>JAJPUD010003494.1:206315-239736 GCA_023553655.1 Myrmecobius fasciatus
GGTCTTTTCATTAGAAATAGGTGAAATTCACCTATATCATTGAATGACCATCTTCTTCCCTGGAGGATAATGCTCATTCTAGCTGGATAGGTTATTCTTGGCTGTAATCCAAGTTCCTTTGCCCTTCGGAATGTCTGGTTCCAGATCCTTCGATCCTTCAATGTGGAGGCTGACAGATCGTGTGTGATTCTAATTATTGATCCTCGGTATTTGAATTGTTTCTTTCTAGCTGCTAGCAGAATCTTTTCCTTGGTGCTATAGTCCTGAAATTTAGCCATGATATTCCTTGGGGTTTTAATTTTGGGATCTCTTTCAGGAGGTGATCGGTGAATTCTTTCAATGGTGATTTTGCCTTCTGATTCTACAATCTCAGGGCAGTTTTCTTTCAGGATTTCCTGGAAGATAGTGTTTTGATTCTTTTTTTCATCATGGCTTTCAGGAAGCCCAATAATCCTTAGATTGTCTCTCCTAGATCTATTTTCCAAGTCAGTTGTTTTTCCTAGGAGATATTTCATATTTTCTTCTAATTTTTCATTTTTTTGTTTTTGTTTGACTGATTCTTCAAGTCTTATTGAGGCATTCACTTGCATTTGTTCAATTCTTATTTTTAAAGTGTTGTTTTCTTCAGTTACCTTTTTAAGCTCCTTTTGTAACTGGCCAATTGAATTTTTTTGTTCATTGCACTCTTTTTCCACTTCACTAATTTTATTTTTCAATAAATTGGTGTCTTTTTCATATCTTTTTTGCAGGGCATCATATCCTTCTTGCAAGATATTGTATCCTTCTTGCACTGATTTCAATTTATTTTTCCATTTATCCTCCAGCTCTTTTATTAGGTTCTTTAAGCAATCTTCCAGAAAGGCCTTTTGAAAAGGGGAGCAGTGATGGTCCTTAATAACTTCCTTTGGAGTTTTGTCTAAAAGAACCTCAGGATCTGGGGTCATCACTTCTTTCTCTTGATAAAAGCTGTCTGTGGTGAGAGCTCTCTTTTGCTTCTTCATTTTTTTTTTTTTAGACAGCGTGGATATCTCTTTAAGGTAGGGGAAAAAAAAAACGGCAGCTGAAACAGCAGCTGAAGATCTTTGCCCTGGGGCACTTCGGCAAATTAACTTAAGGTGCTGGGCCGGTGGGGGCTAGGACTAAGTCGGAAATACTCCTTAAACAAGGCAAGTCGGCCAGAACACCTGCCCCCAATCAGGGCAGAGTGTCCCGAGTGCCTCAGATAAACTCCAGGTGTTTGGAATTTGGAGTTTGGAGTTTGGAGTTTCTGCCACGATGAGCTGAGCTGAGTCCCACCCTCACTTCCAGCCTACACCAGAGTTCTCTGACACCGGAGTCCTCTGTTTATCCCTCTGTCTCAGTTAGACAAACCTTATGTGAAGTTTTTCAGAGATATCTGCAAGCAGTATCACAATATTTCTGGATTTGTTGACTTGAAGATCAGTTCAGAGGCTTATTTTATTGTTGATTTGAGAGAAGATCGGA
The DNA here is from genome assembly GCA_023553655.1 of Myrmecobius fasciatus. Taxonomy (NCBI): domain Eukaryota; kingdom Metazoa; phylum Chordata; class Mammalia; order Dasyuromorphia; family Myrmecobiidae; genus Myrmecobius; species Myrmecobius fasciatus. Next base: position 207,801 of record JAJPUD010003494.1, read on the forward strand.
GGAGGACGCAGAGAATCACCTTTTCACTCCGCCATCTTGGCTCCGCCCCCCCCATATCCCCTTGTTAAATTTTAATCTAAAGGATTCTACTTAACTTTCCAACAATTCCCAATAATAAATATAATCCATGACTTCAAATGTGTATAAATGTCCAGAGTTTCAACAACAAACAAAATGAACTAGAGATCCTAACCCAAGGAGACAAATTTGGTCTCCTAGGTATCAGTGAAGCTCTGAGAAGAGTAAACTCATGAGTGGAATATGCCTTTGATGGATATACCTTTTTCATTATAAACAGGATAGGTAATATCATTGGAAGGAAAAATAGAACTGCTTTTTGTCATCAGAATATACTGTAAAGCATTTGAGCAGAAAGAGGATATGGATGATTTTGGGAAACGGATCCTGACACAAAAGTATATAGTGAGAGGGCATTACATGTTTCTTGATATTTTCAGGAGCTCTTATTGCCATAAGTGGAATAGCTAAGCCAGTAATTGCTTGACTTGCCCTAATGATAATTTCATCCTTCAGAATGTGGCAGAGCCAACAAGAGAAATTTTTATATAGAACTATATCTTAATTCTAAGAAAGAACTGGTTGACAGAATAGAAATTATTGGAACATTAGGAGGAAGAAACCACTCCTTGTGAGAATTTGAAAGGGAAGCTGGGTAGAGTCTGACATTTTTCCTAGATTTTTTGATAGAGCACATTTCAAATATTTCAGAGGAAGAATAGATAAGATATCATGGACTAAAATTCTTCAAGGGAAGTCAGCCTAGGAGAGATAAGAAATTCAAAAGAATGGCAAGAAACCAAGAGATATAATTTAAATGAGAAGGTGGAAATTATGTGATAAAGGTGATGTAGATGCAGAGGTTTAATTCACCAGTCAGTTTAGATCCTTAAAAGATATTACAGAAGGTGGAAGCAAGGGCAAGTAACAAGAAACTGAATACAGAAATGTTGCATAGTATAAAAATGTCATGACTGCTAAAGTTTAGAATGAGTTGATACAGGCAGGGGTTACCAAGGAGAGCAAAATGCTTTTGTTTTGTAAAGCTCATTGGGTAAAAGAGAAGCATCATAGAAAAGAAAGGATTACAACTTGGGGTGGTTGTGGCAAATAACTGGCAGTAAAGATAAGGCAGAACTGTTAGTTCAGTTCTCAGGCTGCTTTTACATTTTCTCTGCCAAGGATCATTGACCTTTGGAGCAGAAAGGACAGAGCTAAAATGTCTATGAATAAATAAGGAGATAGTAATAAAGCTTTTCGTAATGAATTCTATTCAACTGGTCCCTGTAAAATTCATCTTTTTTTGTTTGTTTATTCAGTCATTTTAGTTGTGTCTTATTCTTTGTGAGTCCATTTGGGATTTTCTTGGCAAAGATACTGAAATGTTTTGCCATTTCCTTCTTCAGCTCATTTTGTAAAACAAATGAGAATCTTGAGCAAAGAGGGTTAAGGGACTTGCTCAAGGTCATTTTGAGGCTTTGAACTCAGGAAGAGGAGTCTTTCTAACTTCAAGTCTGGGACTCTATCCACTGAGCCACCTAGCTTCCCTTCTTCCTTAAGTACTGAAAAAAAACTAATAGATTTGCTTCCTGAGCCCCTGTCAATGATATCTGAAAGATATTTGAAATTAGGAAGAGCACCATAGAACTATAAAAGGACAAATGTTTTGATTTTCAAAAAAAGGATAAGGCCTAAAAACTACCAACCATCAAACATTCTTAGCGTAAACCTAGAATGCTTTCTTTATTTAGTAATATAGTTATTTTTATTTTCCCCAGTTACATGTAAAAACTTTTTTTGTTACACATGTATATTCATTTTTTGCATATTTCCATATGAATCATGTTGGGGGAGAAAAATCTGAACAAAATGGAGAAACCATGCTAAAAACAAAAGGTAAAAGTAGTATGTATTGATCTACATTCAGTCTTCATAGTTCTCTCTCTGGGTGTGAATGACATTTTCCACCCAAAATTTATTGGGATTTCCTTAGATTGCTGAACTGCTGAGAAGAACCAGTTGATGCCACAGTTGATGATTGTACAGCCTTGCTGTTGCTGTGTACAATGTTTTCTTGATTCTGTTTGCTTCAGTCAGCATCAGTCCATATACATTTTTAGGACTTTATTTCTAAAATCATCCAGTTCTAAAATCTATGTTTTATAGAACCATAATATTCCATTACTTTTGTATATCATAACTTACTCAGCTATTCCCAATTTCCAATTCCTTGCTACTACAAAAAGAGCTACTACAAATATTTTTGCACATGTGGGTCTTTTTCCTTCTTTTATGATTTCTTTGGGATACAGTCCCAGTAGGATAAAAGTATGCACAATTTGATAGCCCTTTGAGCCTAGTTCCAAATTGTTTTCCACAATAGTTGGATCATTTCACAATTTTACTAACAGTATATCAGTGTCCTAGTCTTCCCACATCCCCTCCAACATTTATCATTAACTTTTCCTGTCATCTTAGCCAATCTGAGGTATGAGGTGTGAGGTGGTACCTCAGAATTATTTTAATTTATATTTCTGTAATCAATAATGATTTGGAGCATTTTTCCATGATTGAAGATGGTTTTAATTTCTTCATCTGAAAATTATCTGTTCATATCCTTTGAACATTTATTAATTGGGGAATGGCTTGTATTCTTAGAAAGTTGAGTCATTTCTCTATATTTCAGAAATGAGGCCTTTATCAAAAACACTGGCTGTAAAAATTTTTTTTCTTAGATTTCTGCTTCCTTTCTAATATTGGTTGCATTGGTTTTGTTTCTGCAAAAACTTTTTAAATTTAATGTAATCAAAATTAACCATTTTGAATTTCATGGTGTTTCCTAATTCTTCTTTGGCCATAAATTATTCCCTTCTCAAAAGATCTGGTAGATAAACTATCCCTTGCTCTCCTAATTTGCTTATACTATCACTCTTTACACCCAAGTCATGTACCCATTTTAACTATATTTTGGTATGGAATATGAGGTGTAGGTCTATGCTGAGTTTTGTGACATTATTTTCCAGTGTTGCCAGCAATTTTTGTCAAATAGTGAGTTCTTATCCCAGAAGCTGGAATCTTTGGGTTTATCAAACAATAAATTACTGTTGTTATTGATTATTGTGTCACGTGTATCTAACCTATTTCACTGATCTATCACTCTGTTTCTTAGCCAAAACCATGTGGTTTTGATGACTGCTGCTTTATAATAACATTTTAGGTCTGGTACAGCTAGGCCACCATCCTTTGCAGTTTTTTTTTTATTAATTCCCTTGATATTCTTGACTTTTTTTTTCTCACATGAATTGTGTTATTTTTTTCCTAGCTCTATAAAATACTTTTTTGGCAGTTTAGTTGGTATGGCACTAAGTAGATTAATTTAAGTGGAATTGCCATCTTTATTATATTAGTTCAGTCTAAACAAAAGCAGTTGATATTTTTCCAGTTGTTTACATCTGACTTTATTTGCATGAAAAATGTTTCATAATTCCTGGGTTTGTCTTGGCACATAGACACCCAAATATTTTATTTTGTCTACAGTTATTTCAAATGTAATTTCTCTTTCTATCTCTTGCTACTGGGCTTTGTTGGTAACATACAGCAATGCTAATTATTTGTGTGGGTTTACTTTATTGTATCCTGCAATTTTGCTATAGTTGTTCATTGTTTCAAGTAGGTTTTTTGATGATTTTCTAAATATACCATCATATCATCTGCAAAGAGTGATAGTTTTATTTCCTCATTGCCTGTTCTAATTCCTTCTATTTCTTTTTCTTTTCTTATTTATAGAGTTCACATTTCTAGTGCAATATTGAATAATACTGGTGATAATACATATACTTGCTTTATCTCTGATCTTACTGAGAATGCAGATGTTATTTATCATTTTAAGGAAAACTCCATTTATTCCTAAGCTCTCTAGGAATTTTAATAGGAATGGATATTGTATTTTGTCAAAAGCTTTTTCTGCATCTGTTGAGATTTGTTTGTTTTGTTAGTGATATGTCAATTATCCAGTAGTGTTCCTTATGTTGAACCAGCCCTGCATTCCTGGTGTAGATGCCACTTTTCATAGTGTTTTATCCAGCTGATAAGTTGTAATCTCTTTACTAATATTTTATTTAAAATTTTTGCATCCATATTCATTAGGGAGATTGGTCTATAATTTTTTTTTTTTCTGTTTTGGCTTTTCCTAATTTAGGTATCAACACCATATTGGTATCATAGAAGTTTGGTAGTACTCCTTTGCCTATTTTTTTCTTCTTCAAATATCTCACCACTCAAGTCCATCCTATATATACTGCCAAAGCAATTTTCCTTAAGTGTAAATGTGACTGTATAACTCCCCTACTCAACCAGTGACTAACCCTAACACATCTTTCCAACTTTGTGTAGTCCTTCTCCCCACATACACCTATGTTCTGCAATCCAGCCAAACTATTCTTTTCTCTATTCTTTGCTTATAACACTCCATCTCCTGTCAAGCCTTTGCACTGGTTGTTCTCCCATTTTATAATATACTCCCTCCTTTCCTGTGCCTAATAGTCCCCTTCTTTTCGTTTAAGATGTCTCTCAAGCACTATCTTCTACATGAAGCTTTTTCTTTTCCTTCAGCTGCTAGTGCCCTCCTTCCTAAACTACCTCATATTTAACTATTTTTTGAATTGATTTTTTTTACTTATGTTTAGGTTATATACATTTGTGTGTCCGTGTCCCTTACTTGAATATAAATTCATTATGAATAGAGATTGCTTCACTTTTTGTACTTGAATGTCCAATATGTATGTAGCACAGTACCTATCATGTAATAAGTGCTTAATAAACACTTGTTCATTGAAAGAGAGTGAGTAAATATGTGTGTGTTTGAAGTAATATATTACATTGTATGCTTATTCTTCATATAAGATACTCTTTATTTTTCAGGTTATTTTGAAGGGTGGCAAGGAACGCAGCACTGGTGCTACTGGAGTCAATTCAGATTCCTCCCGTTCCCATGCTATCATCCAAATTCAGATAAAAGATTCAGCCAAGAGAACCTTTGGAAGGTAAGATGGAAAAGAAAAGTCATATTGAATGTGATGGGTTAAATCATGAGTCTTTTTTCAAAATATCTCAGGAACAACCAAGTAGCCCAACAGTATGTCATTTTTTAAGTTCAAGGTTGCATTTGTGTGCCTGTATAAATCCTGGGGAAAAAATGCCACTGGCAAGCACAAAATAGAAATGATGATCTTTTCCTGGCAAGCCCTAAACTAATAAAGAAACAACAGTTGCTTCTTACTATGAAAATATCAATACAGGAAAAGCAAAGGTAGATTTAAGAGAATAGAACTTTCTCCCTTCTTCCCAATGTACAAAAAATACATTATCTGAATGAAAAATTAAAACAATGGGAATATATTTTTAATAGATTTTTCTAAGTTTTTTAAACTAGTCAGTTTCTCATAATAATTGATGAATTCAGCAAACTTTTGAAGAATACATCTACTTATCTTTATTGAAAAATAATAGGTAAAAGTCTGTTTAAAGTTTCCAAAACTGTTACTTCTGAAATGTCAGAAGTAATTTATCTTATCCTTAAATGGTTCTTTTTCAACTTGTAGAGGAACCATCCTTCTATTCTCAGGTTTGCCTCCCTGAAATTAAGTGTCTATTTTCATGGATACTGTTGCAATTCAGGATTTTATTGAGTTTTCTTTTATTGCATAGGTATGTGTATGCATATGCACTCTAGAGTACCAATAGTAAATAATTATCCTCACAATTGATACCCAATTATAACTAGAAGAACTCAATTTACCTTGGTTTGGTCAAGAGGGAAGAAGGTCCAACATCTAATCCCTTCCCTAAGAACTGACTTTAGAACCAAGTGACTTGTGTTGTGATAATCTGGCATGAAATACTACTGTGATCAATTGCTGAGGGAATACAGCACTAGAATGCTGTCCCTGTGCCAGTGGTTTTTGGTATAATATGTTATTATGATACCTCAGGGAAGGTATGAAACATTTTTCCTTTCTTGAGAAGGGAAAGTGTTAAGGGTTATTGTGCTTTTATATCTCTAGCATGTTGTCTGCTATTAAATTTAACAGGAAAACCCCAAGCTAAATAAATCCTTTTTTTCCCCCACTAGGATATCTTTCATTGACTTGGCTGGAAGTGAGAGAGCAGCTGATGCCAGAGATTCAGATAAACAAACAAAAATTGAAGGTGCAGAAATAAACCAGAGTCTTCTAGCTGTAAGTTGTTTTTTGTTTTGGTTTTTTTTAAGTGAAAAAAAAATAATTTTCTCTTTGTGTGAATGCATGCACACATGCATGCTTGTCCATATGTAATGCTGCTATATCTTGGAGCAACAGTAAAAATGGGATAGTCTCACCTGAGAGTGCCTCTGGCTGGACAAGAAATTCTTAACCAGCAATATTTTTTCAGAAGAGTGGTTGGAAGTAGCAACATAGTTAAGACTTTAACCTTTCTATTTGCTTCTGTTTTCTAATCTCAATTCCTACCAAAGGCCCTCAAGTCATAAATAGATGAGTCAGGAAACTATTATTGATATACAAAGAATTATTTTGCTAAATGCTAAATAGGGTGATAAAACAATAAACAATAAATGTCATAAAAATTCAAAGATGGAAGGGCAGGAGAGTTCAGGGAAAGATTCATGAAGAACATGGAATTTCAGTCAAATAATATTTGTTATTGCCATTTTATGGATCTGAAAATGAAGTATGTCATGGCAAGAGATTGGCCAAGTGACATAGCCAGTAAGTGATGGAGCTGATATTCATTCATGTCTTCTCTTCTAGCATAGTATTCTTTTCCCTGTATCACATTATATTTAAATCCATACCTACATACATGAAATATGTTCATCTTACACACACATCTGTATCTCTTCTTTGGCGAATGGTGGGGAAGCCAAAACTTTTATTATTTCTTCCAGTGGTCCCCTCTTGAATTGTTACTTCCAACTTCCCCAGACCTCAGTGGGGAGAGTTCAGTAATAGTATGCTCTGAATGCTTACTCCTGGCGGAACGAAGTAAGTTATACAAACTGAACAAGACCTTCAGCCCTCTCTTCCTCAGAGTGGAGAGTCAATAGGTACAGAGAAAAACCTTCATAGGTACATTTTGCAAGTCAGACCTCTTTGCATTCCAATACCTAATAGATGTATTGTTTTTTTCTCTCCTGCTGTTAGCTAAAAGAATGCATCCGTGCATTGGACCAGGAACATGCTCATACTCCCTTCAGACAAAGCAAATTGACTCAGGTAAAATTCTGCTTTTCCTCTGTTTTTATAAAATAGAGCACACTATGCTAAGCACTATGGCAACTACAAAGATGAACAAGACACTCTCTGTCTTCCAGGACCTTTCTGTCTAGAAAGACATGAAAAAATAACTAGAGTAGAAGGAATGGATAAGTACCCTCATTTCTGACAAACAAGAGTCAGCGTGATATACCAAAAAGAGTGCTACAGGCTTCATATCCAGGTTCCAACATTATCTGGCCCTGGCTCTGGGCGATTCAATATTTCTTTCTTTCTTTCTTTTTTTTTTTTTACTATCAGTATCTTTATCTGTAAAATGTCTATACTTGTACTATCTATTCTACAGAGTTGCTTCAAGGATGTGTTTCATAAACATTAAAGTGATAGAGAATTGAATGCCATTGTTTTTCTCATGTTTTCTTGTAATGTTTGTCATGTAATATTCCCCGAAATATGATATATTTTTTTATTTTGAAAGCCAGATATAAGCCTGTAATAAACCAGTCACACATACTAGAGCTATAGTTGACCTAAGAGGTCTTGCTTAGTAGTAAAAGCAGGGTCAAGAACCCAGGCCTTCAACTCCCAGTCCAAGGCTTTTCCTGCCATATTATCCTATTGTTATGCTGGTCCTATTACTAGATACCAGCTTTATGAAGCTATCTCTACACAGCATCTGTAAAAACCCAATGAATTTGTGTTAACTGGCTAAAATTAGTTGACCTAAAATATTTATAAGTATTTTCTTTTTTTTTTCTTGATAGGTACTGAAGGATTCTTTTATTGGTAATTCCAAAACCTGCATGATTGCCAATGTATCACCTAGCCACATGGCTACAGAGCATACCTTGAACACATTACGTTATGCTGACAGGTGAGAAAAAAAGACTTCTCATGTATAAATGGTTTTATACCAGGGTATTCATATAATTTCAGACAGTTAGTTCTGTGACAGCAAATTATTGGTTTTGTAGGAGCTATCCTCCTACAGGAGAAAATTTAGTTGGTCATTGTTGAAGTTTTACAAATTTGGCAGAAATGAATGCAGGTTTGGGTCAACAGAGTTTGGCTCTGCTCTGCTCCTACATAGTCATATAACCCTAATCAACTCATTTTTGCCTCTAGGCCTACTCCAACTTTGCTGGATGTTACTATGCAATAGCATGCATCAGTAATATGAGAGTCAACAAGACAGTGAAAAAGGGAAGCATGTTCTTGGTGTGTCTAAATAATTGTCTAGGATGGAAGGAACAGTGAGATAATAGGATTTTTACTTAGATATTTTGATACAAAATACAGAGAAGATCAGTGAAATAATTGGAGGGTACAAATAAATCTAAGTCTATGAGATATCTGAGTGGGGGGCAGCTCATTTTCCCCACACAGGTGAACATTTTTTATATACTGCTTGTCAAATGTTGCAGCTTGAGAGTAAGTACATTGAAAGAAATAATTCACATGACAGCATGAAGAATACAGTTTAGATATGAACTTTCTGGCTACGAGAAATTGTATATGTACAACCCTACAAAGAGTTAAAGAGTTAGGATATATCTGCTATGTTACTGGGGAAGTGTGCTCCATTGAGGGCTTTTCTTTTTTCTTTTTTCTTTTTTCTCTGTTGCATGCTTGAGAATCATGTCCCTATGGCTTGATAGCTGTTTTCATAGCCAACAGGAAGCATTTTTGTGAAACATTTTTTTTTTCTTAAAGTCTGTATTGTTTTTAAATATTTAGGCATAAAAAACAAGTTTCTCTGAAGGCTTTCCATTTCCTGAATTTTGTTTTTTTTATATGTTAGGATACTGACAGTGCTGGGATAAGAGCAGCAGCCCCACCAGCCTTAGGAAGAAAGCCATAAATTAATGCAAAATATTCTTTTCCAAAAAAGGTGATATCACACCAGAAGCAATATAGTTAAGACTTTAGGACAAAACAACTAATTTTTCTGCCTCAGTGATTAACCACGTCAGAAGTTACTGAAAATAAATGGTGCTTTCCAAATGATTACAGTTTATATGATAAGATACAACTATAATAGTTAATATTTATATAGTGTTTTAAGGATTAGAAAGTGCTATACATACATTATTCTCATCTGATCTTCAGAACAACCCTGGGAAGTGGGTATTGCTATTATCCTCATCTTACTGAAAATGAAACTGAGGCCCAAAGAGTAATTAGATTACTGGCCCAGGGTCATATTTGAGACAGGATTCAAACTCAGGTCTCCAAAATTAAGTCTAACCTTCCACCTACTGCAGCAAACTATTTACATGATCATTATAAATTAATATATACTTGGTGATGGTGTCAAAGTCATTACTCCTTTTATGTGTTAAATTGCATCTATAAAAATATTTTTAAACCTGATAAAAAGATTAAAGAATTTGGGGAATGCCTATTTATTTCATTGTATTTTATTTTTTCTGAGGCAATTGGGGTTAAGTGACTTGCCTAGGATCACACAGCTAGGTAGTGTTAAGTGTCTGAGACCACATTTGAACCCAGGTCCTCCTGACTTCAGGGCTGGTTCTCTATCCGCTGGGCCGCCTAGCTGCCCCTTGCCTATTTATTTTAAAGTTCCCTAATGATTAAGTCTTTGATAATTCCTTGATATAACATTATTGTTAAATTGACCTAAAGTAATGTACTTTGTTAAGCGTATCAAAAGAGAATCCTTTGTTCAGCTAGAAAAATTGGATTAGTAAGATTGGTCATAATGTTAGCTTGTGACTAGCTTTTAGCTGCTTTGTGTCCCATTATTGGTAGAATGTAGTGGAATTTAAGTTGTATAGCTCTCCTTTAATGTAAATAGAAGATAGTTTCTTGATGTGGAAGTTCCTATAGATCTTGTCTAAATTTAGAATTCTTTCGTTATACTTTCTGACCTCTATAAGTAGGATTTTTTTGAGTTTTTTATATAAACTCCAAAATACAGAGTTTTATAAGAAGAAATTTAAAACAGCCCAGACTCATAGTAGTGCTTCCTAATTTACTCCTCTTCAGTCTGAACCTTCATTGTAGCATCAGAGTATAACTTAGGATAGTTTTCATTTCATCTTTTACACCTATTATCTTACTGCTCTGTTGTCTTGATAACTACTCTTTTGTCTTTTAGGTAGAAAGGGAAGAATCTCAATTAGGCATAAAAATAGAACACTATTTCCACTTTCAGTAATGACTAAAGTGGTCACTTGGTCATAGAGGAATCACTTACAATAAGATAAAAGAATCAGGTGGTTATTTTTAGGATTCATTCAATTCAGCAAGCATTTATTAAGCTTCTGCTTTGTGCAAGGCACTGTGCTTGACTTTGGGGAAGCCAAAGTCAAAGAGAGAGAAAAATAAAGTCACCTCAATTGGCCAGAAGCTTACATTTTACTGGGGCCATGTTGCACAACATTGGCCTTTGCAGGTATTTTAAGTTAAAATATCCCTAAAATGAGTTTTCTTTGGCATCCCTTTTATGATTCTGGTTTCTCTGCCAAATTTAGTAACATATATTTATGTTCTCCGAACTTTAGAAAAAATGATTTTTTTTCATGTGAAACCCACAAATTCATGTTATTTTTTTCCAATTTATTTTTTTATTATTTTTTATTAATACTTTTTATTTGCAAAACATATGTATGTGTAATTCCTAAACATTAACCCTTACAAAGCTTTCTGTTACAAATTTTTCCCCCCTACTCCCCACCCCTCCCCTAGTTATCCACTACATGATAATTATGTTAGAATACTTAAATCAAATATATGTATAGTTATTGCCACACATCATTTTTTTTTGTTCAGGAGAAATCGTATCTATAAGAGAGAATAATCCGATAAAGGAAATACAATGCAAGCAAACATCAATAGAGAACATGAAAATGTTATGTTGTGGTCCACATTTCACATCCCTCTCTCTAGGTGTATATGGCCTTCTTCACTGAACAATTGTAATTGGTTTGAAGCATTTCATTGTTGAAGAGGGTGATGTCCATTAGAACTGATCCTCATATAGTACTGTTGTTGCCCTGTATGTACAATGATCTCCTGGTTCTGCTCATCTCACTCAGCATCAGTTCATGCAAGTCTCTCCAGGCCTCTCTGAAATCGTCCTGCTGGTCGTTTCTTACAGAGCAATAATATTCCATAACATTCATATACCATAATTTATTCAGCCACTCTCCAATTGATGGGCATCTACTCAGTTTCCAGTTTCTAGCCACCACAAAAAGAGCTGCCACAAACATTCTTGCACATGTGGGGCCCTTTCCTTCTTTTATGATTTCTTTGGGATATAAGCCCAACAGAAACACTGCTGGGTCAAAGGCTATGCACAGTTTGACAACTTTTTGAGCATAACTCCAAATTGCTCTCCAGAATGACTGGATCCGCTCACAGCTCCACCAACAATGCATCAATGTCCCAGTCTTCCCACATCCCCTCCAACATTGATCGTTATCTTTTCCTGTCATTTTAGTCAATCTGACAGGTGTGTAGTGGTACCTCAGAGTTGTCTTAATTTGCATTTCTCTGATCAATAGTGATTTGGAGCACCTTTTCATATGATTATAAATAATTTTAATTTCATCATCTGTTCATATCCTTCGACCATTTATCAATTGGAGAATGGCTTGAATTTTTATAAATGTGAGACAATTCTCTATATATCTTAGAGATGAGACCTTTATCAGAACCCTTAAATGTAAAGATGATTTCCCAATTTATTGCTTCCCTCCTAATCTTGTCTGCATTAGTTTTGTTAGTACAGAAACTTTTTAACTTAATATAATCAAAATTATCTATCTGGTGTTCAATTAAGAGTTTCAGATCAAATTCATGTTATTATTAGAAGAAATTTAAAATATATTCCAAACTGATTATTGTACCATCTGCCTCACTTCTCTTCAATCTACCCATTTTGAAATACCCCAAAATGGTCTAGGACCAAATTTTGCTATTTCATCATTTATACATATACATATGTACATATATATGTATATGTACATATTATCTTTTCACTCAGATGTCTTGATAGATTTATATCTCCTTAGTTGAAAGGGAAAACTCTCAACTAAGTAAAAAATAGCATACTACCTTCATTTAGAATTCTAAATTTGAAATAACATTTCCATCGTGATATTTTACAATAGGAAAGGCTTTCAGCCATTAAATTTGGTTGTTATAAGTGTAGGTTAATCTTGTATAAAATTCCCTTGAGAACAGAAAAATTATTCTTACTTTTTCGGAACAAGCTCAGCTAGCTCCTGATTAATCTGAACAATGAATCCCCTGAAGAGGTCACATTATTCAAATATGCACTTCATATTTCCATTGTGCTGTAATAATATTTTATATAATGATAATTTTAAATATTGCAGATACATGTAGCTACTTCAAGGGATTCTCTCTTCATGCTAATTCATACCTACATATAATAATAAGATATGTATTATTTAGAGCTTTTTTCTCTGTCTCTAATATACTAGGGGTAAATCCTTAGACTGGCTGCATCCAATCAGCTGTATACCTCCAGGTATTGTTCCTAAACTCTTCCACTCAAGGGAATATTTGTTCTTTTCTAAAACATTTTCTGAGGGATTTCAAAACTTCTTTTGTTCAAGTAAAGGAATTTTTCCCATGCTTAACTTAATCCTGTTTTTTCTTAGTCAGTTTTGATGTGAGAAATAGGAACTTCCAAATTTTGCAGTAGTGTTGGCATTTTTTTAATTGCAAGCTGTTGAAGAAAAATATAGGCTATGAAAATAATACATTTTAACATAAAATGCTCATTTGCAGGGTGAAAGAACTGAAAAAAGGAATTAAATGCTGTACCCCAGTTACCAATCGAAATCGGTCATCTGGACATATGTCTCCAAAACGGATTCAGTGTTCACCTTCAGTACTGCTAGCAGACAAGTGCTCTCCTAAAAAAGTGAAGTTAGGATTTCAGCAACCTCTCACTTCGGCCTTCAGCAGTACCCGAGCAAAGTGCTGTCCTTTAGCCTTTCAATCAACCAGTGTCCCTTTTTCTTCCACCCCCAAAGGCATGGGCAGAGGGAATGGCTCCAAAGGAAACTTTAACCATGTATGTGTCACCCCCAGTACTCCTCTTAAAGAATCTGCAAAGGCAGGGTCTCCCGCAAAGAAGAAGACAGAAGATTCTACATTGGGCTTTGAGAAGCTTTGTCCAAGCAGGAGCCTTGGGAGCACCTGTGTGTCAGATCAGTGCAAAAAAACACAAGTAGTGCAACCAGTGCAAAAGCAACTTGTGTCCCGAGGTGAATTCTCTTTTGGTGAGCCCCATCATGGGGGGCAGTGTAGTCAGACCTGTGAGAAGGTGCTCTCCAAACGCTGCTCTGAAGTTTGGACCACTATACCTCCTCATCAGAAAGACAGGGAAGCACATTTGCGGTTTTACCATCAGCAGTTTCAGCAACCACCTCTTCTTCAACAGAAGTTAAACTATCAGCCACTGGAACAGTTTTTATGCCAGTACAACCCCCAAGATGTTAAAGTCCAACAAGATACACCTCCTTTACCTCCTTCTTATTCTCAAAATCAAGATGTCACCCAGCTGGAAGACCTAGATGACAGTGATTTCAGTGAAGATTCTTTTTCACCCATTTCTAACCAAAGGACAGCCAAGAGAAGAAACACTCAGGATTGTAGTGAACATTCATTCTTCCTTCATCAGAGAGAAGAACAAGGAACTGAAAATAAGAAAGCTGAAAGTGAACAGAATTTGTTTTTTAATTGCACAATAAATACTCAAGAGAATGATCTGAATGAAAATTGGGTTTTTACTAGTAATCCAGCCTATCTAGATACAACAGAAGTAAATAAAGGGCGCCACAACAATAAGATCCTTTCTGATTGGAGCATAGAAGATGACTCTACTTCTTCAGACTCCTCTCCAAGTGACAACATAGCAGAACAACCTTACTGCTCACAAGTTGATTTTGTTCCTAACAGGAGAAGTAACCGAGCATTTGACCATACACATATCCCTTTCAAAGATGAGCCTCGTCTCCAGGCTGATGGCACTTCATCACCACCAGAAAAGGACACATCCACATTCTCAGTGTTAAACCTTGCAGATTATGAGTCTTCATATCAAAGAAATTCAGTCAGCTTAACACAGGAAGAAAGCAGCAATAGCAGCAAAACTCAGTTAACAAAACCCATCAAAAGAAGTAACTTTCCTGTTAAAGGAGACTTTTGTGAAAGATCAGGAGCATCAGCAGAGTCAGCTTCCTCACCTATGGCCCCTCTCACAATGTCTCTTCTTGAGAGCATAGACAGAGAAACTAATAATGAACCCCTTTTTAACCAGATGCCAAAATCTCAACAGAGAAGAAAATGGATCCTGGATTCCAGCACACCAAATTCTGGAAAGAGTGACAAGGAGATCAAAACTCCCAATACAACCAAAGACCTCTCAGCAGAAAATACTAGTACACTGTTGGGTCTGGACAAACCAACATTGGCTTCTGATAGCAAGGCAGCTCTGCTGCTGTCTCTACAGTCAGAGGACCAGTGGTTTTTGTCAGCTTGCGCTGCTGCTGAGTCTGCCGGTGATCTCTCAAACTTATCTTCAGCAGGGCTCTATCAGGGCTCAGTTAATGATCTGTCAATAAGTGAAGCCAGTGTAGAAGAGTCCTTGGAGAACAAAGTAGGAACAATGGCCTTCAGAAACATAAAGTGTCAAGACTATGTAAACAGCAAGCATTATGATGCAGATACAGAAGAGACCAAGCTAAGCTGGGATTTGAGCTCTCCAGAAAAGCCCGACCCTAACAAGGAAAGTCTAGGAGTCAGCTGGGGGTCAGTTTCTCCCATGGTTCCAGCAGATATGCCTGAAAAAGGATTTTCAAGCAACCCAGTGGCTCTTACCAAAACCAGAAACATTTGCTCTTCTGCTCAGCCCTTAGACCAAGAGAACAAGCTCCAGAAATCTGAAAGCCCGGTCAAATTGTCTTTCAGTACTGAGGAAATTGGGCAGCTAAAACATAGACTGATGCAGAACATCTTTACCCAGACAGGCCTTCTTGGGGAACATCATGATCACAAGAATTCTTTAGCAAATCAGACTTCAGAAAACCAATCTACCCTTGGCAGTCAAAGTAACACATTCCAGATTGTGAAAGAGAGGCATCAGGAAACCCTGAAACAAGCACAGTAAGTTCAGACTTCTTTTTCCTCACCTGCATTATCTAAACTTCTCTAGTTCTTCACCTGGCACTATTTCATTGGCCAAGTATTGCATCTAGGAAGTGAATTAGAGAAAAGTATATTCTAAAACCCAGCTTCTTAAACTGTGGGTCACGACCTAAAGTCGAAGTCACAAAATTATGATTTGTTTTCAGTAAATGTTGGCATGCCTGTTTTATACACCTATATCCAGGGTCGCACAAACATTTCTTATATGAAAAAGAGTCATGATGGAAAAAGTTTAAGAAGCCCTAGTCTAAAGTGACCCACCTTAGAGAATCTCATCAGCTTCTCAGGGCTCAGTCTTGTGCAGATGATTCTTTGTGCAGGTGACTCCTGATATGTCTGTCCAGCCTTTGTCTCTTTCCTGAACTCTAGTCCTATGGCATCACCTGCCTCTTGGGCATCTCAAACTGGATACTTCAGGGATATCTCCAGGCCTAAAATGGAATTCCATTATTTTATCTTTCTTCTCTTCCTAACTTTTACTTTTGAGAGTACTGTGATATTCCCAGGCACCCATACTCACAACTTTGTCATCCTCTCCTCACTTGCACCCACTTCTCATATGACCTATTATCAAACCTTGTCATTTCTACCTTCCTCACATCTCTGACATAGATTCCCTTTTCCTCACCTACATAGCCACTTCCTTCATGCAGACCCTCATCACCTCTCACCTCAACTGCTGCAATGCTTTAACTGGTATCCCTGCCTTAAGTTTCCCCAGTCTATTTTCCATTTAACTGCCAAAGTAATTTTTTTTTTTAAAGCCCAGACAGATCTGATTATGTCACCTCAATCAACTGGAGTGAATCCCTCTTTCCTCTAGGATTAAATCCTTTGTCATTTAAAGCCCTTCACATCCCAACTCCTTCCACCACTGCTGGCTCTTTCCTCAACATACTTTATGATCCACCTCCACCCACCTCACACAGTTTCCTGTTTCTGTCCTTTGCATTGGCTGCTCCTCACACCTAGAAGGCTTAACTCATGTTCCCCTCCTACTTTTACTGAACTTCCTTTGCAATTCAGCTAGTTTCACCCTTTGTAGGAGGCCTTTCTTAAATCTCATTGCTATTAGTACCAGTTCTTTTTTTTTTTTTTTTTTTTTTTTTTTTTTTTGCTTTTTGCTGAGGCAATTGGAGTTAAGTGACTTGCCCAGGGTCACACAGCTAGGAAGTGAGACCAGATTTCAGGTCCTCCTGACTTCAGGGCTGGTGTGCTAACCACTGAGCCCCCTAGCTGCCCCAGTACCTGTTTTTTTACCTTCAATTTTCTCTGTGTATTTTTTATGTACATAGTTATTTTCATATCGTCCCCTCCATTAGAATGTAAGCTTTTTGAAGGCAGGGGCTAATTTTGCCTTTCTTTATATCTCTAGCACTTTTCACAGTGCCTGAAATATATGCCTCTTGACAGAAGAATATACCTTATAAGAAGGGCCTACATTGAAGTATAGAACTATAGCATTAGAAAGACTGAGATGAACAGAGAGGTTAAGGGGATAGTTGTTTCTACAACCAAATATATTCACTTGTGTTATTTTTAAGAAGTATTGGATGTGCTGAAACAAGACTGATTCGTTCATACTAACCCATATTGCAAAATGTGTATTGTGTTACTCAGGAGTACAGGATGCTTTCAGAGATACTTAACAAAAGTTAAGCTAGAGATATCTGCCCATCACTATGGGATTTTTACAATAGTACATATTGAGCCCTTCACTGTAACAAAAGCAAGCCAAAGCAAAGCTAATCAGTATAGTAACCTTATCTGACAATTCCCATGTGCATAATCCTAAAGTCTCCTGGAAGATATATTTCCTTGTCAGTTCTCTAGAATTGAGATTGTTTTTAAATAATTTTATTTTAATTAACAAGCATTCATTTTATCTCCCTTTTTAAAAAATCAACCCCTCCCAGTGGAGAAAAAAAAAAAACAAAAAAAAAATTAAGCCTTTGTAACAAATATGCTTAATCAAGCACAACAAATTCCTACATTGGCCATGTCTAAGAGTTTAGGTTTTGTTCAACATCTTGGAGTAGGCAGCATGTTTCATCAAAGTACTCACAAACTAATGGGGGAGACAACATACTGTCAACCATGTACATGCAAGACACATGGGAAAGAGATGAAAGGCAAAGTCAGAGGGAAGGTACCAGCAGCATATCACAATTGGAAAAGGCCTCTCGTAAGGAGAAGAGAGAGAATACCACCCTTCATATACATCTTCCCATGTTTTTCTTTATTTCCTCATTTTATATTCCTGTTACATCTGGCAGTACCATAATATCCCATTAAATCTACGTGCTCTCTAATTCAGCCATCCTTTCAGCAATGGATTCATCATAGGAATTTGCAATCTAAAGTATTTGCAACCTAAGGCAATGGTAGAGACAAAGTTAGTTATTCCTACTTCTGGGAGCAGGGAATGAGATAAGGAAGTTTGGGGGGTTGGCACTGTGTCTACAAGGTACCCTTCCAAGGAATGGAAAGGATTAAGATCAATCAATAAGGGAAAATGAAAAACAGAAGATGTAGTTTGAAAATAGTAAAAAGGAAAGGAAAAACATTCATCAGAGTATTCCTGCATTCTGTCATGGTAGTAACATATATTGTCCATAGATCAGAAGACTCAGTATCCATTGGAGCCTGGAGCAGGAGAGCATCTTTCTCCTGAACCAGTCAAATCCAAGCTTGTTGGCTCCATACATGTGTATGAATCATTAGAGATTCTGTCAGGCCCCCTTCCTGATACAAGTGAAAAGATGATTTGATCATTTATGGCAAGGGTGGGGAACTTCCGGCTTATGGATCTATATAAGGTATAAAAATCATTTGCATAATCAGCCACAGATGATGATAAGCCAAAAGCTTGGTATAGCAACTTGCTTGAGTTCTATAAGTGGGTAATTTTATATGGCCCCGAATGATGTTATAAATATTCAAATGGCCTTTGGCAGAAAAAAGGTTCCCCGTCACTTGTTTAGAATATAAGAATGAAATAAATCTGAAATATTGTATATGCTTTAACGTACTGCATATATACTTTAAAGTATGCATATGCATAAAGTACTGAAATGGTGAGTTTGGGACAGTAGGCAGCCTAGAAACTTGACAACAAGCCTGTAGATTATTTTTTCTTGCCTGTTTCCTTTCTCTGTAAGAATAGTTTCCAAATGCCCATCAATTGGAGAATGGCTGAATAAGTTATGGTATCCGAATGTTATGGAATATTATTATTTTATAAGAAACAATCAGTAGGATGATTTCAGAGAGGCCTGGAGAGACATGAACTGATGCTAAGTGAAATGAGCAGAACCAGGAGATCATTATACATGGCAACAAGATTATATGATAATCATTTCTGATGGACATGGCTCTTTTCAACAATGAGATGATTCAGGCCAATTCCAATGATCTTGTGGTGAAGAGAGCCATTTATATCCAGAGAGAGGACTGTGGGAACTAAGGGTGGATCAAACATAGCATTTTCTCTCTTTTTGTTATTTGCTTGCATTTTATTTTTTTCTCATTTTTTCCTTTTTGATTTGATTTTTCTTGTGCAGCAAGATAATTGTATAAATATGTATGCAAAAATTAGATTTAACATATATTTTTACCATGTTTAACATATATTGGATTACTTGTTTTCTAGGGGAAGGGGTGGAGGGAAGGGGAGAAAAATTGGAGCACAAGGTTTTGCAAGGGTTAATGTTGAAAAATTATCCATGCATATGTTTTGAAAATAAAAAGCTTTAATCAAACAAACAAAAACCCCCAGTAATCTCTAGATTGAAGGCCAGCATTGCTAGGTAACCAAGATTGCCCACATTTCTTGTCAGTTTTGATCACAGGAGAAAAATACTAGGTTGCCCCACTTCTCTAAAGTAAAGCTTTGGGAACAACTTATATTTTCTCTTGTAAAAGAGCAAAATAGTGGTTCCCAGACTGATGGCAACTCCAAAGCTTATTGCCCCATCAGCAGATTTGGCCGTAAGTTGCATCAGTGTTCATTGGGCTCACTGAGTGAAAAATTCTGATTTGTGTGGGAAAATTTATTGTGCCTAAGTCTGTAATGCAAGAACTAACAGGACTGAGTTTAGGGTCCCTGCCCAAAGGGAGCTTGTGGTCTAGTTGGGAAAACAGACATTTAAACTAGCATTGTAGGATAAAGCATTATGTGACACAAGTACAAAATGAGTGGGCCAGTCACTGTATTTCTGCCTCCCCTCACCCAATCTCTAAAACAAATCTGACTCGAGAGATGCCACCTAAGAAAATTGCCAGAGTAATCTGGAGAGGGGGAATTTGGAGCCCAAACAAAGCTTCCTTCTCCTGAAAGGATTGAGGCAGGAGTCCTTGTGCTTCCCCAGACAGGTTGTCATTCAAGCCCACCAGGAACAGCTGGACAAAATGGCAGAATTGGATTTCAAGGAGGAGAGTTTGATCAATCAAATGTCAGCAGCTGTAAGTATAACATGGAACAACCTCTGAAATTTGAGCCCATTAGCTTCAAGATGAAATTGGCATGAATTATTCTCCTAATTATGCCTTCATGCTGTACAGGAGAATAATCATTGGCTGTCAGCTAACTTGAGGAAATCTCAGTCTTGTACAAGCCTTAAGACTTTTGAAATTTGTAGGTATGACCTGAAGCTGAGGCTTCTTTCTCAGCTGTTACAGATGCTTTGGTCATTCAACAGCCTTGGAACCAGGAGGGATTCAGTGTCTTACCTTATCCCAGACCCAATCCTTAGGAGGCTTGGATTAGTCTCTGAAGGTTCAGAGTAGGTTCAGCTCTTCCATGCTAGGCCAGAAGAAGACTAATAGCAGTATGGTGACACCTGGGATGGAGTCAGGTAGTCCTGGTAAGTCACTAGGGAATTTTTATCTTCCTCAGTCTCTTCAACTGTAAAATGCAGGTGATGATAGCACTTCCCTCACAGGATGGTTGTGATTACTAAATGAGATAATTATAAATTGCTTAGCACAGTGTCTGGTACATAGGCTCTTTATAAATGTTGTGTATCATCATTTTTTTTTCCTTTCTCTTTGTTATTATAGATCTGGTTGGTTCCAGAACCAATATAGGCTGGGTTTTTTTTTTTTTTTTTTTTTTTAGGGGGAACAGGCTCAAATATAATCCCCCAGTTAACTCCTTGGAATGTTTTTACTCCATAAGGATTCCTCGATCTCTCTTCTTTCCCTTTAAAACCAAGCTAGACTTGGAGAGAAAGGAATAAGATGTCCTAAGATTGTGAAAGGCTTAGCTAGCTCAGTAGCTCCTTCCCTGCACCCTCTGAGTGTTCTTAATAACGTTTTGTGAGCCATCTGACAACTAGCCATTTGACTACATTGTTCTGCCCCCATCTCCTTCTCTCTAAGAAGAGTCTAATGGAGAAATAATGTGTCCCTAAGTAACTTAGGCAGGTCATCTCACCTGTGTCAATCTTTTTCCTCATCTTTAAAAAACAATAATACCGAAATGACCTACCTAGATGGGTTATTGTGGGAAATAATTATTAAAACAGTGTGTGTGTGTGTGTGTATTTGAGTTATTGTTGTTATGAACTCTGGCATAGAAAGGAGATGAATTTATTCTGTGTTTGTTAGTTTAAACATGCCCCTGAGTTATGTTTCCCTCCATTAAGAAAAGATCACAGCTCTTTAGCAGTTGGTTTATCTCTTGAGGTGATTGAGAAAGGCAAAGTGCATTAGACTATTCCTGCTTAGGAGCATTCTCAAAGCTCAGAGCTGCTACCAAGCTTTCACTTACTAGCTGCTACAGCTACAGTTAGTCTCTTTTCCCACAGTGGGCTCAGCAGTTCAGTGGATGCTAATCTTATTTACCACTGATTTCAGGGGCTAAGCAAATATTGCAAGAAGTTGGATACTGGAAAAGGAGGAGGAACGAAAATGGCTAAAGGTAGAAGAAAACCCATGTCTGATTTCACGGTTTTCTCATTGCTAACATAAAGGATCCATATATTTCAAATCCTATGGGACAAAATCTCAGCCAAGGCCACGAACCCACATTTCGATCAATTCACTTCATTCCTTTATGAGCTCCTACTTTCCGGCTAGGGCTAGACTGTGAGACAGTATGGGAGAAATTGCCTTCAGCCTGGTTGAGGAAACATGACACATTTCATAGAAACAATACAAGGCAGCATTTGATTAAACACCACTAAATGTCACTATTATACACAATTGGAAACAAAGAATAATAGGATGAAATGACTGAGGACTGCAGCAGTTAAGAAAAATAATCATGTTTATTATAGTTTCAGTAGGGGAACTAGATCCTGAAGGATGACTAGAATTGGAATATAGAGGAAGAGGGAAAGCTTGAGTAAGGACTACTCATTGTAAATGAGCCTGCTGAAGGAGGCAGAAGGTCAAGGATGATAATCATGTGGATGATAATAGTAGACACTTTTATAGCACTTTATGGCCAAGAGGTGAAGGGGGAGGGGAAAAGGAGGGAAGGAGGATGAGTTATATATAAAAGCTCCTTTGATTTTCACAACCACCTTTTGAGGTGACCTTTGAAACTTTGTCACCATTTTACAGAGAAGGAAACCAAAGCTCACCGTTGTCCCAATACTAGAAACAGAAGAGTTGCTCTCCAGCTCAGGTCTTCTTCCAAATTCAGGGCTCTTTTCATGATGCCACATAGTATCATTAAAAGATGTTTGGGAATATCTGTTTCCCACACTTTTCAATGGATTATCCTTGTTTCTTCCCCTAGGATTTTGAAGACTTTGTGACCCAGCTGGATGAAATCATGGTCCTGAAATCCAATTGTATCCAGAGCCTCCGAGGCCAACTGCAGCTCTACCTTGCCTGTTGTGGGCCTGAAGCTTCCCTAGAGAAAACATCAGCCTCTTAGACTGGAGGGTCCTTTGGAGAGGTGGAGAGGGCTTTGGGGGTGGGGAAGGAATACCCCCACATGCCTTGACCATGCCAACAACTTATTTCTATTCTGCTTCCTTTATGACTGGTACACAATTGAGTTAAGAGAAGACAGGGTAGAACATACCTCTGTAGAAGAGGTGTCGGCTACGTGGAGTAGCATCATGCATCTCTGGCAAATGAATCCTCATGCCTGATGATCCTAGCCTTCATGTGGACCATGCCATGTGGCAGTGATCTTTATGATAATGCGACGGCTTTTTTTGTAGGGCACAAAATGTCTGTCGCTAAGTGAATAGTCCCACCCAAGATCAAGAAGATACTAGATGGAGATGCTGGAGGGCTGCTGCATATGAGTGAGCAGGACAACCAGAAGAGTTAGACACAGAGCATTTAGGGAAAAGAACTTTGTTGTGAGGAGTTGTTTGGTCAGCTGCACGCTTCTTTTAGAACAGAATTTGGTTCCAGGATCTCTGATAATTAACAAAAGCATAAGTGATAGGCAGGAATTGCCTAGAATCTTCTGAGAAGCTTGGAGACTCAAGTGGAAGAGGAGTTAAACCATTAGTTGATGGTCTCTTTCTTTACTCCTTGGAGTTCTCATTTCAAGTCTAGATCCCTCCTGAATTCCAGGGATTGGAGACTAAGATTGCTTTGAGCTTTTAAGTTGACTGTTTAAAAAAATTAGTGAGATTATATTAAATTTGATATGTATTTAATAAAAGAGGTCTGATTTCCACACCTCATAGATCAACCTATTCTTTGTTCTTAAGTGGAAGGCTATTTGTGACCTTGTGCTTTTTAGCAAGAACATGCTTGAGATGTTTTGTGCTGTGACTTGCCTTGACCATCCTTGTCTTGAGGGTTATGTCTGAAGAACAATGTATTGGTATGGGGTGCTCATTTCTATTTGGAGTTTGCTTTCTTTCCAGTTCAAAAATAGTGATGTGCAAGTAGACTTGGTAACAGCGCACCCAGTGTTGCTTTATATTTTTATAGTGTATTCAATCAACTCTTTTTGATCTTTTTAGAAATCCTGAGTCAGGTAGGGCAGAGATTACAATCCCCATTTTATAGGTAAGGCAAAAGGCCCATTACCATAGAGTTAATGAGCTGAAACCAGAGATCTCTTGCCTTCCACAGCTCACATTCTCTAACTATAAGTCCAGTGTCGAACAGAATTAGCAGTGATAGTCCCACCCCTCAGGACATAATACTTGTACTGTATATTTATCCAACCTGAATACCCTTTCTTAACTCATATAAATTAGGTCAAGGCTTCAGTAGTCCTACACCTGCAAGTGGTGTCATGGAAATTCCTTGCTAACTGTATGACTGCCAGTTTCTCTCTTTAAGCCTAAAGTGACTTTGCACATGATTACCAGACAGAAATAATGATTTGGATAAGCAAAGCTTCTTATTTTGTTAGATTGTTTGAAGGTGGCAGATGTCAAGTGAATAAGTCATTAGAGAATATTGCATGGGAACGGTTTTCTATAGGACTATTATGATGGACACTATATATATAACTGATGTGGCCTAAGCAGCTCACATACTCTCTGCAAGGTACTCCTTGGGTTTGTGGCTCAAACTGCTTTTTCTAAAGTTACTAGGATTATATAGTTTTGCTGGGGACTCATTTCACTCCAGTATCTTGCTTGGTCAAAGTAAGGGGAGCCTCTCTCATTGGATAGAGCCTGTGATGATTTTTCATACTCCACAGAGACAGCACCTCACCTGTCCTTCTTGCTTCATTTCTGAGCCTCATCCCCATCTGCTACAAGTGTATTTTCTGACCCATTTAGGGATGTATCTTAGACTGCTGAAAGTGAAAGGGGTATTAGATATCATCTTGGCCAAATCTGTCATTTTATAGATGAGGAAGCATCCAAGGTGATCACACAGCTAGTTAGTGGCAGAGTTTGAGCTCTTCAGTCTGACTCCCAGTTTGGTATCACTAGCCAGAATAAGTCACTCATCAAATTGGAAGGGCTTAGTCAAATTCAATTCAGTAAACCTTTATTAAGTACATAGTATTAGGAATACAAAGACAAAACTGGAACTACCCCTGCCCTTAAGGAGCTTACAGTCTACATAGGGATGAGGGGATAGATATATACTGTACACAAATAAATATGAAGAATGTACAAAGTTATATAAAATAATTTCAAGAAGGAAAGAATATTACCAACTTTGGGAAATCAGGAAAATCCTGGTTCAAGAGGTTATTATACCTGAGCTGTGCTTTCAAGAAGCAGATGGGGAGGGACAGGGGAAACTTTCTTGGATATGAGACCATTTCCACAATGATGTGGAGGCTGTCCAGGGAAAAGCAAGAGAGCAAGTCAGTTTAGAACAGAGGATATAAAAGGAAATAATGTGATTGTGAAGAGCTCTAAAAGCCAGGATGGACCAGAGGACCCAGAGATGGAATGGACTTTAAAGTTCTAGTCCAACCCCCTCGTTTCATATATGAGGAACCTGACACTCGATCTATAAATTTGTCCAACATTACATGACAGACCCAGCAGTTTAATTCCTGTCTAGTGATTCCATATCGTGTGCTTTATGTACTGCGTCCCTATGTTTGTTTTTTTTTCTTTTTTGAAATGCTGATTCTCCCTATCTCCCCCAAGCTTAAAAGTTCAAGAGCCACTCACAGGCCTTTGTTCATCTAGAAGCTTCAATATGCTCCTTTTTCTGCCTGACCTGATTCGCCCCAACTTAGGGATCCTTTGGCATACTCTTCCTGGTGCTCTCCTTGCTCCCAAGAACTCACCATATTAGTGTTGGAATTAGTATGAGCAATGAGTTAGCTCAGCTCAATTCAGACCTCTCAAGCTCAAAGCCCCACCAAGAGGGGTTACACTATTAGACCCTTTCTTTCCTCAGAGGTTTTGGGGAATCTGAAGAGTTGGCAGCTTGGGCCCAGACGCCTCGTAATCCCCAGGAGCTGGGATTATATAATTGTGGGCCACCACATCAAGGTAAAGGCAGAAAGGGATCCATTCTTGACTTTTGAATAGAGAAATTACAAAGTAAAATATTTTAGGAATATTAGTTTGGCAGTTGTATACAGGATAGATTGGAGATAAAGACAGACTGAAGGCAGGAAGAGCAATTAGGAAACATTGGAATAGTTCAAGTAAGAGATGATGTCCAGCAAAGGCTGGAGATCAATATGAGATGCTGTGGTGGGAGAAGTGACAAGTTTTGGCAATTAGATATATTCTCATATCTCTCCTGACTTCCTATACCAAGTTACCCATTGCTAAATATCTCCACCTAGGTGTCCCAACAGTATCTAATGCATGATACCCAAAATACAATTCATTTTCCTCCCAAAACTCATGCCATCTCCAAACTTACCTTTTCTACTGAGGAAGAGCACCATCCTGTCAGTATTCCAGGTTCCCAACCTGAAATTTCAAACAATTTGTCCCCTTACTGAACTTCCTCTTCCTCCTCCTCCCCACTATTGTCAGGTCTCCTTGATCTTACTTCCATACCATTCCTTGGGTTGTCTCTTCCTTGACACTCACAAGTCTGTGATAGGCCTTCACCTCTTCACCACTAGTCAGACAAGAGTGCCTACTGCAGGTAAATGATGTTGACAAGGAGCCCTGAAAGGTCCAAAAGTTAAAAGCAGAAAAAAAGCAGCATTAGGGAAGCTTGAGGTAAAAGTGTGTCCAAGACATGAAGATGCTGATCAGCAGTGTCAAAAACTACAGAGGTCAAGTACAGTGAGAATCGAGGGAGCCAAAAAACATTGACTTTAACAGAGTTCATTGGTAACTTTGGGCATACAGTTTCATGGTAACATCAAAAAATTACTAAAAAGTGAATAGGGACAGCTAGATGGCACAATGAATAGAGCACTGGAAAATGAGTTCAAATCCAGCCTTATATCTTAAACACTTCCTAGCTGTGTGACTCTGGGCAAGTCATTTAACCCCAGGAGCTTAAGGAGGAGGTTCAGCCTTAGCAAGGCTAAAGAATACCTCTTTATCAAAAACTGGAGCAAAAGAAGAATGAGGGATGAATCTGGATTGTGAGATGTGCAGTGGGACAAAAGAGAAAGTCTGACAGCCTCTGCTCTCAGAAAAGCAGGTGATCTCTTCTGGAGGAGGCAATGTATTAGTCCTAAGGATATATTTTCAGTAGCTCCTATGGAAACTGATGGTGAATGAAAGAAATATAAAAAGTATGCACAAAAGTTGAAACTGATAGTGAATGAAAGAAGTTTAAAAAGTGTGCACAAAAGTTGAAACCAGTATATAAAGTATCAATACAAGTGAGTTAAAATAAGTTGGCAGTGAATCCATCAGCATGGCCATGTGACTTATTTGTAGGCCCATTCAGTAACACAGATAGGAAAACGAAAGGTAGGTGGTGGGAGCAATGCATTGGGGTATAGTGTGGTGGTGATGGGAAAGAAGGACAATATATTCAGGATAACTGTTAGCATATAGCTGAACGGATCAACAATGGAGAAAGGAAAGAAGAGAGACCAAAACGAGATGGACCACAACTCTACAGCTTTCTTCTAAACACAAAATGTAAACTCAGGTCTGTCTTTTCTATTTGGTTCCCCAGCATGCACAGTGTTTTGTACATAGCAGTCACTTTAAAAATGTTACATTCGTTCATAATTATATATTCAAGTGCCTACTATTTGTAAGGCATTGTTTTAGAGTCTGGGGAATATTGTCCTTGCCTTCCCAAAGTTCACCTTCTAGTGGGAGCATGAAATACATATAAAGTTAACTATAACACAAAGAAAACAGATAACATGAACCACCAGGGGAAAAGGGGAGCTCCCTCCCCCCAGGGTAATCTGGGACAGACAGCTTCACCTGTCATCAGAGCTAAAATTGAAGGTCAAGATTTCTGAGCGGCAGAGATACAGGGGGAGAAATTACAAAAAGATCTGGAATATTAAGTTCATAGAACTAGTGATCCAGTTTGGCTGGACCTATGTTCATGGAGAGTAGTATGAACATTAACAGTCATAACCAAATGTGAATGGGATAATAAACTCACCCATAAAACAGGAGGATAGCAGAATGGATTAGATACCGGAATTCAATAGGTTGTTTACAGGAAACACATTTGAAACAGACACAAAGGTAAAATAAAGGAATGGGACAGAATTTATTATGCTTCAAGATCACAGAAAAACCAATCACAAAAATAGACCTAATTAAGAAATAAAAATGAAAATTACAATTTGCTGAAAGGTACCAAAAACAATGAAAGGAGTGTGAAATAAAGCTGGGAAAAGAAGTAGACTCAGACTGTGAAGAACATGAGGTGTACTGCTCAGGAATAGGCTTTTTTGTGTGTTTTATGTGAAGGGCAGACTGGAAAGATGAGCTTAGAAAACAGAAGGGCAGCCAGTAATATTAGTCTAGGTCAATATTCTCTTAATTACCAAGTCTAAATGGTCTTTCCATCTTAATTCTTGCTCTTGTTCATTTCTTCTGTACTACTGCTCTTTCTCTGTCTCTCGGTTCATCTATTTTAATCCCCTAACAGTGGGATTCTGTCCAAGAACCTCACTATTCTCACTCCAATCTCTTGATGTCATCAACTCCCAAATAATACTTCTTGGTACTCTCCCAGCTCTATCTATCCAGCCCATCTCTTTCCCAAATTTCAGTCATTTCAACAATTGCCTGATGGATATTTCAAATTCACTATCCTTCTAATGTCTCAGGCTTTTAAATTTCTGTCTCTACATCCCCCTCCCTTTCTCCCTTCCTCCCATCATCTTTCTCTCACTGAAATTGCAATAAGCTCCTAATTAGTATCCTACATTTCTCTCTCATAGCTTTGGTCCATCCTTGCAGACTGCTTCCAAAGTAGTTTTTCTTAAATCTGATCATATGATTCCCCTATTTAACTCCAGTGACTTGTTGCCCTTCTAAGATAAAATAGAAACTGATTTAATACTTAAAAGCCTTTTAATCTTTATTGTTCAATCATATCTGATTCAGTTTGGGGTTTTCTTAACTAAGATACTCGTGGTTGCCATTTCCTTCTCCAGATCACTTTACAGATGAGGAAACTAAGACAAGGGGTAAGTGACTTACTCAGGGTGTTTGCATTTAACTTGGGTCTTCCTGATTGTAGGCCCAGCACTATTTCCTCTTTTCTCACTGGATTCCTCCTTCACTCTGATGCAGCTAATCTGACTTTCTTCCTCGGAACACTTCTTTGCACTATCACTCACTCTGGAATGAACTCTCTTCCTACCTCTACCTCAGAATCCCTCTTTCCTTTTAGATGAAACTCAGGAACTATCTTCTGCGTGAAACCTTTCTTGGCTTCCTTCTTGGTGATCTCTTTCAAACTACTTTATATTCCTCTACTTCATATTTGTGTTAGCTTTAAAATTATGCTGTATTCTATGTGTACTTGTCTCCTTCATTAGGATTTGGGATGATTTTATTCTTTGCTAAGAGGAAAGTGCCAAAAAGGCACTTAATAGATACTAAGATGTGAACCAGAGTGGTGGGCTATAGGAGTGGAGATGATTTTGTGAAGTTACAAGTAGAGTCCAGAAGACTTTAACTGATTGAATATGGATAGGACAGTTCTAGAGAGGAAGAATAGAGGATGACTCGAAGAGTCTTGGAAAGAATGACAGGTTGTTTACATTTCAGATGCTCAAAAGACATTCAGGAAAGAATAGACTGTAAGCAAATAAGGAATGAGGTTAGAACTATGTTGTGGCATCATCTGCATAGGTTATGCTGAATCCCTGGAATCTTTAATGAAAGGGAACCCTCAGAGTCTTTGAGCATACAACTTAAGATGCTTAGCAATTAGTTATTTATCTAATTTGAGGCTTATCATTCTCACTGCCCTAATATGCCCACCTTCCCCTTTCCCCAAAACAGCTAAAAAGATCTTTTTTTTTGGGGGGGGAGGAAAGAGTTTCTGAGAGTTTATGTAGATAGAAGGATGATTCAGCAGAGGGAATGGAGTGGACAGAAAGAAACAAGAGGCTTGTGTTAGAGAAAACAAGGGAGAAGTAACAAGAGTACGAGGCTCAGTCAACATATCAAAGCTGCAGGGAGGTTGAGAATTGAGGAAAATCTGCAGGGAGGTTGAGAATTGAGGAAAATAAATTCTACTTTGCTACTTAAAAGTTATTGGTAATGTTGGAGAGATCATAGTTGAAAACAGAAGGCAGGCAGTTGAATAGTTGGGCTGTGTGGTATCTAGGTTGTTACTGTCACAATACAGACAGGCCTATATATATATGGCTGTCAGTCAATAATATCCATTGGCATCTTCCTACTCATCCTTGCCCAATTAAAAAGCTTCTAAAGACCCTAGAAAGGCCTGTGGATGGGCTCCTTCAGTTAAATTTAATCTTTTGTTCCCTTTCTCCCTAAAGCAAAACTTAGGATCCTTGAACTGTTTTTGTAAATAACTGTATTCAGCATAAGTTTCTTTTTTTTAAGTTGTTATTCTGAGAAAAGATTCCTATGTCTCACCAGATGGCTAAAGGAGTCCATGGCACATGAAAGGTTAACTAACTCCTTTCCTAAAGACTAGATGTAGAACAGAACCCTTTCATTATCACTTTTGGGACATCAGCTGAAATTCTGCAGAGGTCCACAGTCATGAAAATAATTTAGCCAAAAGTTGCTGTATGAAAAATGCCTACTTCAGTTCATCTGGAAAGAGGAGGGAAAAGTCATCCTCTGCTTCTTGAGTTAGTTAAAATGTTGGAGCTCTTTTTTGGGGGGAGGGAAGGAATAGGGGATGTTGGGAGTGTTTTTCTTTAGGCAGAGTCCTCAGTTCAGTCACTTGCTGCTAAATAGCCCCTCTTGATGTCATGTAAACTCCAGAGGGGAGCACCAGCTAAGCAGATAATAGGCAGAGTTATTAAATTCTCTTCAAGGGTGCCTTATCCA
This sequence comes from Myrmecobius fasciatus, assembly GCA_023553655.1. Classification (NCBI taxonomy): domain Eukaryota; kingdom Metazoa; phylum Chordata; class Mammalia; order Dasyuromorphia; family Myrmecobiidae; genus Myrmecobius; species Myrmecobius fasciatus. The sequence continues at coordinate 238,144 of JAJPUD010003494.1, forward strand.
AGAAAATGACAGTGAGCTGGGTAAGCCTGGAAGTCTCCAGGGAAAGACATCCCACACTTTCACTTCTAAAGTCAGCAATGAATAAAGGAGTGCTAACCCCTAGCTAAAGCTGAACCACATAAATATGGGTAGAGTGCACAGCAGAGTGTGAACAGACTCTTAAGAACAGTTCTTCTACCCATCAGACCTACAGGTAGAAAAGCCCTCCCACCAGTCTAAGGAAACCAATTCAACAGAGGAAAAAAAAATCTTTTAAACTTTTATTAGTAGTTTCTGAAGAATCAAAATAGTTAGCAAATTACTTTAGATTCATCAAGACTGTATTTTTTGTATTTAGAGCTTTAACAATGTAGAACATAATACAAAACAAACCAAAGAGACGGATTTCTATTACTAGATGTTAACAAATATATCATTCTAAAGTAGTGAGTCTACTCCCCAAGAATGATGTGGAAAGTAAAACTGAAACAAAACTGAGTTAGAGCTGGCCTACTGGATTGTGGGCTCATTCCCCCAAACCCATTTGAAAGTGCTTGCAAAGAAATTCCTGTTTCACACTGAATATTAAAGTGTCAATTGAACAGTTTCTTAGAACTGGGAAAAAGCCAGAGAAAGGTTGTCAAAAGGCTGGAGTTAGATGCCCTGCTCCAATAAGGTCCAGGATTTAGCCAAGACTTGAATGTGGGCAAGCTCAATGGCTGCCTGGCAAAAGGGGCAGAACAGAACATTCTTCATGACTTTTAAAAGTTTAGGAACCAGTGTTACACTAAGTTAGAATCTAACATGGAGTTCATTTTAAAGACTGAGAAAAAAAAAAAAAAAAAGTAAAATCAAATAAACATCCTAAAAACCCTTTCCATTGCTAGACAGATATGGATTTAGTTCCACCAGTCTAATGGTGTTTAGACTGTTTTGGTCAAATACATGACATTCAGAGCAGCACTGACTACCTCAAAGTCTCTCTCAGAGGGATTCCGGAACACCTCTGTATTTATTTCCTGTTCATGGCAAGGGTGAAAACATACCAACCAACAAAGTTTGGTCTTTAATATATGTACAATCCCCCAGAAAAACCAGGGCCAAGCTGGGAAGGGCACTTCTCAAAATACAAATAAAATTAACTGGATGGGTAGAGTGGGAGCAGGGCTTAGAGGTCCCAACATTCATCGTGCTTTACTTCCTCCTCCCCTTTCCCACAGGGATCAGACTCTCACACAGATCAACGTGTGGTAATAAGTCTCTATAAGGTACAGAAGTACTCTTCTGGTCTCTTTCCCCCTCCAACCCGAAACAACACAGCAAACCCAAAACATCGTTCTCTCCTCTTCCTTAAGGAGAGTGTGAAGCCACTGAAGGGGAGGGGGCCTCCAGGGACTGATGGGAATACTTGGGGCCTCCCAAAGGGAGAGATGCTCTGTGGCAGGGTGGAGGTGGGCTGGGGGGCTTGTTCTCAGCTGGCTCCTGCCCGAGCCATGAGGTCTTCCAATGCATTGTCCTGGTCGTTGTTGTGTAATAATAAAACTTCCTTAATGTCTTTCAGTTCAAAGCCCATTTCCTTAAATTTGCTCATTAACTGAAGAAATTCTGTCGTCT
>JAJPUD010003495.1:0-39090 GCA_023553655.1 Myrmecobius fasciatus
AGAAAATTCTACTGATTTACATTAGGATCTAACATTCACCCTGTGCACAATTGAATTCAGACCCTGAAGACTCAGCATTTTTATTCTGAATACTTATTACTACAAATGGATTGCCCTCCTTCCTCAAATCCATTATACTACCTAAAGCCACAAATCAAGAAGCTCAGGCCCCTACTCTCAGTTCTTTAAATTTAAATGTATGGTCTTGGGCCTTAAAAGAGAGGACAGTGGAACTGATCCATAACAGTGGCAAGCTAAAAGCAGAATGAGGTTGGGGCGAGGGGAAGTCCTGTGCTATCATCTGAGTATTACACTAACCACTACTGATTCTCCCTCCATCCAAGACTACCCATCCTAAGCTGGTTCCAAAGCCATAGCTCCTGCCCCAAGCATTTGGGTCTCCACCCATGGGTGCACTGCCCTCCACAGACATTCCCTTAATAAGGGATTTCATGCTATTTTGCTAAGCCATAATGTGGTAAGAGGTACTGCAGTCTCTGAGAGAAGAATCAAGGAAATAACTTCCTTTTCTATGAGCTTTGATCTTGGGCAGAGATTGAGTTGGAGCTTGTAAATTGCCCCCATGAGAATGAGCTTCCTGTAAAGCTTTTACTCTGTGATGTTCTGTGTTTCTTAAGCTTTTTATCAGCTTCAGAGCTTCTTCCCATGCTTTTACCACACTCACAGCCCACGTAGCCCCTAAATTCAAGGTGAGTTTACTCTAACTGAAGCCTTACTGAACAGCTGCCCACTCCCAACCAGGAAACCAGACTTCACAGCTTACTGAAGTCACAAAGGGGATGAGCTCAGATCAACTCCCAAAATTAGGATTCTAAATATAACCACAAAGCCTTCATTTCCCTCATCTCCAGGGGCCACATTTCTTTAAGGAGCTACTGAGCTGCCCTTCAGCACCATAGGGATTCTCACTTTCTTGTTCTGGAAGTGGGCTTCTCCAAGAGTAATTTTGCCACTAAACACAGCTACCACTGGCAGAGAGTATGCCACAGACCCAACTCCCCCTCCCCTCCCATCTCATTTAAGAAGAAATGTGTTAAAGCTAAAGGGAAGCCTAGATGTTTGCCTCCTCTTGCCTTCCTCAGGCTGACATCCTGTCAGGGAACTATCCTTAAGAAGGGCTCCCTTTCCAGAGGGATGGGAGGGGGAAAGTAATCACGCATGCATCTTCTCCTTTACAGAGCTATGAGTAGATTGTCATGGGATTGGTTACAGCTCTTTTCTGACACGTATTATCATCCCTCTCATCAGGAAATTCAGTTAAACTTTCTGGAGGAAATAGTCTGTTCCCTGAAGCAAACTGAACTGCTCTTAAACTTTTGTAGACTGTAACTTTCCCCTCAGAGCTTTCCACTATGTCCTTCCAGCTGAAATCCACAACAGAGCTGCCTGAATCAATCAAAGCAACCCATCCCCACCTTCTTCTACATGATGTAATGCTGAGGGAGGAAGCTAATTAACAGCTGCCCTCTCTCAAGGAGTTTGCATTGAGTGAATACTGGGCAGCTGGCCAAAATTCCTGTGCAGAGGACCCAGTGGTTTCTGCAGGGATCCCTCCCACCTGGCCTTGCAATGGCCTGTATATGTTCATCAGACACTTTCAAAGGCATCATGGCACAGACATATTTCACCATAAGATGTGGCTGGGATGTTGCAGGTGATTTCCTGAGGGCAAACACGGTCTGATTAGGCTCAAGACAATGAATATGTTGATAAGAGAGCTGAAGGAAGCCTTTTTCTTCAGCCTTGTTTCTTCCCCACAAATCATATAGCTTGTGTTGCCTATGATGTAAGGAGCTGAATGGAAACAGGACTGATCTTATTTAAAAAAAAATCTGCTTTGCTTAACAGTCTAATAACACACTTCCCATGAGCCATATCCCTCAGCCCCATTTCCAATACCATCATTTGGCCAATCCACAAAAAGGATCATGATTGACTGTGATCACCTCCAACCTGCAACAAAGCTCCCCTTCTTCATTCCTGGTGTGCACCGAAGTTCCTGAGACCTACCCACTAAGGTCAAGACCAAGACCAACCCAAACCAAGCCAGATTTCCACCCAGTCTCCCCCCTCCCTCACTCAAAAGGTGCTCTAAAAGAATGCAGAATTTCAGGAAACATACACCGCACAGCACAGCCAACAGCAGATAAGGCTAGTCCAGAATCATTGAGAAATAAACAAAAGAAAGAGCTACTTCAGGGCCTAAGCTAAAGTTTCTACCCATTCATGATTGAAAAGACTATGAAGAAAGGTACTGGCTAAAGAATCAGCATGCCACAGGATGGGGTCATGAAACTGTAAGTGAGAAAATATCAAAATTCATTGAGGTTGGATTTTGGAGTGAAGGACCAGAGCCCTTGATGCTTAACCCTGAGGCCAAGCCAGAAGCATGGGCAAACAGATGAACAAAGGCATCTCTCCCTCATGTAAAATGCTCATGGGTGCCGACGCTCAGAGCCGAGCGTGGTCATGTGGCTTCAGAACCAGATTCTTGACCCCGGGCCATTGATTTCCCAAAGCTATGGTGAGACTAAGTAGGCTTATGAGAGTGTCACGCTGGGAGAAAGGAGCACAGGTTGGGGGGAGAAGATTGCAAGGGTTGGGTGAGATTTTGTCACCAAATAATCAAGTCAATTTTATCAACCCTCTTCCCCCCTTGCTCCCTTCCAAAGCCACAAGCTCCCCAAAGTGGCATTGAGGACCCATTTGAGGAGACGGGCATCCTTTGCAAAGCAGGTGGCTCTCAGGACAGGTTGAGCTCTCGCTGTGAGTGACCTCGCCCTGAGAGGTGATAATAGCGTGGCCTCTCTTATAAGCTACTGTCAGAGTGAAAGGAAGAGGCACTATCCCAAGATAACACATGCACATACACCACGTGTGCTGTTGAGAAGAGTAGGCGAGCCGAGAGAGAAAGAGAGAGAGAGAGAGAGAATTGGAAGAGAAGTCCACCAAAGAAAACCCAAAAGCTCAGTATTCTTGACGTACCATTGACTAAGCTGGAATTTGCATTATCGGTGGTATTTGCACCTGCTGCACCATCTGTAGCTGCAGGAGGGTGGGAGGGGTGGGAAGAATCTACTGAGTAATAATGGATAAAAAGAATAGTACGTAGTAATAATAACATGAACAAATTCACATGACAAAATAGCAACATTCATGGAATTAATATGGTTCTGTTCTCTTGGGGGAAAAAAACTTGGCTGAAAATTAAGTAATGTAATGTTAGAAAAATGAGATGCCATCACAAAAATGTTATAAAAGCCAGGGGGACAACTCATACATGGAATATCTTGAAAAGAAATATGGGAAGATAATCAGTGAAGGCTGGAAAGGACAAACATTGTATAGGACCAAATCCCATTGTACTAGAGATGCTTAGGATTGTTCTAGTTGGAGTGGTACTTTGATGGGTCACCTAGAGATGGAAATGCCCTTTTCCCAACTACCCATCTTGGCTGAGTTTTGTGTATGTCAGCCTCCCTAGTATGGAACTACATGAGAAAAAAATACCATCCTCCCTTAGGAAATATACTCCCAAGTCTGTTGATGGGGTACACACTCCCAGAATGACTGAACAATTGAGAGTAGTCTAACTTTGATCTACTACTCTTGATTTAGTCCCAGCTAACACCTTGTCAGGACAGGCCATTATCACAAGGAAGCCAGCCCACTCCTGGAATTTCTGACTAGGGCCCAGTAGAGGGACTTTTAGAGACCCTAGAACCCAATGATCTTAAGGTTAATGATTAAGTGATAAGTTGCATTTCACTAAATAAAATAAAGTAAAATAAAACAAAATGTAGGAGGTATGTCTTCAATATGTTTATTGGCTCTGGTCACTCCATTTTAATTCTCAAAAACATCAATAATTCCAAAATTACATGGAATACCATTCCTCAGATTGGCAAAGTTAATCACAAGAAAAATGTTCATGTTCCATAAATTAGGGTAATATGATTGGTGGTTTGATGCTGTGTGGATTTGCATAGTGGTATCTCCTAATATATAGCAGTATGTCATACTCCATAGTGGATTATGGGTTATGTCACACTATATGGGAATGTTATGATGTTACAATATATTGTAGTGTGTTATATTTTATGGTAGCATATTATACCATATGGTGTTATATGGTTTATTACACAGTTGGTATGATTACACTCTTGCTTTGTTATGATGTGCAATATGGTGATTGTGAGGAGAGACTGTCACATGGCTTGGTCATGTATTTAGGTTCATGTATTTTGTGGTGGTATATATATCATGATCAGCTATGTAGCACTGAGTTGTTTTGTCTAATGTTGAATAGTGGATTGTAGCATGGTGTGTTTATATGTGGACTCTGTATACATGATCCTATGTCCCCTGGAGGACAATGCTACTATTAAAAATGTTAACTACTCTGAGGCATTTCTTACTGTACCTGGAAGCTGAAGGCCATCCACTTTGGTCACACCTGTGTGATGATTTTTAAAATATATTAATGATGGTGAAATATGACAGCGCTCTCTCTCTCTCTCTCTCTCTCTCTCTCTCTCCACCCACACTTTATGTCTCTAACACCTGCACTTTCTCTTTCTAACATATGCACACACATTTACACCTGATCACATACACCTGGGTCAAACTGAAATGTAAACTGGTAAGTGGACATCATTAATGACAGGCTTCTGAAGAAATGGACATTCTGGAACTGACTAGAGGTAGTAGTGTGGAGTTCTGAACATCCCAAGGAAGTCTTTTGTAGCTTCTTGACTCAATGAACTTCTCTAAGTCCCACCTCTGCCCTCAGCATGTCTTCATTCTCATGATTCAGGACCAAGTTAAATAGGCTCAAGAAAGGGAAAAGGACCCATCCCTATGAGATCCTAGATACCCTCCCCCTTTAGGGATGGATGATTTGCAGCTCTTCAAATTATAGGAAAGGTGATAACACATTGGATATTTCTAGTAATAAAATTCCTAGGACAGGATTGGAACATAGGACCCTAAATTTGAAGATAAAACGAACCTAAGAGTTCATCTAGTCTAACCCCCTCATTTTAGAGGAGCAAACTAAGGTCCAAAAAGAAGTGTCTCATCCAAACTTCAAAATGGATATTCTTCATTCAAAAGTTTTTGTTAAAATGAGGTTCTGTAATGCTCCCTTTAGGGATACCAAGGAAAACAGGACAAAAGTACTAGCTTGGTGATGACTACATGTTCTAGAATCCTCAGTATATGGATCATGTAGGCAGTCACTCTATATGTCTTCTTTCAAGCAGAATGCTATTCATGCCCTTCTTTCTGAAATCTCTAGCCCTGCTGGTTAGATGCAGCTGGACCGCTTTTTGGGTTTCAACCATAGCCCTTGGTCACAGAGAACTACCCACTCCCTGGCTGGATGACAAAAAGGGAGAAGGCAGACTGTCTATAATCAAACCCATCCTTGTGTAGGGAGTCATAAAACAAGATCTTACTAAGATCTTCTCTGTCAGGTCTCAGACTGGAATCTTACCAAGTCTAAATATGAAAGTTTTACTAAACTTTGTGAGTAAAGAAAGCAATTGGGAATAATACTCAAAAACAATTTTCCCTCACAAAAATTCGAAAGTATGAGATTGTATATTAAACAGCTGGGAGATAATTAATTCTAAATAGTCTAGAATTCACACTAGGAAACTGGGTATCTGAAGATGCTTGGAGAAACCTTATTGTACAACAAAAATGATCCTTAGTTGCTGGCCACGAAGGGCAGAGCTTTTTCTCATCACAGACACTGAGTGACACTCAGCCACTATTTTGTATTTTCTTTGGAAGGTGAGACAGGGACAAGTTTAAATGTTTCTCACAACTTATATGCCTGTGGTCCTAAGTAGAGCTAGCAAGGATTCACTCACCTAGGCTTTGACTCATGGTTTCTTTTCCATGTCTTGGAGTACCCCCAGCCAATCAAGGTCACCATTGATCCAAGCTGCATCTGTACTAGTGCCACCAAGAGGGAGGTTGGGCAAATTTTTCAGGACTTTCTAAGATTGGTGGTGATTCTGTTGTATCATTTTTACCTCTTGACATCACCTACTTAGTCCAAATTCCTTCTCTGTCTCAATTCCTTTGTATGATGGATGAACTCTCCCCTTTATAGTAATTTGCATTGATTCAGCCTAGTTCATGATCATTGGTATCCAGAGGCATCATCATCTGAGGAATCACAGGTTTGGATTATGCCCTCTGGCTGCTATGGGAAAGCATACATTTAGCCATTTCTGTTCAATTTGAGTGGACAGGGAGTGGTTAATGGGTACTACTATATGCATAGCATACAAGGTCAAGTGGAAACCAGGAAGAATTTAGGCAACCTTGTAGTTTCACTCAACACAAAAGGCATAGATAGAGACAGCAGTCTCCTTCTTGATACCCTTAAAGAGAATAATGGGTCAGTCCAGAGCATGATATTAACAATCCCACCTGGCACAGACAACAGAAAAAAAAACATTTGGGTGGGTTGAATGATATGACATGACAAGACAAAAAAAAACTATTACCAAAAAAAAAAAGAGAGAGTCCATTGCCTAAGGGCAGAACACGACACAGCTGGTGTAAGTACTGAAGGCATCTGCCTGCACTTGAGAGTGGATGATACTGTGGAAAGCACTTCTTTGGCTGCCCCCAGCCAAGTTCCTAAAAGAATAGCATAGGCTGGACTAGGGAACAATAGTGACATGGGAGGGGAGTTACCTTTTTTGTCTTTCTTTTCTTCCTCTTCACCACCAGCCCCCAACAAAGTAAAGATGATGCCAGTCTGAGAGTTCACTCCCACAGCAGTGACCAGCATCCTGCCAGAGCCCTCCATCACATGGGTCCCTGGTGAGAAGTGAAAGGAGAGTCAAGTTAGCATTGTTGTTAGCCTACCCAACTTAGTGTCCGGTCTCACCCCAAATCAACAGGACAGCAGTCACTGCAGACTCAATCCTCCTCTCAAAGACCCCACTGTTGATGCCAGTGAGGGTCCCATAAGAATCAAAACTGCCATTGGTGTTAATGCCACTGATGATTACAAAGCACTTTACAGGCACGAGCTCCTACTAGGTGAATAACAATTACATAATGTAACACGCCTTTATTAAGTATCTACCTGTGCAAGGCATTGGAAATAACAAAGACAAAAAGGAAAAGTTCTTGCTCTCTGGGTACTCACATTCTACTGGAAGTGAGGAATCATATGTATTATAGCTGGTTAGTCTAATTTTACAAAGAGGGAAGCTGAGACTCAGGGAAGTTAAGTGACTTGTCTAGGCTCACAAAAAAAAATACAAACTCTTCTTTCTACTAACACTGGGGCCTCATGCCCACCACACCAACTGGCCCTTCAACATGCTTTTTTCATTTCTCTTAATCAAATTTTATTTCTGTAGGAAAATAATGAATCACACATTATTAATAATAATAAAACCTAGCATTACTATAATACATTACAGTTTGAAAAGAACTATTTTTTGTGTGCGGTATAATAGCATATATCATACTCCATGTTTATTGTGATTTACTTGAGTTGTTCCTCTTTTAGCTCAATTTACAAGAAATTACCAGTTAAGCATCATCTTTATCCATTCACTAATGAGTTTCCTTTTTAATTTTTATATTTTAAATATTTAAAAACATTATTCTAAGAAGGGGCCCATAGACTTTCCCAGATCATCTCCAGTGACACACAAAGAGGTCCACAAAGCTACAGACCACAGAATAAAAGGGAATTGAGTCAGAAGTTCAGAAAGTTCTCACTCAGGATAATGACCAAACTATAATCAGGGGTCCTTTAATTTGTGCTTCTACTCCTCAGATGCACAGAGAAATTCTATTCATGCCATAGAAAGACAAAATTTAGGCACTAAAGGAATAATCCACGATCACTTTGGATTCTCTTAAAATTTAAAAAAAATGGCAGTATTTGACAAAATTTTCAGGCCCATTCTTATTAAATACAGCTTCTTTTTTTTGTCTCCAACTAAAGTAGGAGGTTGATAATGGGTGGGGGGTTTTTTCCATCAGATCTAGAAGAAGGAATGGAAAAAGCAAAAATTGGCAACCATGGCCAATTTCCACCAAAGATAATCAGACCTCCAAATCACATTTTTATCTACTGACACGTATCTCAGTGGGGATCTCACCAATGTCTCAGCCTAAGCAGAATGAAACTTTCTTAGAGCCAGCTCATGGAAACCTCATTTGATATAGAGGATTAAAAAGAATACCCCCCAAAAAAACTACTTATAGCTTCCTGGAACATAGGATTTAGCACCTTCAGTCCAATCAACTGCTGATTAAAGCAACTACGGTTTTTCCACCTGAATGATAGCATAAGAACAATGAGGACATGGGAATTCAGTGGAAAGATAAACACAAAGAAGTGATCTCTCTCCAAACAAAGGTCTATTAACTCATTTCCACATCTCTGTCTTTGCACAAGGTTGTGTCCCCATACCTGGAATGTAGTCCAGTCATTTCTCCACCAATCACTATCTTCCTTCAAGACACAGTTCAAGCACTATCTGAATAGGAAACTTTTCCTGATCCTCCTCTCCCCCAATAAGTGCTTTCCCTCCCTGACTATCTTCTGTTATACTCCTTTATTTTATTTTGCATTTTTTCCTATATTTGCTTATATATCAACAAGTTGGATCCCTGATAGAATGTAATCTCCTTAAGAGTAAGGAGTGGTTCATGGAGGTAAGCTCCTTGAGAGTAAGAATTGTTTCATAGTTTTTCAGCACTTAGGACAGCGCCTGGAATATAGCTTATGATCAGTAAATGTTTGCTGACTGATTCACCCAACAGTATAATTGACACATTCTGTTACACCTCCCTAGGGGATATGCATTTTAAAATGGGACAAAAAGAATATCAGTGTGTAGATGTGTGTGTGTGTGTGTGTGTGTGTGTGTGTGTGTGTGTGTGTGTGTGTGAAGTTATATAGCATGATGGCAAATACACTAGATTCTAAGTCAAAGACAATGTAGCATAGTAGAATTCAGAGTTGAAACTGTAGTCAGGAAGACAGGTTCAAATCTAAATCTATTAACTATGTGACCCTAGACAAGTTATTTAACCTTTCTAGTTAAATTTTAAACTTCATTATCTATAAAATGAGAGGGTTGTACCTGATGTGTTATTTCTAATTCTAAATCTCTGATCTAATGATCTTAATCCTGGATTTTACTCCTGATTCTGCTACTGAGTACCTGTGTAACCTTGGACAGGTCATATCATTTCCATAAATCTCACTTTCCTTATCTGTATAATTAAGGGATTTGAGTAGATAATTATCAGCCTGGACTGCTGTTTTCATTGAGATAAGGCATCTTGATGAGAACATATCTCTATTGATGCATATTAGTTCTACAATGGAGAGTCTTGGAGATGATAATAATAACAACTTGTCCTTGCAGAGCATGCCTTTTCAATTTTACTAAGCATTTTACTCCTAAGAACCCTGGAAGGTAGAGAGTACAAATAAGTCATAATATTTTCTTTTTTTTCTAGATAGACACAGTGAAGCTTGGAGCAGTGAAACAATTGGCCCAAGGTCATACAGGCGTTACATGTTTGAGGCCATCTCCTGTACCAAGTTGAGCACTCTTTGACATAAATTATATAGTTTAATAGAGGTACTTAATCTTGTTTATGTCATAGGCCCCTGTGTAATCTGGGAAAGCCAATGGACCCCTTCTCATGATATTACATGCATAAATAAAATAGATCACAAAGGGAACCAATTATATGAATTTTAGTCCTATAAATATTTTTAAATGAGTTCACAACCTTTCAGGTTAATAATTTATGGTAGGGTCACTTACTCTCAAAGATTCAGTATGTCCATAAGGGCCTTTCAAACTTGTCAGGGTGTGTATGACTATCATGAGGATGAAAAGAGATTCATCCATTTTGAAGGGAAAAGCCCTTTGGAAGTCATCAAGGATTGGAACTGACAAGTAAAACAAACATCCACATTGAGAGGTCTGTGAATTTATCAGTATACATCCTTCCTCCACCAGTGACCCTCCAGGATTAGGAAGATAGTTTAAATGAGTTACTGTATCCAATGATACTTATTACTTTATGACCAGGCTTTTGAAAATGAGCCTTTTCAAATTTTCAAAATTCTCTTTACAGAGAATGGATTTTTGGTGATGGCCACCAAGTTGATCCAAAGGCCTGTTCCTGAAATGTTCCTAGTTTCATAGATCCTATTAGAGATTGTCTTCTCCTAAGAGATGCACCTGCTGTAATAGAAGATTTTGGAAGGACTTTCATAAAGAGTATTATAGCCAGGATAATAGTAATAATCTGTAGTAATAATCTCTTCAAGAAGCCCATAATTCTTTAGTGTATGTCTATGCACAAAGATTCTGAAGGGATTGTATAAGTAGATGAAATTAAGTATATTATTAAAAATACATCTTGTGACAGCTAGTAGCAGCTGTAGATCAGTAGATCTAGCCACAGACTCCTATTAATTGTATGACCCTGAACAAATCACTTAGTTGTTGTTTGCCTCAATTATCTCAATTGTAAAATGAAGAGATATATGTTATCTTCTTCTTATGTTAACAAATGCTTGTTTCTTTCTCTCTTTCCAAACTAATTCATTTCAAAAAGAGGTGGTGAAATGTAGCTCAGCTGAGACACATATTGCTAGATATGTGATTTTGAGCAAATTGCTTTTTCCTTTTGTGCCTCTGACTTAACTTTCGTGTCTTAGGTAGCATGAAATGAAATTATTTGCACATGTATTTTGAAAATTTTATTTTAAATGTTGCCAATTTTTTAAAAATGTGATAGCACTCAGTCTTCCACATTCTTCTATACTTTTAAGGATATGTAGAAATGTACATATTCTAAGTGAATAATGTCATTGAAAAGGACAATTATTTTTAGTTAGTGACTCCTCCTCCTATCACAGATGTCCATGTACCCTAAGTATGATGGATGGTACGATATAAACTACTTTGCTTTTAGAGAAAGGAAGATGGCAGGAATTAAGGAAGACTTGATGAGGAATATAGCATTATCTTTGAATATGAATAACTGCTCATTAATATAGTATTATAAGGCTTGCATACTATTTTCTTCACAATAGCCCTGTGAACATGTCTGGTGCGAATATTATTAAACATATTTTACAGATGAGATGAGAAAACTGAGAGTTTGCATAATTAAACGACTCGTCCAAATGTCAGAAGTAGGATTCAATCCCAAATCTGAACTCCAAGTCCAGCCCTTTCCCATATTTTGCCACTGAGTCTGGCCTTTATTCAGTCAATAAACATTTATTAAGTGTTTACTGCATATCAGCTTTTATACTTGGTGTTAGGAAATCTAAAAATTAAAGAGTGACAATCTATACCCTCAATGAGTTTACAATCTACTTATGGACTATGTAAACAAATAAGTTTACTACAAAACAGGGAGAAAAGGTAAGAAACAAAGTATTCTGGGAATATTTGAAAACAGAGACTAGTTACAGCAGTGGGAAAGGAATAATAGTAGAGGCAGTACCCGAAATGATGCTTAAAGAAAAAGTAAAATATTATCAAGTTAAAATGAAGAAAGAATACTTCCTAAGTAGTAACATCAGGCTGAGTAAATACATTAAGTTAAAAGATAGGCTGTCCCATTTGGGGATCAGATCAAAGTCCAGTTGAGCCACAATACTAAATGTGTAAATTGAAGTAATAGATCAAAAAAGGCAGATTAGAGAAAGACGGTAGAAAGCCCTAAATACTAAAGAATATGTATCTTATCCTTGAGCCAATAAGGGTTTTATTTAAAGGGTTTTGAGGAAAGGAGTAATATGGTCAGAACTGTGCCTTAGGCCCACAAACGATGGATGTAATTTTCTGAGAAAGGTAAGACTGGAGGTATTAGGAAAAAGAAAAAGTGAATTCAGGTGGAGAGAACAGGATGGCTCAAGGTTGGAAAGGGAATAAAATGTTTAATGAATGGTGAGCAAAGCAGTCTGGTTAGGGCAGGTAGCTCATAATAGGTTTGAGTTTGAATTTTATTCAATAGGAACTATAACATGTACAAAGAGTTGTCTTAGACAACATTGGAAGCTTGTGCAGAATAAGGTGTGCAGTGGCAGAGATTGGGGGCAGGTATAGACTAAAAGAACATTTAAAAAAAGTTGCAAGGAGACTTAAGGCATCAGATGGAATCAAAAAAAAGATGGAATCATAAAACTGGGAGGAAATTTGAAGATGATTCATATATAGAGACAGTTGTGAATTACCTTGGACTTCAATCTTCCCACATAGGTCAACAGACACACCCAGATTTCTGCCTCATATATTTAGAGTCCAATTGATTTGGTCCAATAAGAAACTCCTAGCATGGAAACTCCATCTATCAATGCAAATTGTAAACCTTCTGTAACATTGTCTTAGAGAGTACTCTGGCCATTGGTTAGGTGATTTGTCCTGGGTCACATAGCTAGCAAGTATTAGTGGCAAGATTTGAACTTGTCACAGAATCCAGCTCTCTCATCTACTCTTTCCCATTGCCTCACCTAAGGTGATACAGCTAGCAAATAGCAGTACAAGTGTTCTGATTCCAAAATCAGGACTCCTTTCACCAGTTAGCCAGTTGGTCAACAAGAATTGTTTAAGCACCTGCAGCATGCTTGCTATTATGCTAAATGCAGAGGATTTAAAGGAAGACATGAAATTGCCCATGTCAAGCCCAACTTCTTGCTTTTACAGATGAGACAGAGACCCACAGAGGTGAAATGACTGTATCATGAAGCTGAACTTACTTCTCTCACTTTGGATAGGCTTTTCCCAAGATAGAAAATGCTTGTAATATCTCCAAAGGATATAAAACAATCTTTTTCACCAAATGATTCCTCTAAGTACATCAGTGGTCCCTCAGAGCTCAGAAAACTGGGGCCTCTGTGTCTCTCTAAGTCTTGCCAAATGGAGATCCAGCCCTAGCTAGGTGTTCTGTGGTAAGGAAGAGAATATGATTGAGTGGTTTTTCTTCAGGCACCAAATGACCTGATTCCTCAATCAGATCTCATTTTGTTGCTGTATCTGACTTGGCCATCCCCATGCCTGTTGTCTCTGAGCTCAGGCCTCTGGGATTCTTGCCTTTTCTCTGCCTGGAGGGGAACACATTCAGGTGTTACTAATTCAGGAGCAAGAACACAGTGGCCACATAATGTAGAGTTTCTTTATTTTTGGACAATTTGGAGGGTTCTTAGAACACCAAAGATAAAAGGACAGAAAATTAACTCAAATAATAATGCTAACAATACCTATCAATTATATAGCATTTTAAAGGTTTGCAAAATTCACTTTATAAATATTATCTCATTTAACCTTCACAACTTTGGGAGGTGGGTGCTATCATTATTTCCATTTAGAGAGAAGAGAAACCGAGACTGATAGATGTTGACTTGCTTAAGCAGCATCTAGGTCCTTCACATTCTGGCTCCAATCCACTTTTCCAGTTTTATCACACAACCTTCCCCTTCACCTACACATTTCAGCCAACCTAAACTACTTACTCTTCACTGATCTCATTCTGATCTGCCTTTGTTCCCTTTTATGCCCAAATCTGTTCCCATGAATGGAATAACCAACTAAGGGAAGGCAGAATTGCATAGCAGAAATGTCAATAGATCTGGAGTCAATTTTTTTGCTTTGTTTTAATATTTCTTTCTTAATTTCTTATTGAGTCATTGTTCCATATTTCACCCAAATATCATTCCTGGAAAAACACTGCAGCGTAGCCACTACACCCAGCATGCATTTCTCCACTCTCCCTTGAGTCACTCACAGCTTATGATGATTTTCTCTTTGGTCCATTCTAATTTTCCAGGAATTCAATTCTTGGGTGAGGTTTATTGCAGTTGATTCTTAGGTACTAAGAATCTCCTTGTCATTTTCCCTTCCCTGTCCATTCCATTTTGTATCACTTGTTTCATTTCTTTCAGATGCTCATCTATTCCTCGTGACCAGGACATCCTTTTCTCTTAGATTCCACTTGGACTGGTCACATATTTACTTTCTTTTGGATTGCTCCTGGTCCAAAGTATTTCTTTATTATGCTAAGCATTTTTAAAAATTTTACATTCTTCTCCAACCTCAGCTTCTGGGTTAGGAGCTGATTTGGGGGTCAAAATTGGTTCTCATACTCCTGACTGGTATGTATGAGTCCTACTTGATCATGAATTCAGTGATTAAGATCAGGACCTATTTTTGGTAGGAATTATTTAGCTTCCTTTCAAGGTTCAAACCAAAGCTGCCTTGATTCTGGAATAAACCATGACCTCTTGGGTACTGGTCTGAGCCTTCTCCTACTGTAATTGTAAATTAGGCCCCTGGACTCCATTTCACCATGCTGGGCACTGATTTGACCCTATCTCCTGCTGTAAGGATAGATTTCTTCATGCTGTACCTTTCGCCTCTCCTGGAACACTGCCATTCAGTACTTCTGCAGGATTCTGGAATTCTTTTTGTGTGCTCCTGGCCTTCATAGAAGGGCTCAACAGAGATCTTCTTTGGTTTCCTTTTATCACTGCTCCTTCTAGGCCATTTTTAAAACTTTACTGAAGTATCTGTGAAGGAGCTGGACTTCTTAAGGTTCTGAAACACTGACATCTTCCTCAATAAACATCTCAACAAATATTTATCAAGTGTCTATCCACCCTATGCAATGAAGAGAAGCAAATTTAGGTCTGATATAAGGGGAATAAAACTTTAAGAGAGTGAGAGCTGCTCTGAAACTACTTTAGCTATTTCAGAAGATAGCGAGCCCCCTCGCTAGAGCTTTTTCAGGAGATGCTCAATGTTACTTGTTAGGGATGTGATACTACGTACCTAGGCATAGACTTGACTAGATAGTAAATGAGGTCTCTTCCTAAATGGGAGATTATGAAACTAATGAATCAGCTTTCCCACGATCATAGTCCATAGGGAGAATGCTACTGGACTTGGAGGTATATAAAGCCTGGCTTTGGATGCCCCAAAGAAAGACTTAGCCCTGTGGCCATGGGCAAATGATTTAACTTCTCTAAATCTTAAAATGGTGATAGTGACCATAATAACTACAGGACCTCTACAAGGTTGAGGAAACAGTGAAATGATTGGAGCCAAATACTTGGCAAACTGTCAAGAGTTCTCTAGATGTCAGCTATTATTATTATTAACAAATCTTTGCTGAACATTAAAGACACCCAAGTCCCTGTAGCGGACTATTTATCTATAGCTTTGGCTTCAGAGGCTTCAGAGATTTAGAACTGAAAGGGACCTTCAAGAAAATTAATTCAAACCTTCATTTTTATAGATGAGGGAACTGATGCTCAGAGAGGTGAAGTATCAGAACAAGGATCTGCACTTGTGCCTTGGAATTCTAAATACACAATCTTTCTTCAATACCATGGTGCTTTTCTGGGGAACAATAAGATGGGGGGCATCAGGAATAATTTCATCATCCCCACAGATTTCTAATTGCAATAGCAGGTTCTGGTCTCCTCCAAGTTTCTGAGGATTATTTGTAATGCTCATACCATTGAGGCAAGGAAAAAGGGGGAACACTGGGAAAAGGCATTTGAAATGAATTATACTTCCTGGTTGGCTTTCCAAGTGAATCCTAAACTCCCCCAAATGCAGAAAGAAATATGTCATCTATTACAGGATCCAAGTATGTCTGGAATACCCCAAGAAGAGCCTCAGTTTGGGATGGAGGGAGGATAGCATAACAGAGGAATGACGGTTTGTGACATTTCGTTAGGCTAAAGAAGGACACTGCAATTCAGTTTAAGTGATGTAGCCTTGATAACAAGAGCTTTGGGTAAGGAGTTGGGAAAGTTGGTTCTAGTTATGCTATTTCTCTGGATAAGTCACTTAAGCACAGTAATCTAATTTATATTATTTTAAAAGGTATATGAGCTACTCCTTTGTCATCCTTCGCTCATCACATAACTGACTCATGTCCTCTACTAATCAGGCCATTTTTTTTCAGTAATATTAAGTATGCCACATCTTGCATATGTATCACTTCAACATGGTAGTTTAATTACACCCAGTATGCATTTCTCTATTTCCCCTGAGATTTCCTACTGCTTCGGTTCTTCAGAGATGATTGTAGTGGTAAATTCAAATTCAAAACCAGACAACATCTCCAGCAGCACATGACTATTAAAACAATAGGTTTTTATTCCTCGGTGCAACTCAGTATACTAAAAAGTAATTTCCCAAATGCAACTGGGCTTACTTACTTTTATTCCTAATTCATTTGCAGTGGGTGTTCCATAGATGCTATGTGGTATCCATGCAATGTAAAATATCATTGGAAGGAGCTCTTAATCTTTTTAGGGCCTCGGAATCCTTTGGCAGTTTTGCAAAATATAAGAATCCTTTCTCAGAATAATGATTTTTAATTATCAGAATCATAATAATTATTTTATATTAGTCATAATTAGAGGAAATACTAACTTACAGTTAAATAAATTGACTTTTTTTTCCAGCCGAGTTCACAGTCCCCTTGAAAACTATCCACAAACTCCTTGAACATACCAGCATTTTAGGGATCCTAGGTGATGAGCTGCTGACCTTGAAGAAAGCTTCCAGTCCGGAGTTGGAATAAATAAATCCAGTTCAAAACCTGCTTCTTCTACTTACTACCTGAATGATATAGACAAATCACTAATCCCTCTCAGTTTTATCATTTGTAAAATGGGGAGAGTCTCTTCTAGTTTTAGATCTAAGAAAGTATATGTAAGTAGTGCACAGGCTGAAATATTGATGGGATGTGAGCTTCATTATTTGAGAGAATCTCTCCATTGATTCTGAACTCTTTCAGAGGTCAATAATCACCCAGTTTCAATTCCTCAGAGTGATAGCTGTACAGCATAGAGAAATGTTATAAAAGATTTTCATGATTTTTGGAAGGGGGAATAAAAAGCTAGTGAAATCCAAGATGGAAACATCCTTATCCATATCACTATCCAGGTATTCATCATCATCGCATGATTTTTCTTCCTTCTTCTTCTACTCTTCTTTATTTTTCTCTTCCTCTTTCTTCCATTATTACTACTAATCAGTATTACTACTACTATTACTATTGTTACTACTATTAATAATTGCAATTATTTCTAAATTGGTGACAATGAGAAAAATGATTACTACTATTATTACTTTTAATAATTATAACTTAATAATTATTACTTTTAATAATAGTAGTAGCTATCATTGTTATCATAATTTACAGGATTTAAGGGTTTTTAAAGTACTCTCACAATAGCTACATGAGGGAGGTTATATTTGTAAATTTATCCATTTTACAAATGAGGAACGAGACTCAGAAAAGGAAAGATACCACTGAAAATATCTCAGCCACCAATGGCTTGAGGGTCACCAAATGAAATCATTGAATGTCAGAGTGTTGAAGCAGCCCTGGACATTCTCCATTCTAAGCCTGCCTTTTTACAGAAGAGGAGACAGAAGAGATGCTTTGTCTAAAACATACAACTAGTCAGAGGCAGAACAGAGACTGAAGTTTTTTTGACTCTTGGTCAAGAGTATTTTCTACTCCCCCATGCTGTTGTATTTCTGCCTCCTCAGCAGAAGCATTGAGAGACAGCATAGTGATATGAATACAGAGCCAGCCGCAGAGGTAGGAAGACTTGGGTTGTAATCATAACTCTTACACATACTGACTGTATGATCCTGGGCAAGATAACTAATCTCTTGGTACTCTTGGCAACTAAATTGTTTAGGTGCCCACCTTCCTTGAAAGAAGGAGTCTCTTCCTCTGGGACTTTATTAGATCACTAAAATCACAAATCTAGTCCCTATTCCTATTAATGCTTTCTCTTTCCTTAAACTGACTTGATTTTACTTGTTATATTCCACTTTCACCATGAACAGTGAGTTCCTTTAAGGGAGAGGGATTGTTTCTTTTTAATCTTTCTAAGCCCAGGGACTGGTACATAGTAGGTGCTTAATGAGTAGGTGATGATTTAAACTGAATGACAGTGATGATGGAAAGCATGGTCAGGAAGATTTTCATTTTTTTAAAAAATCTTTCCTCTGCAGGTAAGGTAGGAGAAGAGGGTCAGAGAGAATTATCAAGTCTCCCTGAGGTGAGGATTAGCCCATTAAAAGAAAAGTACATCTACTGGCACCCCCAGTCTAACATGAAATTTGCCTGTTTGTTGTCACTCGTATAGCTGATCCTTCTGGGATCCCTCTCTCCCAACTTTCATTGAATCAGAAATGGATAATAGAGAGTTCTTGACCAGTGCTTTCAGGACCTTTACGGAGTTCCTGTTTTAAACCTCAGGATGGCCAATTAGCACAAAGGATTTATTTTTCCCTGCTGCACTTGAGCTGGAGTATCCCTGATCAGAAGAACTCTGCCTACTGATGTTCAAAGAAAGAGAACTGGCTGCACTTTGAGTTGCCCTGGCATGGGGCCACCCAGCTACCCAGGCAGGCAAAGCCCCAGAGCCAAGGATCCCAGAATATGTTGGCGCTCCTTATTGTTGCAACTCAAAGAGAGGGCCCAGGACAGCCTTTCAAGAGCCATATCAATTGCTCACAGTCTTTCATTTCACAATGGAGATTAGCAGTCCAGGACTCTGAACAAGCAAAACATGGCTTTGCCCAGTGAGAATATTTTCCCTCTCTCTCTAGAGCTATATGTGGTGTGGTGTAGGAAGAAAGTCTGTTCCTGAGGTCAGGGAGCCTGGCTTCCTGCCCCGGCAATAATAGACATTAACAAGCTGTGCAATCTTCAGGAAGTTATTTGCCTTTTCTGGGTCTTATTTTTTTCCATCTGTAAAACTAGGGGTTTGGATCAAATGAGTTCTAAGAATTTTCCTTGCTCTAACATACAACTTATTCAAAACAACATTAATATATATCTCTCTCCAATCTCCCATCAGCCCTGGCCAGCTCCTAAAATGTAGACAATGTCAGCACCTTAACCCCTGCTTTTAATATCTCTGGGCACTAATCCAATGAGATAACATGAATGGTACTTTGCAAACTGTAAAGTACTATATAAATGCTATTATTTGTTGGTGATTGTGGTATTTATTATTGTTATAACTTGTTGGTACAAATCCATATCCTAAACTCCTTATGGATGTAGGGAAGAAGAAAGTGGGATGGGACAGGAATGGGGAGATAGCATTATGTTATGGATAGCATGCTGGATTTAAAAAAGTGGATGATCAATGTTCAAATACTGTACTTAATAGCTATATGATTATGAGTGAGTCAATTTAACTCTCTGAACCACAGTTTTGTCATCTGTAAAATGGGAACATCAAAATTCTTTTCATATTTATTCCACAGTTATTCTAAGGCTCAAATGAGATACTATCTACAAAATAATTTACAAACTTTTCCTGTAGAAGGGTTTTCCTTCTGAAATCACCTCCCATCTACTCTGTATGTACCTTTTTGTTGACATGTACTCTTTCCCCTTTAGACTTGGAGCTTTTTGAGGACAAAGAATGTTTTTGCCCTCTCTGAATTCCTAGTGCTTAGCATAATGCCTGTCCTATATCAAGTATCCAATAAATGTGTCCATCGAAGTTATTATTTCTTCATTATTTCCTTTGCACCCTCTCCCATGGACAGTGAAGCATCCTAAAAAAAGCATAGTAAGTGTTCAACAAAATGTTTGCCGACTGACTAAAATAGAATAAGGGTAGAATGGTCTGAATATATCTTTACTTGGATTCAAACAAGACATATTTTATTCAACATTCACTGAAGGAACACTTGCTATGTGACCTAGTCTAGGTTGGAAAAGAAAAGCATAGAATGAGGAGCCCCTGCCCTCAAGAAATTCAGAAATTAATTTATTCCCCAATTACTTAGGTGTCCTACTTTATGCAAGAAAGACAGGATTTTATAGCAAACAGAGTATTGTATTGGGCATCAGGAGCTATCTGGATTCAAATCTTACCTCTGACTACTGATATATTAGCTATATGGCCAAGAACTTATCATTGACCCACTCTTTGGCTTGTTGATTGGACTTCAATTTCCTCCTCTGTAAAATGGGGATGATGGTAGTATCTGCTTTACAGAGTTGTTGAAAAGCCCAAATGAGATCAAGTATCTAAAGTATTTAATAGGTTTACACACTCAGCTTTTTAAAGTCCTTTGTTGGGAAGGCAAGATATACATACATGAAAGTAATTGCTAACAATGTTAAAACTGTTTTCTACTTTGGATTTTAATGCAAACAAATCATTGGAATTGTGATGGAATTTCAAAGGAAGAAAAGATTATTGGTCTGGAATGGTCAAGAATGATTGGAAGAAAGAGTACTAAAAATGAGCCTCAGATGATGGGTCAGAATTTGGATAGGATAAAGAGAACAGTCCATAGGTGAGAGGGAAGGCATTGGTGAAAATTTAGAGAAAGGATTGAGCCAGCCAAGAGTGGGTACACCCCAACTTATGAGCAGGACTCAGAAATATGATCAACAGCATGAGTGTTAGGTTTACTGAGTCTGGTCAGAAATCCTACTGAGTCTGATGAGAAGTCCAAAGCACGAGGACATTCTGACTTTCTCTCTGAGTGCAGATGCCAAGGGAATCTGGTGCCCTACTTTTTTCTACTCCTCCCTGGGAGTGACATCTTCATTGCCTACAGTGCTCTCAGAATTCATGGAGGGGCCTCGGGACAGAGAGACAGAATAAATGCCATCCCTTTGTGTGAGTAGAAAAGCTCTGCTCCTGGGGGTGGGAAGGAGAAGAAGAGCAGAATGTATAATGTAACTGCTCAACCACTGGAGGCCAATGAGCTGGAATACAATAGAATAGCATTAAGGACAAGGGCTTCAGAGACAGAGTCAGCTCAGCTGGGCTTTTGCTGACCTCAGGAAGCTAAAGTGACCTTTGTCTGATCAACTCTGGAGCCTAGAACAATGATGTGACTCCTAACACCCATATCCTATCACTCACTCCTATTAGTCAATGGGACAATAATAGTCCTTCCATGACTGTTATTATTAAGAAAGCTCTTGAATCATAGTTTTAAGACCTGAAAAAGACCTTAAAACAATGCCCTCAACCAGTCCATCCCACTTTATTTTACAGATATTTACAGATGTAGTATTCAGAAGATCAGCCTTAGAATCAGGAATACCTGTATATTCTTCTTGCCTCTTATTCATGCTGGCTGGGTGTCCCTAGATAAGTCACTTAATCTCTCAATGCCCCAGGTTACTTTCTAAGATTATAAGTGACAAAAAAGGTGATCTGTAGCTACAGAAATTTATACCAGGAGTTCTTTACAATGAAGAAATCATTTGTTCAGAGAACTCCTCCCACTTAATGACAAAAGAAAAGGCATATTAATCCCCATTTCCTATAGCACTCTTAGATATAAGTTTCTCTATAATACCTAAACAAGATAGGTGGCATAATTACAATTACCCCCATTGTACAGGTGAGGAAACTGAAGGCTAGGGGAGTGTAATAATCACTTGTCTCTTGGACAACAATGAAGAGACTAGTTTAGTTAGATTAGAAAATGCTTAGTGTAGTGGAAGATGAGAAAAACTAGGTTAGAACCCGATAAATAAGATTTTAAATGATAATCAAATTTTTTTTTTTTATATTTTGTTAGACAATAGTTTGTGGGGCAGGGTTTCTGAGCAGGAAGTATGGTAAAATGAGATTTTCTTCCAAGTAATCTGCTAATCCTGTATAGGATAGGATAGAAAGGAAAGGAAGGAAACTGTTATGAGAATACAAGCAAAAGTAACTAGGAACTGGACAAGAAATAGAAAGAAAAAATCGGGTACAAAATGGGAGAATCTATAGCTATGACTTCAACTGGAGATTCACCTACTCACTCCTCTACTCTTCAGTCCTTCAACACTCTTTTCCTTTTAAAAGGCACAACAACTATGATGTTGTAAACAATCCCTTAAAAACAAAAACTATTGATTCAAGGCAATAGCCATCTTGACCCTAGGTAAACTTTTCCTCCCAGAGTCCTAGTCAGCTGGATATATCTTGACTGGCTCCATTTGCGCTTGAAAACTACAGTACCTAAGATCTAGAGAGAAGAAATTACAACAGTATATTTCAGTAAGAGGAACATTGGTTTAAGGCAGAAAATCTAGGTTTGAGCCCCAGTCTTATCAAGAATCTCCATGTAATTTTAGAAAAGTTAGTATTTCTATGAATTTCAATTCATCCATAAAACAAGGAAACTGAACAATTTGTTTTCTCAGGTCTTTTTCACCTATAGCATTCTATCTTCTAAAGTACCCTTCCAGTTCTAACAATATTCTATGTCTTAATATTACACATTATAAGTTCTCTTCCAAAGCCAACAGTTTACATTCTAACATTCTGTGGTCAAAAGTCACTCCTAGGTCTAATATTCCATGTTGTGATATTTTATATTAGAAAATTCTATATTATAAGCTCCCCTCTAACTCTGACATCCCATGTTGTAATATTCTGTCGTAAGGTCCCTCCCAAATCCAATAAATATTCTCCAAATATTCTATGTTCTAAACTTCCTTCCAGTTTGCAATATTCTATGTTCTAAGAACCCCTTTGAAATCTAATAATTGTGTCCTAGTGACCCTAGGCAAGTTACTTAACCTTAATTTGCCTAACAAAAAGGAGATCTAATAGTTGTTATATTCGATGTTCTAAGGTCCCTTTAACACTCTGGGTTCTAAGATCCCTTTCAAATTTCAGGGTTTTTTTTAACATTCTAGTTCTAAGGCCTTTTCAGATTGAAAAGTTGTAATAATATTCTATGTTCTAAGATTCATTTCAGATTTAATAGTTTTAAATAGTTTTAACATTCTAGGTTCTGGCTCTCCCATTTTAAACAAATAAGCTTAAATCACAGTCAGGTGAAGTCAAGATAACCCAGTGGCTAGACCCACAGGAAATACCTGCTTCCTGTTTATATAAGAGAGAAGGAGGCACAATTCTCATTCCTTCCTGGCTTCAACTTCAACATAATTTGGGAGAAATGAGAACAAAGTTCAGCTTTTCATAAAGTGAAACAGGGGTTGTTATTTAATGAATCAAGTCAAGTTTCCGTAGAATGAATTCCTCAATTTTGGTTACACTAGGGAAAGAGAACTCAAAACTAATGATCTGCCTTTTTAAGATTTTATACCATTTCCCCATGCATAAGGGATAGGGAAGGGGGTAAGAGTCTCTGAGACAAACTGAGATAATAGCATCTCCTGGACTGGAAAGGATTTTCATCAGTCAATTGTTGTGGGAAGAGAGAATGATGTGTAAATTTCTGCAGTGGAAACAGAGTATCACTACATCTCACCTGAAAGCAGCATGGGGTCCTTATCCACTGATTTGCGGACCTGGTCAGACTCGCCAGTTAAAGAGCTTTCATCAATCTTAAGGTCATTGCCTTGGATGAAGATCCCATCAGCAGGAAGTAGGTCACCTGTTAAAAGGAACAAAGGCAGAAGAACAAAGATGAGGAAGTGAGTGAAAATCCTTCTTTGAAAAGGCTGGCCCTCCCACCTCAAAAGAAGGCATACAGGGTACCATTTGACCATAAAATCAAGATCTTTCCTACCAGAACAAAGGTTCTTGACCTTTTTTGAATAATGGATCTCTTGGGCAGTCTGATGGAAAATTATGAATTCCTCTCAGAATCCGGGTTTAAAATCCATAAGATAAAATACAGATGATTACAAAGGAAACCATGATACTAAAATAGTTATCAAAATATTTTAAAAATAGAAAAAACTGGAGTTAGGGACTCCAGTTTAAGAGCCCCTTCAAGAGAGCCCCACAATAGCCCATCCCAGCTCAATATGTAAGGGCTCTGTTGTAATATTTAGACTATAGAAATTCCAGCTATTCCCTAGCTCTCTGGCATCATAAATTTCTGCTTGAGTTCTCCACCTAAGGCAAAGAATTTTCAGCTTCTTTCCTCATCTTACCCACCTCCATCTAAAAGGTATTCATCTCTGATCTACAGATCACTATAAGTCCTAAATAATTAGTTGTATATTATCTAGGCTTTTGGACTAGCTGTCCCATACCTGGAATCCTCTCCTCCCTCACTTTCATCCACAGACTACCTGATTTCCTTCAAGACTCATCTAATGCACCATCAGGAGGAAGCCTTTCCAGTCCCCCTCACTGCTAATTTTTCCCCCTGTTAAGTGACTTCTTTCTATTTTAAATGAATTTTAGCTACCTTGTATTTTACATGTCTCCCCATTAGAATAATAATGACAATAATGATAATGAATATTTATACATTCTAATGACTTCCCATTTTTATAATATCTTCATCTATCCTGTATATTTCTTACCTAGATTCTTACCTTATCTAGATTTCTATATATCAGCTTTTCCATTAGAACATAAGTTCCTTGAGAGGCAGCCATGGTTCTTGCTTTTTATTTGAATGTTCACTTATTTGCACAGTCTGGCAATTAATGAACACTTAATAATACTTATTAACTGACTGGCATTTCTATTTTGGAGAGGCAAATTCTCGAATTATATATTTTCATCAGTCTACCTGGATCAAGGAGGCAGAAAATTAGGTAAAATATACAGAGAAGAATTCCTTTTGTAGGTCTATTGGACTAGAACAGGGGTGGGAAAGCTTTTTCTCTCCCAAGACTCATTTGGATATTTAGAACATGATTCACTGGCCATACAAAATTTTCAACTTATAGAACTAAAACAGCAGAAGATTGTTGTACCTAGTCTTCAGCTCATCATGACTTGTGGTTGACTATGCAAAAGATTTCACAGGCTCATACAGTTCACAGGCTGGACATTCCCCACCCCTGGACTGGAATTAAATGATTAATAAAATCTCTTCCAAATCTAAAATTCTGTGGGTATCTCTAACCATACTTTTCCCACTGCCTTTACATCTTTCTCTCCTCCCACCTTACCAATTTATTCCCAGTTTAAATTCCATGTCATTAAATGAGATAACATATTATATACATATATATATGTCAAATGATTTAAAAACTTTAAAGAGCTAACTAAATTGGCTATTATTGCTGATATTCCTAGGAGTATCTGACTTGAAAAAGGGGAGAGATTGTTTTAATTTGCATTTCTCTAATTAGTAGTAATTTGGAGCATTTTTTTTAACATGACTATAGATATCCTGGGTTTCTCCCCTTGAGAACTGTCTCAGATTGGAAAAGATGAAAAAAAAAGAAAAAGATAAGTGCTGGAGGGACTGTGGGAAAACAGGCACCACAGATGTACTATTGGTGGACCTATAAATGGAGACAAAAATTTTGGAAAGCAATTAGGAATTATGCCTAAAAAAGGAACTAAAAACATATGTCCTTTGACCAAATATACCACTTCTAGGCCTATACCCAAAAATGATCAGAGAAATAGGAAAAGAGACTATATGTGCAAAAATATTTATATCAGCTCTTTTTCTGATGGCAGCAAATTGGAAAATAAAGAGATGCTCAACAATTAAGGAATGGTTGAATAAGTTGTGGTATATGAATATGATTATAGACTATCATTGCAGTATAAGAAGTGAGGAGAAAATAGATTATTATTTTTTAAGTCATGCAACACATTTCTATATTAGGCTGTTGTAAAAGAAAACACAAACAAAATAAAACAAAAATAAAATTTTAAAAATATGCGTCAAACTACATTCAGAATTCATCAGTTCTCTCTCTGGAATACAAGAACAGGGAAAGATAAACAAGAACTGATAGAGAGTGAAGGAACTAGAGCTAGAAGAATAATGTATGCTACAATGTCAAGATTTTTTTAAAAAGTTCTGAAAACTTTTATAAACTGATGATGAATGAAATGAGAGATGCAGGGGAAAAAGTGTTTAAGTGGCAAGAATTGTTATTGGTGAAGGGAATCAAAGAAGACTTCAGGGGAAAAGTGGCATATGAATAAGACTTTAAAAAGAGTGTTAGATTTAGAGTATGAGGATCTGGATTATAATCTCAATTATTTAATCTATAATTATTAAGTAGGCTATTACTTATGGATAATTACCAATCTAGGTGGTGCAATGGATAGAGAATCAACTATGAAGTCAAGAGGAACTGAGTTCAAATCCAGCCTCCGGTGCTTACTAGCTATATGACCCTGGGGAAGTCATAACTCTATTTGGTTTAGTTACCTCATCTGTAAAAATGAGCTGGAGAAGGAAAACATTCCAGTATATTTGCCAAGAAAGCCCCAAAATGAGGTCAAAAAAGAGTCAGATTCCACTGAAATGACTAAACAACAACAATTTATTGCTGCATTTTGAGGCAAATCACTCAATTTTCATGGGCCTCTAGTTTTTCATCTGTAAAATAGATTAAATGGCCTCTAATGTCTTTTCCTAGGTTTCAATCAATGATTGTCTAGATTTTTTTTACCAGACTTCCAATGATTGTCTTTCCAACCCATTGGTTGGTCTTGAATCTTATTTGAACATTGGCTCTTCCTTTCCTATCCTTTCCCCATAGGATAAGACCTACCTTTGGGATCACTGACCTTCATGTCCATACTGGAATAATCGAATATTGATAGTGTTCTCTTCAATCAACCAAGGCTTGATCTAGATGCCCAGGCTAGCCCACCCCACATCACCTAAACTCTAAGTCAATCAAAAAACTATGAAAGAGTGAGAGACAATAGAGATTCTGAGGTTGTGGTGGTTGGAGAGGGAGGGCTGGGAAACTTACCATATTTTACCTGGGCAATGTCACCAACCACGATCTCTGCCACTGGAATCTGGATCACCTGGGCTCCCCGGACCACTGTAAACTTCTGCTCCTGTTCAATTCGGCTCTGCAGACCCCGGAACTGCTTCTCCTTGCTCCAGTCATTAAAGGCAGTGACAAGAACAACACAGATAACTGAGAGAAGTATGGCGGCCCCTTCAATCCAGCCAGCTTCTGCCTCTCCTTCATCTTCAGCCCCAGCTTGGGCTGTCGCACACCCTATATGGAAGAAGGGAAGAAGAACCATAAGCAAAATCAAATAAGAAGGGGAAAGCAGGTCAACAAATATAACTTAGTTCACCCAAACAAGACAAAAATAACTTAGAAAATAAGTGACCCAAACTGACCAGCCTGCCAAAAAGAATCTTGCCCTTCTCAAAGGATAAACACCAATAGTAAAAGCTAAGCAAGCACTACTTCTTGATCATACTTATCATACACATATGACTGTAATTTTTTTTGAACAATTTCACATCTTTTATTATTCCTTCCCCTGATAATAACCTTGGACAACAGGAAAGGCTAGAATATTCCTTCCTATTTCCCAGATGAGAAAACTAAGTGCCCCCCAAATTAATTTATTGTTTATAGTAGGGAGACCTTGAGAAAGTTGCTCACCTGATTTGTTCATCAATTTCTTAGAATGATGGGGAGCAAAGGATTATAGATGGAAGGTATCTTAGAAATCCTCTAGTTCAACCTCTTCATTTTGTGTATAAGATCCAGAGAAGTTTAAGTGATTTGTTCAATTTTACATGGCTAATAAGTACCAAGTACAGAATCTTTTTCATTAGACTATACTGAGATTCTCTTTCATGCTAAAGAGGGACCTTGAAAGTCATTACATCAAAACATCTCATTTCATAAATGAGGAGACTGAGGCTCACAAAGATTAAAAAAGGTAACACAGCTAGTAAATATTCAAGGTAGAATTTAAGAATACTTTCCAGAAGTGTTTTCATTTATCAAGTGAGAATACAATAGATTACCTTTAAGGTCATTTCCAGCTCTAAAATCCTCTGGGGCACATCAAAAGTCATAAACCCAGTGACAAGTTGGAATTAAAACTTCATCTTTTCTCACTTTCAGTCCATGCTCTTCCCATCATGCTTTTGTCTTAATGGCTGCTCACCTTCGGCAGTTCAAGGAGATGCTATTTATTTGCCAAGTAAGTGTTCCTTCCAATTATTCAGGGGAACAGTTTAGGAAAACTTTCTTAAACACAGATGCCTGACTCAGAAGGGCAATTAAGCTTTTAAGCACAGGAGGATAGAAGCACAAAAGTACAAATTATCCCCTCAAAAACATTCCCCAAAGGAGTTGTGGTTGAGGGACCAGGGGCCCAATTTTGCCCCAAGAAAGAAAGAAGAGTGATTTATGGTGAGCAGGCAGGCTGCAATGAGAAGTAGTAGCATACAAAGTAGGAGAAATCAAAGCTGAGAAGTAGAGAAAAATTCTGGCAAGGAGCAGTATAAGCCTTTACAATTGTCTGCAAGATCAATGTTGAACTCTCTCTGACTGAAGAAATCTAAAATTAGACTGACCAAAGCATTAGAAAATACACCTACAGGGCAGCCAGTGATCACTTCTCCCCTTATAGAACAAAAGGGGCTAGACGGGGTAATTCCTTAGGCTCCTTTCAGCTCTGGCAACCCATGAATAAATGATGATAACAGGAAAAGTAACAAATAAATGTTTGGAAATAATGTATACATCTCATTTTAAAATTACCTTCTCATATATCTTCCTTCTAAAACTGCTTTCCATCTACACATATACTGTATGTACATAGTTATTACATCTTGACTCCACCCATTAGAATGTGAAGTCCTTGAGGGTGAAGACTACTCCTTTCTTGGTATCTCTAGCACTTAGAACTGAGTCTGGAGGATAGTTAATGTTTAATAAGTGCTTGTTTGCGGACTTATTGACTGACACCTAGCCAGACGAGTCATACTTTATTCAAAGACGACTATATTAGTTTTCAATGTTTTTTTTTCTCATTTCCTGACTAGTTTAACAGCTTTTCTGGATCAGTCCTTTCTGATATTTGAATCAGCACAAACTATGAAGTAAATAACTTGTCCAATATGTTTTATTGTTGTATACATGACATGGAGGCAGCCATGCTGACAACAACGTTGTATATTACCTCCTACATCAAAAATTACCCAATGTTGATTCTATGAGAGAAAATACCCACTTACTTTAAAATTAAGATTAGCATAGTCAAGTTTTCAAAAAGAGTAATAAAGTTGAGTCTTTAAAATAAAGAAAGCCTGGAGAAATGGAATTTAAGTCCTAGGAAAATTCAAGAATGTAAAATTAGAGGGAAGGTTTATAAACATTTAGAAAAGGAAGCAACAGTCATTAAGAGACAACATGGGTTTACCATAAGCAAACCTAGCAAATTTATATAATTTTCTTTTCCAACAAGGTTAAAAGGTGATGATTATATTGAAGACCTAGGATAACTGAATCTCTCCAGTGTGTATGAAAAAGTCTTTCCTGATATCCCTGTAAAATTAATGAAAATGTTCTAAGAGGGATTTAGCACTACATGATATTCCTGACCCAAAGAGTGGTGATCAACATCAATATAAAGACAAATCTCTAGTTGAAGACCATTAGATCCATAGCTCTATTCAGTTTGATATTTATCAGTAACTTGTATGAAGGTATAGAGGATGCACATTACTAAATCTTAAGCTAAATGCAGCTGAGGGAAAGAGAGTACATTAGAGAGAGAATCAAAATCCCAAATCCCAAAAGGCTAACACTTAAAAAGACCATGAGCATCAATTAGTGGGAAAATGTATTTGGTCTTTCAAGGTATTCTTAAATTCTGATTCTTCCAGTGTAAGGAAAAAAATGAACCAAAGCTAATAAGGTAAGACTGAAGTATTGAAAAATATGTATTCTTACACTTGACTTCAAGAAATTCATTGGATAAGTCCACAAGTAAAGAATGGAGAAAATATGGCTAAACGACAATTTAAGGGGAAAAGGTCTAAGAGTTATACAATCTGCAAAATCAGTGAGTCTGTAGTGAGACAAAACTCAAAAAATATGCTGTTAGACTGACTTAAAAGAATAATGAAGCATCAGCCCTGAAGTCAGGAGGAACTGAGTTCAAATCTGGTCACAGACACTTAACACTTACTAGTGTGACCTTAGGCAAGTCACTTAATTGCTTCAACAACAACAACAAAAAAAAGAATAATGAAGGAGGTGACAACCACTGTGTACTCTACCTGGTCAGACCACATCTCTAGTACTGTGCAGTTTTAAACACCAAAGGTTTAAGGAGGACTTATGAAAAATTAAGAGCAGTGGGTGCAAAGTGAGAAGAGGATGGCCTCAGTTTGATGAAAGGAAAATTTGGCTAGAATTGTCCACAAGGAGGATGGAATGGGTTCTCCCTCACTAGAGATCCAAGTGGAGACTGATGGGTTACTTCTTAGGCTGTTGTAAAGAAGATGCTTATTCAGGTATGGGATAGGGTATATTATGTCCCTTCCAAGTTTGAGAATCTGTGATTACTATCATGGCCAGTGTCTTGTACCATGCTCTTAACCTGGTAGTTAATAGGATCCTAGATTTAGAGGAATCCTAAATCCTACATTTAAACCTTAGAGGTCATGGATCCTGTCTTGTATCATCCTTTTGCAGATAGGGAAACCAAGGTCGGAAGATTTCAATGACTTGCCTATACAGGTCTTATCTCTCTTCTATTGATGGGAGAGATGGTTTAATTCATCTTTGTATCCCTAAGAGCACCTAGAGCAGTCTCTTACATGCTCTTGGCCTATAGCTTGACATATTCTGGGCTTTCTCAGCTTCCATGCCTTTCTTCACATGCTGCTTCCTTCACCTAGCATGTCCTCCTCTCCACTTTTATCTGTTTATTTATTTTCTAACTTGGCAAATATAGTGTTGGACTTAAAATTAGGAAGACCTGAGATCACATACAGTCTCTGACACTAGTGTGTGATGACTATCTGCCACTTACTTAACCTCTCTACCTCAGTTTCCTCATCTGCAAAATGAGTACACAATGCTAGCAAGTCTCTCATAGGATAGTTGTGAGACTCAAAGGAAATAATATATGCAAAATAAATTATATAAATGACAACTTTCTTAGTCAAAGCACAACTCAAAAAACTTCCTTAATGTGCATCTCCAATATGTCTTCTTCACCTAAACTTCTACAACATTATATCTGTCTAATGCCATTTCCTTATATTCTTCAGATGAACTAGTTTTCTCCCCATCAGATTAAAAATACTCCTCAAGAACAATTAGCTCATCTCATTTGCCTTTGTATTTCCCATGTGTCTACCACAGGGTCTTGTCCACAGGAGGCAAGTGACAAATATTGAATTGTGTATATTGAAGAGAAGATGATAAATACAGAGAATAAACATCTGTTGGAGAACCAAGTTGCTTTCCTGGCTCCCTTTCCAAAGATCACAGCTATGAATTCAACATTACAGAATTACAAATATTGTTTTACCATGTTTCTCATTTCCTGTTGGTGCCAAAAAAAAAACAAAAAAACAAAAAACAATATTGCTTTCAAAAAGGCTGAGGCAGAAAGTTAAACATATGCATGGTTTACCAAGTTTTAAAGAATTTTAATTACAGTTTACTTAAGATTGAACATAATTTGGGGAGATTGGTGGTGTAATGTAGAGGGGGTAGACTTGGAGTCAGTAAGACTCTTCTTTCTGAGTTCAAAATTGACCTCAGACATTTACTAGCTGTGTAACGCTGAGCATGGCCAAGTCATTTAACCCTCTTTGCCTCAAGTTCCTCATCTATAAAATGAATGGCAGAAGGAAACAGCAAACTACTTTGGTATTTTTACAAAAAGAAAAGAAATTTAAATGGAGTCACAAAGAATCAGACACAACAGAAAAAATGACAAACACAACTGAAATAATTTTAACTTTCTCCAATGACTCAGAAGATACTTTGGGGTCATTACAATGCTTCTAGGCACATCAAACAGTATTGGTATTGAAATCAGGAAGACATAAATATAATCCTGCTTCAGATACTTACTAGAGATTTGTATGACAATAGACAAGTCCCTAGAATTCCCTCAACCTCACTTTCTCCATCTGTAAAATAGGAATACCAACAGCACCTATTTCAGAGGCTATTGAAGGTCAACTAAGATAACATTCAAAATGCTTTGCAAATTTAAATGCTAGCTATTATTATTGTACAGGAAAATCTATATTCTCTCAAGAAACCTGAATGGGTTTCTACACTTCAAGCAACTCTTGCTCTAGCTCTTTCCATTAGCCAAAGGAAGAAAGTGAAATCCAGGGAAGAGAAGCTTGCCCAAGCTCCTACACTGTGTTTGTAGCAGATTTAGGGCTAGAATTCTGGGTGATCTCTGAAATAGGTAGTTTTTCCATAGTATCAGGCTACCTCTCATTTCCTCTGGAGGCCAATTATAAAAGGAACTTTTTAATAAGCAAAATAAGGTAATTGTTCATTTGTGAAACCTCCACCTTCTCAGTTGTAGGAAATCTTGTATCAGAATCCCAAAGAAAGAGAAGGGAGTGAAGGATTAAAAAAAAAAAAAAACAGGACTAGCACCATGGACAGCAGAATGCAGGTTGGGGGCAAGTAGAGGAAAAGGGGATGAGCATGACATTTCCAGTAGGAAAAAAATAGCTTCCTAATTGATAAATGGGAGGTGGGAAAGGATAAAGGAGCAGAGGGGATTACAAATGTGGGTTCTATCATGTAAGCAATAGGCATGTGGCATTGAATAAAGTTGTATTTCCAATTTGACCTTCTTCAATAGAAGAGCAAGTTAAAATAGGTAATGGTTAGCATCCCCTTCAGTTCTGACAATTTGTATTGCTGTAACAGAAACTCCTCTACTGGCTTTACTACACTGTATGAAAATCCAAACATTTAGGATTAAGTCACTCTCTCAAGTGAAAATATTACAGGAACATAGACCTTACTGAAAAATACAAATTGCCCTGGGAAGAGTAAATGATTATTACTATATTGTCTTTTATTGACAGTTTTTTTTAATAGGAAGAAGACTCTAAGGGAATCCCACTGGTGAAAGAAGAAAGAAATTATCCAGGAATATTCTTGGGGACAATGCATACCTGGATAATAATAGCTTGGATAATAACAAGCCTGGATAACAACACTAAATGTGGTGATGATTAATGAAAAATAAAATTGATATTTACAAAGCAAAGCCCTTTCCATGCCTCATCTCATTTGAAGCTCAGTATAATTCAATGAAGTGTTATTATACCTCCATTTTATAGATGTGAAAACAAAGGTTCAGCTGTGGAAGATAAGTTACTTTGGCCAGAGAAATATAGCTAATAAGTCTGAGGAAGATAAGAAAAAAGATCTAGACTACTACTTAAAGAAATCAATATCTGAGAGGGAAAGGATGGAGGGGTCTTGAATGGGATTTTCCAGAAGCACCATGGGGTCCCAGGATGCGTGATGACGGGAGGAAAGGTAAGGAAACTTAAGGCATGAAGAAAAGCAAAAACAATTAACTTACTTCATTCACCCTACTGAGGAGCATGTATATGCATGAACAGGACTCTGATTTTTCATGGCACCTTATGACTTCTCTTGCATGATTCCTACACTAATAAAATGCAGGTGGAACATTAAGGAAACAAAGTTTTATATCCAAGACTGGCTTTGATTAAACAAATTATGAAGCCAGAGGAGCTTGCCCTGGAACTTTTTTTTGATACATCCCATGTACCTTATGGCTACATTTTGCATTTTGTTTTGACAACATAACAATCACTTCCCAACAACATCTTAATATTTTCCCTTAGAAACAAGTAAGCAAAACCACCAGATGGAAGAATAGTGATGGACAAAATACATAACATTCAACTCTCTTTTTTTGGAATAAAAAAAAATAGATCACTGTTGCTTAACAAAGAGAAATTAAATATGCCTTGATATCCACCATCTGAAACCATCAATCTCTGTCTTTGCTGATTTGGATTATCTTTTCATGTTCTCTTCATGGCTTGAATTGAGCCCCACATTTTGAGTCTGGAAGAACTGAATTCAAATCCTCTGTCAGCTGCTTAATCTGTGTCTTTGAGCATGTTACTTAATCTTTCTCCTGGTCTCAGTTTCCTTACTTGTAAAATGAGAGGTTTGGATGGGATGACTTCTTGGATCCCTTTCAATTTTAAATCTCTGGTCCTAAAACCAAGAAGTTTTCAGTAGGCAGAGGAATGAACCTCCAATGGTATGATTCCATACTGGGGAACTGGAGAAATATAATTAGGAAAATCCCCTTGCATAGCACCACATGGCAGGAAGGGCACCCTAGAGTGACAGAGTATTCTCCACTATTGAGTTTCCTCTGGCATCCTGGCCCCCATGTCCTCCAATGGAAAACAGTAAGTAGAATTCGAGAATACTCAAGGGATGAATAGTTAGTAACCTCAGGGAATTGAGAAGGAAAAAAATCTGCATAGTAATATATGCCAAGGCAATGAATGACAACTCAGCCTTCCCACAGAGCATTGGTAGGGAGGCTATGAAGGGTCTTTACAGGGCTGTGCTCTGATTAGACCAATAATTTTGAGAGGAATTCATTCAGTCCTGAACTAAATGCAGTAATTACCAATCACACAGTATTATCAGAAAAAGGTCTAAAATAGGAAGACTCTGAACATCTGTATGTGTCCTGACTTCTATAGATGGAGTATACTGCCAACCTAGCCTCTTCTGTGCCTCGCCCCACCTCCAGGCTGCTATTTTTAAAAGTGGAACACCTTGTGCCATTGGACGCCCCCTCCAAAGTTCTCAGGGAAAATCTCATCCCGCCTACTACAGCATTTTAATTTTTTTTAAATGAATCCAACTCTACCTGTCATCTATAGGGAAGCTCTAAAATGAATTCCAAATCTAGAGACACCCACAAGAAGGCTTTTTCCATAGCAATGGATCTCAGCTGGGGTTGAAGCTCCCAAGCAGACTGGAGATACTTTCATTTGGATATCTAAAGTCATGGTTTCAAAAGGAGGTTAGGGGAAGGGGATAGGAGATGAGAAGAGGCATTTATTTGTTCGTGTTAATGATTTACTGGTCTACATAGTGCAAACTAGTGACCATAGGGGACAAGATGACAATGTACAGTATAGGACAAATTACAACTTCTCTCAAAAACACAAACTCATTTTTACCCTTCCTCTCTTTACCAACTCAAATCAATCAATGAGCATTTATTAAATGTTTTCTCTGTGTCAGGCTCTGAGATAAACACTGAGACGGCAAAAGTATAGGTAAACTTTACTGACTGCCCTTAGGAGACTTACATTCTCTAGCGGGGAAACAAAATGTGCATGTAAAAGAATATACAAAATATTTGATGCAATTTTTTTTGCATGGCAGGAGGCAGTAATACAATGTCTGGCACACAATAGGCACTTAATAG
Source organism: Myrmecobius fasciatus (assembly GCA_023553655.1). NCBI lineage: Eukaryota > Metazoa > Chordata > Mammalia > Dasyuromorphia > Myrmecobiidae > Myrmecobius > Myrmecobius fasciatus. Next base: position 35,240 of record JAJPUD010003495.1, read on the forward strand.
ATGATTGTTGCTTGATTAGTAACTGGAGACATAAATAATTTCGCAAAGAAGGCAGTTTTTGAACTAAGTTTTCAAGGAACATAGGGATTCTAAGAAGGAACAGTGAGGAAGGAGAGTGTTCAGGCATAGAATATTGCCAGTGCAAAGGCTTGGAGATTGGAGATAGAGGGTCATGAGTAAGGAATAACAAGACCAATTTGGCTGAACTATCACCATCCTCATGAGACTCAGAAGAATTGTTCCTTCTTTATCCCTCACCAGAAGGGGAGCTGCTGATTCTCCTTCCTTTACTTCCTAAATTTCCAGGCTCAGTGGACAGTATGGATTAGTGGAAAGAGCACAGAAGATAGAGTCAGTTGACATGGGTTTGAATCCTGGCTTAGTTTTTAGCTTTGTGTAGCCTAAGGTAAGTTATTTGAATTTCACATCTCTCACCTGAAAATGGGGATGACAATTCTTGTACCACTGACCTCACAGAATCACTGTGAGAAATGTGCTTTCTGCAAACCTTTTAAAAAGTGTTTTTGAAGAGTCAGTTGACGTCAAACTTGAGGGTCAGCCAAAGAGCAATAGAAAGGCCCATGGTGAGCATGTGAGCAAGCTACAAGATTATAAACAAATAATTGTTTGTTAATTGATCAATATGGGTAATCTTGACCAAGTCACTTCCTTCCAATTGTATCTCAGTTTCTTAATTAATAAAATGCTCAAAGAACTAGCTGTTAATATAGGCTTTCTTCATAGCTGGATAATTAACAACTATGTATAAGACAAAGTCCTTGCTTTTTAAGAAACTTACAATCTAATTGGAATATACATCAATTATTTGTCATGTCCACATATAGATCAGGACAATATTACAGGAACAAAACTTTTACATTATTTGTCATGATTTGAATAAAAGCAGAGATGGTATGCTTATCAAATTTGAAGATAACAGATTAACAGGAAAGCAGCAGAGTATAGTCAACAGAGTACTGGACTTGGAGCCAGGAAGATCTGAGTTCAAATCTAACTTCAAATACTCCCTAACTTTTTTATCTTTTTCTCTTAGGCTTTTTCTGCCTCAGTCTCATTGTCCATAAAATGGGAATCATAACATCCTTCCATGTTGCTATAAGGAAAAGGAGGAGGAAAAACAGGAGGAGGAAGAGGAGGAGAAAAAGAGAAGGAGGAGAAAGTGGAAGAAGAGCATTTATTAGGCACATACCATGTACAAGACATTGTGCCAGGTGCTAGAGATTCAAAAACCAAAAAATGAAATGATTCCTGTTTTGAAGAGCTTGCTTTCTATCAGAGAGACACCATATCCATATAAGAATATAAAGAACAGGGGCAGCTAGGTGGTACAGTAAATAGAACACCAGCCCTGAAATCAGGAGGACCTGAGTTCAAATCTGATCTCAGACACTTAACACTTCCTAGCTGTGTGACCCTGTGCAAGTCACTTAACCCCAATTTCCTCAGGGAAAAAAGAATGTAAAGAACAGCTATGTACAGAGTAAAAACTAAATAAATTATAGAAAGGGAGGGAGGGCACTTAAAAGGGCTCAAGAAAAATTTCAAGTAGAAGGTAATGGGCTCTAGATTTGAGGAAAAGCATCAATGAACTTGGGGCAGGTTGACCATGATGGTAAAGATCCATCATCATTGTAATAAGAAGCATCTATATAATGCTTCAAGATTTGAAATGTTGTCTCATTTTATTCTCACAACAAGCCTTGGGAGGGAAAACCCATTATTACTTCCATTTACATATGAGGAAACTCAGGTAGACAGAGTTGAAGTATCATAACTAGTTAAGTGTCTGAAGCTACATTTGAACAGATCTTCCAGACTCTATCCATGCACCAGCAAGCTGCCTTATGAAAATCACTTGAAGGAATTAGGGACGTTCAGTCTATGAAAGAGAAGGCTTAGGGGAACTTGCTGGCTGGCTTCAAATATTTAAAGGTCCATTACCTGAATGAAGGACAGACTTTTTCTAAGTGGTGCCTGTGGGCAGAGCTAGGGACAACTCAAAAAGGTAAATTTAGGTCTCAGATAAGGAAAAACTTCCTGATAATTATAACTGTACAAGAGGGTAACAAGCTGCCTCAGGAGCTGGCAGGTTCCACATCAGTAGAAGAAGGCCTCAAGCAAAACTTGATGACTGTTTGCCAAGTATGCCATGGATGGGATTTTTGTTCACCCACAAGTTGGCTTGGCTGGCTCCTATGTTCCCATGTAAGTGTGAGCCTCTGATAACTCGCTGTCAGAACCACTCATTTAGCATGCACCAGATATGACTGGTGGTGCTATCTTGTTGTGTGTGCAGTGCTGGCCTTCTCAGCTAGGCAGGAAGGCCCTCAAGGGCATGGGAGATGTCTCTGACTTCTCTGAATTCCAGGCAGCAGCCTGGGAGCAGGAGATAGTCAGGACATATCTGATGGAGCAGCTGATTCCTCAGTAAGCTGCCGCAGCCTTTATTGTCTGTGCTGCTGTGGCAATTCATCACATGCTGCCTTATGACGTCAAACTGGAGAAATTGAAGGAATGACCATTCCTAAGAATGATACCAGATTTCTCCTAAAATCTATCTCAGGATCTCTCTTAAAATCCTTCTCCAAAATCTGATTCTGGCAGGGAGGTAACCCTTCTTTATGTTCTAAAAGACTATACCAAAAAAGCAGCAATGTAATAAAGGAGAAAAATTAATGTATTTGGAGTTCAAAAACCTGAGTTTGAATTCTGTCTCTGTCACTTGCATCAGTCATTTCAATTTTCTTGGGCTCAGTTTCATTTTTTTAAATGAGGATATTAGACCAGAAAACCTCAAAATGTCTTTCTAACTCTAGGCTATTACCCTATTATTTTATTATCTCTGACTGGTCCCACCAAGATGAAATGGCATAGATCCCAAGCCTAATGGTAACTTATGGGTCTCCTGTCTAAGGACCAGCCAAAGCTTTGAAGAGGCTCATCACCACATTGCCCAGAAGGGGTGAGTTTTTCAACTGCAAGTCCCCAAAACTAGCTAAGTCACAAAGAAATTGCTATGTGCATTAGTAAAAAAGAATTCCCCCTCGAAAAAAAAATAACAGATCCTTCAAATGCTAAAATGTTTGATAAATTCTCTGATCATGCATTATAGGAGACTGAATTACCCTGACTCCCTTACAGTGCTTAGCACAGGTCTGAAATACATGTCCAGATGGAAATCATTACAAATTTGTGGAACTGAATTTTTTTTCTATAAGTGGAGCACTTTTGCATCTTTGCCTTATATCGTTTTCCCCCTGTTGAAGTATTGTTTCAAAGATCACAAGAGGATATATTTGGAGCTGTATCTAGTCCAATCCACTTATTTTACAAACGAAGAAACTGAGGCCTAACATCACAAAGGTCAATTTGTGATTTGAGTCCAGTCATCTAGTTCCAAAGTCTTTGCATCCTGTGCCATGATGTTTCTCTCAAGTTCTGTTCTCCAAGTATGACACGTGTCTATGTTTCATCTTTCCTCAACTAAATTGCAAAGTGATGAGAGCAAAGACTTGTTGTTGCTGTTGAGTAAGGACTCAATGTTGATATTGTTGCTATTGAGTCAGGACTCAGTGTTGTTGATGTTAAGTCAGGACTCAATGCTGATGTTGCTGCTGTTGAGGCAGGACTCAGCGTTATTGTTGCTGTTTGTCAGGACTCAATGCTGATGTTGTTGCTGTTGAGGCAGGACTCAGTGTTGCTGTTGCTGTTGAGGCAGGACTCAATGCTGCTGTTGCTGTTTGTCAGGACTCAATACTGATGTTGTTGCTGTTGAGGCAGGACTCAATGCTGATGTTGTTGCTGTTGAGTCAGGACTCAGTGTTGTTGTT
>JAJPUD010003495.1:41426-72113 GCA_023553655.1 Myrmecobius fasciatus
TATCTAAATACATATATATGTATACATGTATGTGTACATATACTCAGATGCATGTATATTGTGCATGTGTATACATAGTGTGCACATGTGTATACATATTAATATATGCCTTGCGTGCATGCATATACATGTACATATACACTCATGCAGATTGTTTAGTGTGTGCATGCATGCGTATAAACATGTATATATGTACCTGTGCATGTGTTGTTATGTCATTGAGCTGAAACTATATGCAAGTATAGTCATAGTTGGCCAGATCTCTCAAACCTAGATTGGACTAATTTTTTAAATCTCACTGACACCATCGTGGAGGATGAATATATTCCATTCACTAGGTATTTAATAAGCACCTCCTGGCACTATGCTGAACATATTCCGTTTATGCTGAAGAACTATGGCAATACCAGTCTGCATAGTAACTGAACAGAATAAGAGACAAAGAAAGTTCAAAGACAAAATCAAAAACAAAAAACAAAAGCTTTCTCCCAGGATGCATGTATGCTATGTGCCATGAGAAGCAGTAAAAAAAATTATATGAAATAATCAGGTTGAGAGCCCTGTGCATTCAAGGAGGGGAGTCAGGAAGGGCCTCGTGCAAGAATGGGCATAGAGCTGAGCTTGGGAGGAAGCTGAGGGTTCCAAACAGCAAAGGCAAGGGGGCAGGACATCCTGGGTGGGGTGAGCCTTTCAGGGCAAAAGCCAAGAAATGGAAGATGGAGAATATATTCAGGGAGTATGTTCCAGACTGGCTCTATATATCCCTTCTGCTATTTAAATATGTTTGGTAAAAGCCAGTCTCTTAGGACCCTCCTTCATCAGTTCTCTCTCTGAATTTTCTGCTTTCTGCTTGCTTCTCGTGGTCCAGATGATCCAGGTTCTAGTTCTGGTTCCCTCCACCATAAGCATGCTGTGTGATTATGGGCAAATCCTTCAATCTCTTTAAATTACAAGTTGTCTCAACATTATCCTACCTACTCAAACTGCACACTGTTGCAGACAGAATATTGAGTTTGCTATTTGCAGATTTTGTTTCAGTTTTTGATGCTGGTAGTGTTTGGACTATGTATGCCCTGTATGACTTTGAACATGTCACCTTAAATCTCTGAATGCCCTGAACATTATAATAATTAATTATAATTATATAATCATAAAATAATGATAATAATAATTTGAGGAGTTTTTGGCAAACATATTAGAATAGTTTGCCATTCCTTTCTCCAGCTCATTTTATAGATGAGGAAACTGAGGTAAACAGAATTAAGTGACTTGCTCAGGGTCACCCAGCTAGCAAGTATCTAAGGCTGAATTTGAACTCAGGTCTTCCTGATTCCAGATCCAGCAATCTATCCAGTGTACCACCTAGCTAATCCCATTATACAAAGGAGGAAACTGAGGCTGAGAGAAGTAATTTGCCCAATGTCACATGGTTAAGAAGTATTTGAGGAAGGATTCAAACTTGGGTCTTCTTGACATAGTTTAGTGCCCCATCCATTTCTATATCTAATTGTCCTACAAGAATAGTAATACATCAACCATCTTCACAGGGTTTTGTGGTAACCAAGGAAGTGAAATGTAAAAGTTAGAGTGCTCCAGAAATGTGTGTTCTGATCACTACTGCAGACACAAAAGGGGATGATGGCTCTTATTATCATTACCCCCACCATTAGTAATGGTAGTGCTACCATTATCAATGGTAGTGATGAGTGTGGTACAGCAATGATTACATCCAGCTCCTGGGATTCAGTTGAAGCAAAGGCATCCCACAATTCCTTCAGAACAGACCTCAAAGACCAAGAGCTGTGTGGGATTATAAATAGCCCCTTTCTGCTTTCACCAACTGAGCCCATGTTATTTCTTGTGCAGAATTTCCTGGAATTCATTTTGCATTCAGTGTCTAGCTGACAGATTTGAAATGCTGATTTCTTTGAGGTGGCAGAATTATATTGGCCACCACTGAGTGTCTAATTCCAGGCTAGCCTCCAAGGCACTTTGTATGTGTGTATAATGGGGGAAACGACAGATAGCATCTGAAAAACTGCCATCCGCTAAAACCTTCAGGTGAATTGGGATTGTGCGCTAATAGGTCCCAGAACTGAAAGAGAAGTCCTTGGCGTTTAGTTCTTACCAGTGTACTCTTAAAAGGAAAACATTTGCTGAGGAGTTTTTATGGAGTTAGAAGAAATTTCAATGGCTCTCAGTGAGCTGAGAGGCACCTTTTAGGTGTTCACTTTTTTTAATCAAAATAACCAATACCCTCCATGCCCACAAAAATCCTCACAACTTGGTGCATTTCGCTGCTGCTGATGTACACTCGTCTGTGGTTCAAAGCTAAATACCTTTTTTCTGTTTGAAAAAAAAAATGATTATTTTGAGAATCGTTATAGTGTAGGGAAGGGGAAAGCAAGGTAGTACAGTGATTAGGGTACTGAGTCTGGAGTAAAGAAGATCTGAGCAAATCTGGCCTCAGACACTTACTGGTTGTGTAAATCATTTGGCAAATCATTTGACCACTCTGTGTCTCAGTTTTTTTTATTTGTAAAATGAAGGAGATGAACTTTAAGGTCCTCAACTAGCTCTCCTTGTATTATAAATGATAAAGCCATCCCAAAAGGGCCACCATTACAGCGATGGCCTCATGCAGTCAAGTCCCCTCAACTCAACAAATTACTGGGCCATATACTGGGGCTACAGGATAAAAAGAAAACAGTCAAAAAGTTTTCATCCCACAGGAAGGAAAAATAGCTGTGGAGATCAGCAAATACAGTGTATTCCAAAAGTCTTAGAGCAGTTTTAAGCTTCAATAGTTTAATATTGTGTCCCTCCCTCCCCCCCAAAAAAAAAACTTTTAAACTGCATTAAGACTTTTGGGACACTCAGTAATATAAACTATATATAAAATCAATGCAAACTAACTGGAGGGAGGAGAGTTGAAGTGCCCTTAAGCACTAACTTAGGGGTAAGGAGAAAAGGTCATGATAGGAGGACTTCCTATACCTGTGTGCATGTGTATATATGTGTATATATACTATATATCCACAGAAAGGTAAGTACCTGTGTGTGTGTATGAGTGTGTGTGTGTGTGTGTGTGTTTGTGTGTGTGTGTGTAATTTGAAGAACCCCTTCAAAAAGACAGACAGAGATAGAAAAACAGAGACTGGAAGAGACAATCAGAAACAGACAAACAAAAATATAGGGGAAAAATACAATATAATAGAAAAAATACTGGACCAGAGGGTCAGCTTTAGATGCAAGTCAAGATGTTTCCACTTATCAGCTATGTGAAACTCAATGAGTCACCCAATCTCTTGAACGCCGAGTCTCCTCATTGGTAAAAATGGTGACGAGAAATAATATGTGGCCTTCTGACTTCCCACAGTTGTTGCAGCAAGCACTTTGGAAGTCACAGAGTGCTTTGGAAGGTATTAGCCTTCTTATAAGCTAGCAACAATACATTTATCTGACCAGCCGACTTTCAAACGGCCAGAAAAAACACTGAGCCCCAAAATAAACAGTGACTGTGACCAGAGAAGGAAAAAGTGACTACTGCGTCTGCACACTTTAATCAGAAACCAACCAGCTGAGCAGCCCTCAGGTCAAATCTGGTGACACTAGTAGCAATAAGGGTAGTGATGGGAACTACTTCCATCAATATAATGTTTTATTGGAGAGGCTCTTAACCATTTTTGTGTAATCACCTCTCTGGTGGAGCCTCTGGACCCTTTTTCAGAAGGATATTTTTCAATAAATAAAATAAAATAGAAAGGATTACAAAGGAAACCACCCACTCACAAACACACACACACACACACATATGTGTGTGTTGGGGGGGGTGAATGGGTGGATGGATGAGTGGTTTGAGAGAAAGTTATCAAAATATTCTTAAGAAAAAAAAGGATTCTGATGCAGGGCTGGTTCAATATTAGGAAAACTATTAGCATAATCAATTATATTAATAACCAAATTAATAAAAACCATATGATTATCTCCACAGATGCAGAAAAAGCCTTTGATAAAATCCAACACCCATTCCTATTAAAAACACTGGAGAGTATAGGAATAAATGGGCTTTTCCTTAAAATGATTAGTAGTATCTACTTAAAACCTTCAGCAAGCATCATATGTAATGGAGTCAAACTAGAACCATTCCCAATAAGATCAGGAGTGAAACAAGGCTGCCCACTGTCACCATTACTATTTAATATTGTATTAGAAATGTTAGCTTCAGCAATAAGAGAAGAAAAAGAGATAAAAGGAATCAGAGTAGGTAGTGAAGAAACCAAATTATCACTCTTTGCAGATGACATGATGGTATACTTAGAGAACCCTAGAGACTCAACTAAAAAACTACTAGAAACAATTCACAACTTTAGCAAAGTGGCAGGATACAAAATAAATCCACATAAATCATCAGCATTTTTATATATTACCAATAAAGTTCAGCAGCAAGAGATACAAAAAGAAATTCCATTCAAAATAACTGTTGATAGTATAAAATATTTGGGAATTTATCTGCCAAGGGATAGTCAGGAACTATATGAACTAAATTACAAAACACTTTCCACACAAATCAAATCAGACCTAGTCAATTGGAAAAACTTAAAATGCTCATGGGTAGGACGAGCGAATATAATAAAAATGACAATACTACCCAAACTAATTTACTTATTTAGTGCCATACCAATCAAACTCCCAAGAAATTATCTTACAGATCTAGAAAAAATAGTAGCAAAGTTCATTTGGAAAAACAAAAGGTCAAGAATTTCAAGGGGATTAATGAAAAAAAAGGCTGATGATGGTGGACTTGCTGTACCAGATCTAAAACTATATTATAAAGCAGCGGTCATCAAAACCATTTGGTACTGGCTAAGAAATAGAGTAGTCGATCAGTGGAATAGGATAGAATCACAAGACAAACTAGGCAATAACTATAGCAATTTGGTTTTTGATAAACCCAAAGACCCCAGCTTTTGGGATAAGTATTCACTATTTGACAAAAACTGCTGGGAAAACTGGAAACTAGTGTGGAAGAAATTAGGGCTTGACCCACATCTAACACCACATACCAAGATAAGATCTAAATGGGTTCATGATCTGGATATAAAGAGCGATACTATAAGTAAATTAGAGGAATGTAATATAGTTCACCTCTCAGACCTTTGGAGATGGAATAAATTTATGTCCAAAGAAGAACTGGAACTCTTAATTGAAAACCAGATAGATAACTTTGACTATATTAAGTTAAAAAGTATTTGTACAAACAAAATCAATGCAGACAAGATTAGGAGGGAAGTAATAAATTGGGAAATCATCTTTACATTCAAGGGTTCTGATAAAGGTCTCATCTCAAAAATATATAGAAAACTGTCTCATATTTATAAAAATTCAAGCCATTCTCCAATCAATAAATGGTCAAAGGATATGAACAGACAATTTTCAGAGGATGAAATTAAAATTATTTATAGTCATATGAAAAGGTGCTCCAAATCACTGTTGATCAGAGAAATGCAAATCAAGACAACCCTGAGGTACCACTTCACACCTGTCAGATTGGCTAAAATGACAGGAAAAGTTAATGATGAATGTTGGAGGGGTTGTGGGAGGGCTGGGACACTGATGCATTATTGGTGGAGCTGTGAACGGATACAGCCATTCTGGAGAACAATTTGCAGCTATGCTCAAAAAGTTATCAAACTGTGCATACCCTTTGACCCAGCAGCATTTCTATTGGGCTTATATCCCAAAGAAATCATAAAGAAAGGAAAAGGCCCCACATGTGCAAGAATGTTTGTGGCAGCCCTTTTTGTAGTGGCTAGAAACTGGAAATTGAATAGATGCCCTTCAATTGGAGAATGGCTGAATAAATTATGGTATATGAACATTATGGAATATTATTGTTCTGTAAGAAATGACCAGCAAGATGATTTCAGAGAGGCCTGGAGAGACTTACATGAACTGATGCTGAGTGAAATGAGCAGAACCAGGAGATCATTATACACGGCAACAACAGTACTATATGACAATTAATTCTGATGGACATGGCTCTCTTCAACAATGATATGTTTCAAACCACCTCCAATTGTTCACTGAAGAAAGCCATATACACCCAGAGAGAGGGATGCGAAATGTGGACCACAACATAACATTCTCATACTCCTTGATTGATGTTTGCTTACATTGTGTTTCCTTTATCTGATATATCGTTTGTGTAGATAAGATTTTTCTTGCACAACAATGATAAGTTTGGAAATATGTATACATATATTCGATTTGCCAATATTTTAACATAATTAACATGTAGTGGATATCCTGCCATCTAGGGAAGGGGTGGGGAAGTTGGGGGGAAAAATTTGTAACGGAAAGCTATGTAAGGGTTATTGTTGAAGAATTACCCACACATATGTTATGCAAATAAAATAAAATTAAAAAAAAAGGATTCTGAATAAATCAAAGAAACCCTGATTTAAAGTTTGCCAAATACTTTATACATTTTGACTTATTTAAATGAAACAATAACCCTGTAAGGGAAGGATTATAGGAATTATGATCTCTATTTTAAAGATAAGAAGAATGAGACTGAATAAGATGGTTGACCAGAGATAACCATACTCCTATGGTCATATAGCTAGTAAGGATAGATTAGATTATAACCCAGTTTTTCCTGACTCCAAATTCAGTATCTTACCTGCTAAGACTATTTTAGTCATTCTTTTCTGAAGGTTTTCTAGCAACCCTCAGTTTTTCTCTAAGTTACCGTGGATGGAATATTAGAAGCTATGAATTGTGTGTAAAAGAAACTCCTAGAAGAGGTGATATGTGACAGCATCTTAACAGTAGAGAAGAGACATAAATTGGAAAAAATCTAGGGCCATTGAGGCTAGAGGGGAGTTATTCCACATACATCAATAACTAATGAGGGCATCATTTTGCTATTGCTCTGTAATTAATGTTCATGATGATGACAGTTAACAGGAAAAAAGGTTAAATTCTACTTAGGTTACTTTATTTAGTAAGGCAAAGAGCCTGTAGGATAAATTTAGGGAAGATTTGTATCTAAATTTTAATGGTATTTGTAATGGGAATAAAAGAGCTTAATTTCAGTTCTCTAGAACTGACTAGAATTCATTAACCTAGAATATTTCCTGTACATAAGACAAGGCATTGTAGAATACTTGAAAATCTCAGAAGAAAATGAAATGCCTGCACCTTACCTACAAAATCATTATAGAATCTCAAAATCAGGAGGAACTTTAGAAATCATTTTGTCTCATCCTCTCATTTGGACATTTCTTTGCAGTTACAGATTTCTTGTTTCCATCAATTAATAAATATATCAATTAATAAGTATTTATTGAGTCCAATAGTGGGTATTGTATGGGCTCCAGAAAGGTATAAGCTAGGGTCTCTGCTTTGCTTAAGTTGCTTAAAGTGAGTCTGTAAATTCTTTGTGATACTTAAACATATAAAAGCTTAATTATTAATACCAAGCTATTCATGCCAAGTGTTAGATCAGTGATCTAGAAAACAAATGATACTCTTCGGAGAATAAGAATAACCAGCAACTGGGATGATCTGGAAAGGCTTCTTGGAGGAAACAGGACTTGAGTTAAGGAAAGGAAAGGTTTGCCCCTAAAGGGAAGAGTTTTTGAGATTTGGGAGTTGTTGGAATTTGTATATAAGCAAAGGCTGGATGCAGAAATAAATATACCAGTTCTGGGAACAGTAAGGAGAATGGAAAGGCTAGGGTGAGCAAAGGTTATGTAGCATAATAACACGACATAAATCTGTGTAAGTTTGAAAGATAGAGCAAATTTTAAAATCATAGAATATTATAGCTAGAAGGAACCTTAGAACTTAGAATGTCAGAAACACAAAGGACCTTAGAATACAGAGTGCTCAAGTAGGAAAGGATGCCGGATATCATCTAGTTCAACCCCTCTCAATTTAAATGAGTGCCATGGGCTATAGGGTAGAGGGACATTAATTTTGCAGTTAACCTACAAAGAATTCAAACCCAGACATAGTTATGACTTGACTTTGGAGAAAATTATCATCCACCCTCTCTCTAGCACAAAACATAATTCTACATACAGTAATGGCTTAATAAAAATCATATACTTCTAGTTGTATATTACCAAAATTGCAACATCATTTAGGACATTTGAAAGCCACACTCCAGGCATTATGGCCAGATGTCCATCTCACTCCGACTTCAAACTGACAAATTTGTCCAGCCAAAGGTTCTTTTGATTCCAAATATTTATATGGCTTCGTCAAAAAAAACCCTAGTCCCCAATTAATTGTCTTTAGGCTCATACCATATCTCCTTTGTCCATAAAGATAAAGGGCTAATAATAATAAAGTAGAGACATTAGGGCTACCCCCACATTCCCACCAGCAAGTCTGCATAGCCAAATACAGAGAGTCAACCCAATATCCAAAGAAAAAGGAAGGGAAAGTTCCTGATGAACTTAATCCTAATGAATTTAACCCATTGCTAATTTTTAAAGCATTCCTGACTCTATGTAGTGATGGGAACCATTCACTATATGTTTCTCAGACTTTGACAGAAGAATGTTCATCCAATTTTGAGATAATGAAGAGGAAAAAATGAAAAGTTAAGCTGTTGCTTCTTGAGAACAGAAACCAGTATAATGGATTCTGCATATAGGGTGTGATCTCCTGGGCAGAGAGAGAAAAATAGAAGACTGGATAGGAAACTTTTTCTCTATTGAGTGCCACTGATCCCTAGGGAAAATCAATTGAGGACCACCCAAAAGTAAAATGCCACCTCATTTAGTTGACTTCTGGTGTCTTTAAATGCAGCACATTTTACCATGATTTAAAATAAGTTCAGGAAGCATGAAATTCTAATCAATAAATTTAATTCAGTAATGCAACCCTTGTGTCAAAGGATCCTTTCTGATAGGAAGAATCTGGCACATGTTAGGGACCTCTCAATTCACAGGCTCACTGTACTCATCCAAATGATTTTGGCACTGCAGAATGTGACACATGCCCTAACCCCAAAGGTGGTCACCAGCTCCCCTTGAAAGCACACAGGATTATTAGGCTTGAAACATAAACAGTTTTGTTTGCAAATTCACCATGGAACTCACAGATGCATGGAAATGAATCAATGTCCCTGGCATTGTACTAAGTTCTGAGAATACAGATATAAAGAAGAAAACACATCTGTGGAGTGCAGCCATCTCTACCAGTGAGCAAGCCTCCCCTAGAAAGAGTTCAGCAGTGATGGTGACTTACAATACTGCCTTGGCAAGGCTGCTAAGAGAGGGAAGCCAGAATCTGTTCCCCAATAGAGATGCCCTCAGATCCCTCTGAACATCACTGAGTGGTTTTATGTCTTGCCTCCCCATGTTCTCTCTAGGGATCACTAGTTACTGCTCCTACTACTGCTTCCTGTTGCTGTCTTCCTTACCTTCCAGAAGATGATGGCCATTTTGTCACTGGCCTTGCTTTCTGTCTTTTGTAGTTCTGCTTCCTAAAGTTCTTCTTCCTAATATCTTCCTTATTTCCTATACTTGGGGACCAACACTTCAACAACCAATCCATATGGGAATGATGCTTTAGTTGTTGTTTTTAATCTCCATTATTCTAAAGCTTTTTTTGGTTTCAGTCCCCTCAGTCCAAGGTATCACACACTAGAGATCTTGAAGAAGGCTAGCACCCCACAAGTGTCTCTCTGTCTCCATTACTATGTAGGCTCATAGTACCTCAGTACTTCTTCCCTCAAACTCTCCCCCTTTCTAAGTCCACTATTACTATTGAGGGTACTGCCATCCTTTTACTTGGGCATCATCCTTAGCCCCGACTTCTCTTACTCCTATATCCAATTAGTTGTCAAGTTCTATCAGAATACCTCCCATTGATGTCCCTTTCTTTCTTCTGACACTGCCATCACCCTGGTGACATCCATCTCATCACTTCCCGCATGGACTATGGTAATAGCCTGTTGTGGGTCTGCTTCCCTCTAGAATCTCCCCTCTCCAACTTGTTCTCCAATCAGCTGCTAACCTCATCTTCCTTAAATTCAAGCTTCACCATGTCATCATCCCCTTTTCAAGAAACTCCAGTGGCTACCTATCACCTCCAGCCTCAAATATAAAATCCTCTGTTGGCCTTAAACGCCCTTCATAACCTATTGCCTTCTTACTTTTATAGCCTTCTCATATTTCACTTCCCCTCCTGTTGTTCCTAGAGTCAAGAAGATCTGAGTTCAAATCCAGCCTTAAATACTTAATAATTGTGTGACCCTGAACAAGCCACTTAATCTCTGCCAGTGGGTACTGGTGCATATTATTGTTATTTAGTTGCTTAGCCACTGTCTCAGCTTCCTCAAATGCAAGATGAAGATCATAACAGCACCTACCTCACAGGGTTGTTGTAAGGATCAAATGAGAATATTTGTAAAGCACTTAACACAGTGGTGGCAAAGAGTAGGGAAGGGAAATTTTATGAAAAACCTACTATGTGCTAGGCATAGTGACAAGTGCTTTATAAATAGTACTTCATTTAGATAATTGCTGTGGTCTATTCCTGTTGTAAAAGTCCTTAATTTCATGAAGAAAAGTTTTAAAACTTCAGTTTCAGTAATACATGCTTTCCAGACTGGAAACTAAGTGGATGTCCATCAGCTGGAGAATGGCTGAATAAATTATGGCATATGAATGTAATGAAATATTATTGTTGTGTAAGAAATGATGAACAAGCTGATTTCAGAAAAACCTATGGTTAAGGCAATTAGGATTTTACAGACTAATTCTCAGTAACTTGGAATTTTTGCATCTGAAGGAGACAGAATGGAGCATGAAGGAGTTCACCTAGGCAGCAGCCACAGAGCTGGGGAGAGCATACCATAAGAGAGTGTTCTGGGCACTCTCCAGATTGTGGCACCCTGACCTGAAACTCCAGTTGCCATACTCTTGTCAAAGCTTCTGAAGGCAAGCAGAGTCAGAACTGACCACAAGTATAAAAAGACCAATCCAGGCTTTGGAAACTATGTACTAGGGAGCAATAACTGCATTAGAGATAACCAGGTTGCACAGTGGAGAAAGTTCTAAAACTGGAATCAGGAAACTCAAGTTCTAATTGGACCTTGCACATTTACTAGCCATATGGCCCTGATTGAGCCAATTTTCTCAAATGTAATATCATAATAGTACCTACCTCCAAAGATATTCATGAGAATCAAATGAGATAATATTTGTTAAATGCTTAGCACAGTGCCCAGTACACAAAAAGCACTTAATTCTTTTTTACACTTGAAAGAAACACTCGTTTCTTTCCCAATTGTTATTTGGAAGACTGGACTACTGCTGACTTACTTTATGAATTTGGGGAAATTGTCTCTGAGACTGAGTTTCTTCCTCATTAAAATCATGGATTTGGATTTCATGATCTCTAAAGATCCCCTTTCAGTTCTGAGACTGTAATCTGATGATTTTCAGCAGATAGAGGTAAAGGAAAACCTGGTGCTAACAACAATAACAACCACAATCTACCCTTACCTTCATTCCCCTCTCCAGGAGGATGGTAAAATGAAAGTCCCAGAGAGATGATGGCTGCAATTTCCAGGATAATAAGAGTCACGTCCTGTAGCGCTTCCCAAACTAGCTGTAAGAACGTTTTTGGCTTCTTTGGAGGTATAAAGTTTTGCCCAAAAATCTGCTTTCTTTTTTCTAGGTCTGGAGCAGTGCCCGGCAATCCTGTGAATAAATAAAAAAGTGAATCTGATTGAAGTAATATGGAAAGATGAAAATTCCTTAAGATATTAACTAGTGCCTGTGATTCCCAGCCCCAAATAAAGGCAAGGGAAGACCAGGGATCATCCAATGAGAGGTGATGTATATGGTGATGTATATGGTGAAGATACCATTGGATTGAGAAATAGGAGACTTGGGTTCTCCTTAGAAATTATAAATCTAGGGGCAACTAAATGCCATAGTGAATAAAGCACTAGCCCTGAAGTCAAGAGGACCTGAGTTCTAATCCAGCCTCAGACACTTAACACTTCCTAGCCTGGACAAGTCACTTAATCCCAATTGCCTCAGCCAAAAAAAAAAATTATATATCTAGACCTGGAAGGTACTCAGAGTTCACAGAGTCTAATTCTCACATTTTACCAATAAATATATTGAGGCCAGGGAATTGTAAAGTTAATAAATATCAAAAGTTAGATTTGAAATCAGGTCCTTGGACCCCAAAGCCAATATAATTTCCCTTGTGGATTGCACCTCAGGATTGGGTGTTGTTAACTCACTAGACAACTTTGGGCAAGGGGTAGGTAAACTAGAATACTTCTGAGTTTCACGACAAAGAAAAATATCTGCCACTAAGCAAAAGAACTGGATTTTGCCATAGGCTACTAGGTTTTATATTTCTCCTAATTAAATTTAATAACATTCAATTTGGTTGAATTTTCTGATCTTTTGAGCCCTGCTATCAAGAGTACAATCTATCCTCAGTCACCTGTCCTCTACAGACATGATAAGCAGGTTATCTCTAGCTTTATCCAAGTCAGTGTTTATGTAAAAGATTTCCCAAGAAGTCTTAGCACAATATGAAATTTTAATAGACTTATTTAATAGCCTGGGAAAGACTGCCAAGAACTCAGCCACTCTGTGTTGGAAAGGAGATTTAACCTTATCTATGGATCAACAATAGTCTTATCAATAGGTGAAGTATGTGGGGGTGAGAGGTTACCAAAAACTTTTTTGTATCTCTTCAAAAGATTCCCCTACCTATAGACCTATGCCTGAAAACTCACTATCAGGATTGTATTTCTTTAACTGGAATCTCTAACAGTCTCAGTTTTAACTACCAATTATGGCTTGATAAATATATTTCTAATCTTTTCCTGTGGACAGGCACTCACTTATGAATATTTTGTTCAGAATACCCTGGGCAAGTTATTTAACCTTATTTTTTTCATCTATAATATAGAGATTCATAATAGCATTTACCTCACAGGGTTGTTGTGACAATTTATATAAAAATGTATATATGAAATATGCCCCCAAATGGGAGCGGCTATCATTGTAAATTCTCACTTCATCTTCTAATATTCCTGGAAGGCTGGCAGATTAAGCTGATATTCATAAATGTGGAGTCTTGGGGCCCTAAGACTGGCCAAGAGCCACACAGGTGAGCCAGTAGCATAGCCAGGGTGAGAACCCTCATCTCTTGGTTTCAAGTCCACCATTGTTCCCACTTTCCAGGGCCTCAAGCTAGCCCTCTTTCTACAAAGAGTATTCCCGCCTACCACTGTTTTCTCAGAAATAACAGCTGAACGGAACAAAAATATTTGTGTGTTCTGATGGTCCCACCCCCAGGAATGTAACCTGCCAAATGGTTTCCACAACAACAAAACAATCAGAGACTGATTAGATCTGAGCATTCAGACCCCAAAAGAGAAATTCAAAGAGGCCAGGAGGAAGACTTAACAGTAAGCAGAGACTGATTTAAATGAAATCAGAATTTGAACCATCTTTACCCCTAGCCAAAAGGCCTTTCCAAGCAGAGTGGGGTGAGGACAGAGGAAGATTGTCCCTCCTATCTCATCAGCACATAAAAGAGAAAAGGGGTTGCAATCAAACCTCCTCTGATCGTACATAGGGATATTTTCCTTCATAAGACTGTGCTGGAAGTCAATTCAATGAGCATTTCCCAAGCTCCTCTAATGTATCAGGCATTGTGCTAAGTATGGAGGATACAAAGAAAGGCAAATATATTGCTGTCTTCAAGGAGTTCACAGTCTAATGGAGGGAGGTAAACTGCAAAGAACTTTGTATAAGATAGAGACAGAATAAATTGGAGATAATCTCAGAGGGAAAGTACTGGAATGGGGAAAAACTTCTTGAAAAGATGGATTTTAGCTTGGAAGGAAGTCAAGCTAGGGGGCAGAATTAAAGAGGGGGAGAATTCCAACCATGGAAGACTGCCAGGGAAAAGGCTTCAGTTAGGAAAATGAAGGGTAGTGTGGGAGGAATAACAAAGAGGTTGGAATTACTAGATTGTAGAGAGTACTCAGAGAGGAGGGAGATATAAGTAGATTGAAAGGTAGGAAGGGACCAAGCTAAATTCATGCTAGAAAAAGGGTTGTTATTGTTCAGTTATTTCACTTGTGTTCATGATCCCTTTTGGGGGTATTATTTTTGGCAAAAATACTGGTGCAGTTTGTCATTCCCTTCTCTAACTCATTTTACAGATGAGGAAACTGAGGCAAATAGGGTAAAGTGATTTGCTCAGGGTCACAAGGTTACTAAGTGTCAGACAACATTTGAATTCATCTTCCTATCCACTGCTCTATCCACTGAGTCACCTAGCAACCATAGGAAAAAGAGAGGGATACATGAAGAGAGGCAATAGAACCATTACAGACATGAATGCTAAAAAAAAGAAAGCAATGAATGTTGATACGGATTTGAGATTCATGCTTTCTATACCCAAAGCTAGTAAGTATTGATCTATGAGATCATAAGCAAATTATTCAAACTTTCCAAATCTCAGTTTCCTCATCTTGCAAACAAGAATAAAGCAAATGGGTGATTATAGTGGATAGAAAACTGAACTTGGAGTCAGGACATGAATTCAAATTCTAACTCAGATACCTAGTAGAAAGTTGACACTGGGCATGTCATTTAACCTTTCTTGTCCTCAGTTTTCTTATCTGCAAAATTGGGATAATAGCTGCAGTTACTTTACAGGTCAATAAATGAGATAATAAATATAAAAATTTTTTTCAAACCTTCAAACCTTCAAAAGTTACATAAAAACTTTCCCCACATAGGGAAAAGATGTGTTTGATGGGAAAAGAAGTGTTTGATAAAGTTTAAAATTCTCTATCAAAGTGACTATAAAACTTAGATTTTAAAGGATCTTGGAAATCATATGGTTCATTCCTCTCATTTTCTATCTGACAAAACAAAGGACTTCCCCCCCCCAAAAAAAAATAAAGGGAAGACACTTGGTTAAGGTCACATGGAAAGAATCATAGAATGGATTACTGATTTAGAATTAGAAAGGATGTAAGAGACCATGCAAATCTCATAGTATAGCACACTATTATCAATTGCCTGATGAGTGGTGGTATGGAGCAATGGGTGGGAGCCAATATCAGAATTAGGAAGTTCTTCTTCTGATCCATATTGGCTATATGACCCTGGACAATCACTCAACAGTGTTCCAAGCAATTCTCTAAGACTTTAAGCTGTGGGATAGTTGGCAGTAGGCATTCTGAGAGTTCCCTAGAGCAATGTAACCATAAGCTTGGAACAACAACAATAAACAACAATAAAACAACAAAAAATAATGATGGTTTGGAGAAAGGAATGTCAGCTCTGGAGGTTAGGAAGGATTTCATGGAGATGAGGCCCAAAATGTCCTCCAACAGATAGATAGGACTTGTGGGAGGCCAGAAAACCAAATGAATGGCATATTGGGAGGGGAAAATAGCAAAGACACAGAGGCAGAAATTTGGAAAGCCTATTTGCAAACAGTGAGGAAAATCAGGCTAGTTGGTTAGGAGATCTCAGGAAGTAGCCAGCATTAATATAGTACTTTGAGTTTCATAAAACATATCTACAAGTAGATATAGATGATATAAAGATAGATACAGGTATAAGTTTGGGTATAGGTATAGATACTGGCAAAGATATAGATTTAGATAAAGGCAGAGGTAGTAGAGACAGAAGATAAAGAGAGAGCAGAGACAAAGACATAAATAAAGAGAGATATAGGTAGAGACCAAAGATAAAGGTAGAGATATGGACATAGTCATATCTCTATATAGACACAGACATAGATTTAGACACAGAAACAGACAGACATTGACTTAAATATAGGCACAGACCCAAACTTAGACATAAACATAGGCACAAACAAAAACAAATACTTGGACATAGACACAGAAACAGACAGACATAGAAATAGACATAGGCTTAGACACAGACACAGATATAGACAAAAACATACCTACACATAGAAATAGAAACAGACGGAGACATGGAAACAGACATAGATATAGACAAAGACATATACCTAGAGGAAATAAAGACTTAGACATAGACATAGAAACAGATGTAGACATAGAAACAGACATAGATATAGACAAAGACATATACCTAAACATAGAAATAGAAAGACTTAGAAACAAACAGACATAAAGACACAGGCTTAGACATGGACAGACATAGACTTAGATATAAACATAGAAACAGACTTAGGCATAGACATGGACTTAGACCTAAATACAGGAATAGGAAAAGATAGGTATAGGTAGAGTTTAGAGATAAAATAAAAATAGAGGTGGAATTATAGACATATATAAAGATATAGATAGATGTAAGTAATAAGTATAGACATGGATATAAATATAGGAGTTTGTATCACATACATGTTTGTATTTTATTTAGATATACATATATGCATGCTCTATATGTTTATATGTATATATTTATGTATATAAAGGTACATATATAAATAAATGTCATTTTGATGTGATTACTTTTTCCATTTTATAAAGGAAAAAACTGATGTTCAGAGGAGTTGAATGATTTGCCTTGTATCCCATAAGGAAGTAGGATTCAAGTCCAGATGTTTCTGACTCTATCCATTATGCCACACAAATGGAAGGCATGGTTTGATAAGTAGGGATGAAGCTACAGTACAATAAGAGCGGTGTCCTCATCTCTATTTAAGCAACGGGCATGGTGTTATTTATTTTTATTTTTATTTACTAGCAAATTCCATCTGAGGTTGGATTTAGAGAGATCTGGTATTCAGGCCTCGAGAAATATTCATCCCCTGAACTCTGTCCTAGTCAGATTACATGTGGTATATTATGTTCAGTTTTGGTTAACCTCTAAGGGCCTCTACTCCTGAACTTCCAACAAACTTTTGTCCTCTCAGTAAAGCTAGACCTTTCCAGCTGCACTGCTGCTGTACTCTCTTATGTGTGTTGTATCTCTCAATGAGAGAACTTTGAGAGTAGCAGTGTTCATCTTTTACTTTTGTATTTCCAGCACATACCACAATGTATTACTTATAGTTAGGGCTTAATAAATGATTCTTCACTCATGCCAGTAAAGATATTAATCAATGAATAAAATTATGTGATGAAAATAAGATATGAACATCGACCAAGGAGACACAAATTTGAGACCCTGGATGTGATACTGTCCCCTCTCTTTAGTATGGACAACATACAACATTTCTCTGGACCTCACTTTCTTCATCTATAAAATAAGGAAAATACTACCTGTAGCCCATACCTTGAAGGATTTTTGTGAGACTAAACTTGAAAAGAAGTGTAGAAATATGAGCTTCTGGCAAGTAATTACTGAGTGAGAGGGCCAGAAAGAGAAACTGAAGAGTCCCCTTAAGGTTTTCTTTTAATATTTCCACTCTCCTTCCCCCACAGAAATTTCAATAGACATTGGAGACTGTTATTCTGAGAATGGACCTAAGTATCCAAGTCCAAATTCAGAAATCTAGTAAGCAATATAACATAGCAAAAAATATTGGATGTGTAGTCCTGAATCTCTGAGTTCACATTCGTTCTCAGACACTTATTAGTTAGGTGACTCTACTGCATCCAGGGCCATCTTTAGTCATCCTGATCTTTATCTTGCCACTGGACCCAGATGGCTCTGGCAGAAAAAGGGATGGTGGTGACTTTGAACTGCCCTGCTTCACTTAAATCCAATTTACTTGCAAATCATGACACTGCCTTCCTAATGTCATTGGTCCCCTTAGAGAATGAAGAACAAACAAATGACCCTAAGCAAATTATTTAACCTCATTCAATCCCACTTTCTTTAAATGCAAAATGGGGATAATAAAAGTATCATCTCATAGAATTGTTTGTGGAGATCAATGAAATAATAGGTATAAAGTGTTTTGCAAATAATAAAGTACTATATAAAGGATCATCATCATCATCTCTAGCTTTTCTAGATTCTAAGAGAACTTCAGAAGATAGACTGTCTAAAAAGCAATTTGTAGATATTGTCCTTGTCTGAGGGCCAAACATTTCAAGGCAACCCTATTCTAATCATTGGGCTGTACTGCCATTGCAATGAACTCACTACTTAGCTGTGAAATTAACAAGCCTATTTTTGGGAGCATAAACAACAGAGAGCAGCAGGAAAAACTAATGGCATTTTGAGATTCAATTTAGATTACAGTGCATCTCACCATTTAGCATATTAAAAATTAATATGCTGTGTCAAATACCTCCAGATAAACTTAGGGGAGCTAACCGAAAATGGCAAAAATGAAGGTTTTAGATCTGATTATAGAGTGTGACTGGGAAGGAGGATTGTTTTTTGGAGGCATTTTTTCTTGTATGTGTGCTTTCATTTCTCACAATTTTCTAAATAAAGACAGTACAGCATTATGGGAAAGAGCATTAAATTTGAAATCAAAGAGACGTGAATTCTCATCCCAATTCTGGCACTGACTAGCTGGGTAACTTTTGGACAAGTCAAACTTTTGATCTGAGGGGAATCTTCCAAAGTCACATGGTTCAAACCCTTACTCAGGCCCAGAATCCTCTATGACACTGGGAAAATCTAATCACAGATTTCAGAACTCGGATCCATGTGCAGAGGATTAGTAATGAATGTGATGTGGCTGAATGAAGACTCTATCTAGAGATGGAGGACCTGCTAACAGGGGTGATGGATTCAGAAGGCAGAATGAACCAGACATTTTTAGACATGGCTAACATAGGAATTTCTTTTTCTTGATGATGCCATTTGTTCATGCTACAAATGCTAAGGGAAAAAAATGAAGGTCTGGGATTTGATTATAAAATGTGATTGTTTGGAGGAGGGCATATGGAGGGAACTTTTGGTTTTTTCCCCTTTTTCAGAGTGGGAAGAAAAGAAAATACATGCTAAATTAAACAACTTAGCTTAATATTTTTTTAAAAAACAAATAAAATCCATTCACCTCTCTGAGAGGCATTGTACTACACCAAAGAGTTAAAAAAAAACCCAGTTTGAGAATTGAAAGCCTTGGATTTGAATTCTACTTCTACCTCTTACTACTCTTGATAATACTGAGAAAGTCATATCTCTTTTACTCTTAATTTTTCAGCTAAGAAATGAGTTAAGGTGTAGAGGAGATGGACTGAATGTTCTCTAAGATGCTTTCCAGGTCAAAAAGCCCAAGATTTAAAGAGGTAGTCATCCAGTCAATGTCTGAGCATTTTCCTCCAAGGAAATTTGGGAGGATCAAATAAAATAATGTTTGTAAAATGGTATACAAACTTTAACGTACCATAAAGTTAGTTACCCTTGTATTAAAGTGATAGTCAAAGGATCTTCTGGAGCTAAACAGAACTGTATGTATGGCCCATTAAGAATAACTGATATCTGGAAATCCAGAATGAGGTAGCTGAGATTTATTCTTTAAGTCAGCTTAACAAAAAATCTTCTTGTCGGCTGCTCACTGTCACCATTACTATTTAATATTGTATTAGATATGTTAGCTTTAGCAATAAGAGAAGAAAAAGAGATAAAAGGAATCAGAGTAGGTAATGAAGAAACCAAATTATCACTCTTTGCAGATGACATGATGGTATACTTAGAGAACCCTAGAGACTCAACTAAAAAACTATTAGAATCAATTCACAACTTTAGCAAAGTTGCAGGATTCAAAATTAATCCACATAAATCATCAGCATTTTTATATATTACCAACAAAGTTCAGCAGCAAGAGATACAAAAAGAAATTCCATTCCAAATAGCAGATGATAGGATAAAATATTTGGGAATCTATCTGAAAAGGAAAAGTCAGAAACTATACGAACTAAATTACAAAACACTTTCCACACAAATAAAATCAGACCTAATCAATTGGAAAAATATTAAGTGCTCATGGGTAGGCAGAGCGAACATAATAAAAATGACAATACTACCCAAACTAATCTACTTATTTAGTGCCATACCAATCAAACTCCCAAGAAATTATTTTACAGATCTAGAAAAAATAGTAGCAAAGTTCATTTGGAAGAACAAAAGGTCAAGGATTTCAAGGGGATTAATGAAAAAAAAGCAGATGAAGGTGGCCTTGCTGTACCAGATCTAAAACTATATTATAAAGCAGCGGTCATCAAAACCATTTGGTACTGGCTAAGAAATAGAGCAGTGGATCAGTGGCACAGGATAGGTTATCAGGATAACCTAGACATTAACCTTAAAAATCTAGTGTTTGATAAACCCAAAGACCCCAGCTTTTGGGATAAATACTCTCTATTTGGCAAAAACTGCTGGGAAAATTGGAAACTAGTGTGGAAGAAATTAGGGCTTACCTAACATACCTAACACCACATACCAAGATAAGATCTAAATGGGTTCATGATCTAGATATAAAGAGGGACTTTGTAAGCAACTTAGAGGAACGTAATATAGTTTATCTCTCGGACCTGTGGAGATGGAATAAATTTATGTCCAAAGAAGACCTGGAACTCCTAATTGAACACCAGATGGATAATTTTGATTACATTAAGTTAAAAAGTTTCTGTACAAACAAAACAAATGCAGACAAGATTAGGAGGGAAGCATCAAATTGGGAAATCATCTTTACATTTAGTGGTTCTGATAAAGGCCTCATTTCTAAAATATATAGAGAATTGTCTCATATATATAAGAATTCAAGCCACTCTTCAATAGATAAATGGTCAAGGGATATGAACAGACAATTTTCAGATGATGAAATTAAAACCATCTCTAGTCATATGAAAAGTTGCTCCAAATCACTATTGATCAGAGAAATGCAAATTAAGACAACTCTGAGGTACCACTACACACCTGTCAGACTGGCTAAAATGACAGGAAAAGATAACGATGAATGTTGGAGGGGATGTGGGAAAACTGGGACACTAATACATTGTTGGTGGAACTGTGAACGGATCCAACCATTCTGGAGAGCAATTTGGAGCTAAGCTCAAAAAGTTGTCAAACTGTGCATACCCTTTGACCCAGCAGTGTTTCTATTGGGCTTATACCCGAAAGAAATCATAAAAGAAGGAAAGGGCCCCACATGTGCAAGAATGTTTGTGGCAGCTCTTTTTGTAGTGACTAGAAACTGGAAACTGAAGGGATGCCCATCAATTGGAGAGTGGCTGAATACATTATGGTATATGAATGTTATGGAATATTATTGCTCTGTAAGAAACGACCAGCAGGACGATTTCAGAGAGGCCTGGAGGGACTTGCATGAACTGATGCTGAGTGAAACGAGCAGAACCAGGAGATCATCATACACAGCAACAACAGTATTACATGATGATCAATTCTGATGGACATGGCTCTCTGCAATAAAGAATTGTCTCAAACCAGTTCCAATTGTTCACTGAAGAAAACCATATACACCCAGAGAGAGGGAAATTAAATATGGACCACAATGTAACATTTTCATGATCTCTATTGACATTTGCTTGCATTGTGTTGCCTTTCTCTGATTCTTTTTTTTTCTTGTAGATAGGATTTTTCTTGCATAACTTCTCAAGCATTTCAACATTATTAACATGTAGTGGACTTCCTGCCATCTAGGGGAAGGGAGGAGACTGGGGGTAAAATTTGTAATGGAAAGCTTTGTAAAGATCAATGCTGGGGAACTACCCATACATATACAAATAAAAAGCTTTAATAAAAAAAAAGAAAAAGAAAAAAAAAAAGAAATCTTCTTGTCCTGCCTCCTCTTTCCCATACTGAGCAAGGAAATTGGGCTACAAAGCATCAGGTTAGCATGGTACTGCAGACAGAACCCTGGATATGGTTTAGAGCTGGAAATCACCTTAGAGATCACCTGGTATAATTCCCTTGTTGTAGAGTTGAGGAAACTGAGACCCAGGAGGAAAAATAAATTGTTCAAAGTAATTGAAGAGGAGAAGTGGGATTATGACTAAGGTCCTCCATCTCCAGATAGTCTTCATTCAGCCACATCACAAGATAGAGGGACTGGATCCAATCCTCAGTTCTGCCGATAATACTTGTGTCACACTGGGCATAAGACTTTCCTTGACCTCACTTTCCTTATTTATAAAATAAAGTTAAACTAAACTCCCTTCTTCCTTTAAGTCAACAATTCCATGATTTTTTGTCTAAAACTGCTAAAAAAAAAAAGAGCCTCTACAGAGCTGGGAGTTCCATTAAAGAATTAAGAAAAGATATTAAGGCAATACCCTCCCATTAGTTCTTGGTGGGTACACATAATATAGATTGCATGTTTAAAATGTCCTCTACTGTTAAAAAAAAAAAAAAAAACAAAGGGACTTGGGGAATTCCAAAGCTCTAGGAATACCTGAGCTGATGACTCATCAAAGCCAGTGCCCTAGGGAGGTCAGTGGAGACTGTAACCTGAGTCAGGGGAAGATGGATCTGCAATTGTCCTCAGGATGTTCTTCATCTCAGCTCTGAAATGGAGCTAAGCCTGAGGTATTCCTCCAATGGGAAACAGGAATCTAAGAGGCATCCCATGGAGGAATACATGACTTTGAGAAGCCTAGCTACTTCTGGCATCCGAGGAGAGCCGATAGGACCAGAGAAAGCTCATAGTTTGGGAAAAAATGGCAACTAGATGCCAGATGACAGGAGATTAAGGATGAGCTCATCTGGCACAATTTATATAAATAGTTCAAGGTTGAAGCTGACCCCGATGTTCATTATATCACTTACCCTCTATTTCTGGTTCAATTTTTTAATCAATTTATAAACATTTATTAAGCCAGACACTATTCCACCTGCTAGGAATACAAAAACAAAAATGAAATACTCCCTGCTTCTCAAGGAGTCTACATTTTATATTACATATTGGCAACCTGGTGAAGCAAGTGATGAGCACAAGATAGGAAAGTCCTAAGACCAAACACTATGAGAATTGTAACTACAGTGGCCTTTCTAGACTCAATCAGCCTTTTCAAGTGTTCTTCTAAGCATGCTTTTTCTCAATACCAAACACAGGCCAGTTCATTCCAAGATACTATATCTATTTTCCTTTTATTTGTGGATTCCTTAAATTTCTTGTTAGTTTCTGTTAGTATAACAAGCTGCCATTTGTTGCAGCTTTTCAGAATAGCCCCTGTTTGACATTCCCAGGGGAATGAGCTATCTACAGCTGATCTTGAGATTTTCACAATGTTTGACATACATGGTGTCATCTGGTTCTTACTACAAGACTATAAAGTAAATGTCCTTTGTGTTTTTATGATTCTTTGACAGATTTAAAAAGACTCAAAAAAGTGAGCAGCTTACACCAATGGTAAGTTTCATGCCCAAATTTTCTTGATTTAAAATCTGGCATGTACAGTATACCTTATATTTCTTCATGTGGTTTCTCCTTCCCCAGAAGTCTTCAAAAAGAGAAGACTACTTCTATGGGATTACTGTAAAGGAGATTCCTGTTCAGGTACTAATGAGATTATGAGATGCTTAAGGTTCTCTTCCACTCTGAAATTCTGTGCTTCTGAATTCCCTACAGACTATGCAAGGTGTTGTTTATAAGTAGATAGATGATAGATAGATGCATACATATATACATGCATGCATATATACATACATAGATGGATGGATGGTTGGATAGATGATAGATAGATAGCTACGTAGATAGATGACAGATGGATAGAATATGCCAATGGTTCTCAAACTTTTCTTCTTGGCATCCCTTTATACCATTAAAAATTATTGAGGATCTATCCAAAGAGTTTTTGTTTGTGTGGATTATATTTATAGATTAGAAATAAAAAATAATTTTGAATTTGTAAATTCTCTGAAAGGGTTTTCGAGACTTCCCAAGATGCTCTGGACCACACTTTAAAAACTGCTGGTATATACCAGTCCTACAGATTCAGTAGTCTATTTTTTATAAAATCAGTAAGGCTAGAATTCCTGAGGTCATACATCACTTTATGTCCCCCACAGAATTTTAGCAAGGGGATGGACACAGTGTAGTAAAAAACTTACAATCCTATACCCTTAGAATTGAAAAAGGCATTGAAAAAGACTCCAAACCCCTTCTTTTCATAAGAAAAGAAAATGAGGTCTAGAAAGAAAAAATAGTCAATAGGACTGAAATTTGACCTCTAAATCATAACCTTCAGTTTTAGTCCTGCTCCATCTTAGTATAATTCTCAGCACATACTAACTGCTATATGTATGCTAGATACTATTACTACTAATTATTATTATTATATTACCTCACTAAATCACATTAGTTTTCATGTCTCGCTTGTCCATTTATAAAATGGACTTTCTCCTACATTCAATTCAATTTGATTCAACAAGTTTTTATTAATCATTTACCTAATGTGTGTGCAGCATGGTGCTATGTGCCAGAGACACAAGGATAAAAATAAAATATCATTAGAAGGAAAGGAATATTCAACATAAGACCATTTGACAAAGATGCTTTCATCCTGCCATACCAACAGCACATTTGTACTGACAAATTATAGGACTGTGATCATTTTAGTGAATGTGATAAAGACCTGTGAGCTTAAAATGAACACAACAAAAGAATAGGGTCCTAATGCGTGGAGAGAGTATTGATCAGAACACACTAAGGGCACTATATTCTCCTTTGTATTTCTCAGGGGACACCAAAAAACAAGTATACAGATTAACATTGTCATAGATGACTTTAACCATATAATATAAGGCATGTCTGGAGGAAAGAATGTTGAATCTGATATCAAGAGATATGGTTTCAAGACTCACTTCCATCTCATACTACTTGTGCAAATTTAAATAAATCTCTTAATATCTCTAGGCTTCAGTTTATCTGTAAAAGAATGGAAGAGTTGAACTAAATTATTTCTAAGAAAAATGATTTTCTTCCTCCATGAGAGCAATCCCAGATAGGGAATGAGCTCTCTTGGTAGCTAATGACCTTTTTTTACCTTTTTTTCAAGCAAATATACATGACCACATGATGTATGTTTGGGAAATCTCCTTCAACAATGATCATCTGTAATGTGAAAACCTACTGGTGTTATTTTTTTATATGAAGTGTCACCAAGCTAATCCACTCTCTATTACCCTCTACTTGTGACAAGGAGTTTTTAGCCCAATTTCAGGGCATAACATTTATCCCTGCTGTTGCTAGTTGTAAGACTTCCATGATCGGTCACTTATGTAGCATTTTCAAGTACAATGATTTTCTCAGAAGAACTTTGAGCAGTAGGAATTGCCCATTTCACAAGGGGTAGTAAGTAAAGCTTGGACTGTGGTCAAGGTGACATGTCTGGAAACTCACAGCTGGTAAAGTCAGAACAAAGATTTACAAAAGACGGTACAGCTGCAAGATCAGCTAGCCTGGAAAAGCTCTTATTTTAAAGATATGGAAAATGATCAGAGAGCCATGGATTTTAGAGCTGAAAGGGACCTGAAAGGCCATGAAGCTAAGCCAAGGATATACTGGTAAGTCAGCTCTAACAAGCTTAAGCCAATTGCTAAATTTTCAAGGAGAATTATGCAAATGGTACAAACAAGAGCTTTATTTATTGATCTATTAATCATCTAGACTTAAGAAAGTGATGGACAAATGTTAATAATGTAGTCTAAACTGGAAAAAATGTTTACCTTGAGTTCCTCATCTGTAAAATGAGGGAAAATAATAGCACTGCCTCCCAGTGTGTTGGTGTGAGAGTAAAATATTTGTAAAGCACTTAATACAGTGCCTGGCACATAGTAAGAATTATATAAATGTTAGCTATCATCATCATCTTTATTATTAATCTAAGTTCCACTCTCTCTACACTTTTCACTCTCCTCCCCACCCCACTCCCAAGCTCATTTAATTTCTCCTTGTTAATTTCAGTCTTAAAAAGTGGTCCTTAAAGGCATGCTCTGTACCCACTAAATTGCAAGAAAAATTTGGTCCTCATGGCTCATTCCAATTAGTGTCTGCTTCAAAGTGCTTTTGGAAGCCTGAAGAAGAGTCTCCTTGGGGAGATCACATGACCAAACAAACCCTGACCTTTCCAGCCAAGGTCTGTCTCAGCCTTGATAGATCTGGCCCAGGAAGGCTGGATCCCCATTCGATTACCTCATCCTCACAGCCTTTCACTGGTGCTATTCTCTGCAAGCAGAGGCAGCCCTGGGGAGGCAAAAGGCAAGGTGGTATCATTACAAACAGAATAGATAGGAAACAGAAGGAGGGGGAGCTCCTATGAACAATCCCTCTTTCTCCCCCAAATGACTTTGCCTAGGAATAGCACCATTCTGGGAAGCGACAGCCTGGTCTCCAAGCCAAATCTGAAAACAGAGGTAGAAGGGATAAAGGCATGATTTTCAGCTGCCCTGGCTGCTGAAAATAAGCCAGTTTCACCCAATACAAACAAAATCCTAGAGGTCTTGTGCCTTAATGGGAGCTGGAGTATAAATACCTACATGATGTGATTTGGGGAATGGGCACTTGGCAATTGAAAAACATAGAGGTTTGGGATCACTAGGTACAAGCCCTGCCCCAAGTTTACTATCTGTGTGACCTTGAGGATAAGTCACTCAAAAAAGTATTGGATTCAGGGAACTGAACTACAAATCCTAGCTCTGCCATTTGGTACTTGTGTGATGCTGAACAAGTCCCTTTCTCCTCATGAGTCTTTGTTTCGTCATCTGGAAAAAGGAAACTTGGCTAGATGACCTCTAAATCCTTTTCTAAATCTAATGATCCCATGCAAACAATCATGTCTCAAAGAAGAAATTTAAGCTCAAAATTATTAATGGTTCAAGATAATCAAATTAAAGCAACTCTGAGTTTTCTACCTCATATCCACTAGATTGAGGACTTATGAAAAAAAAAGAAGATAGAGAATTTTTGGAGGGGCTAGAAGAAGATGTCCCAGAAATACTATGTTGGAATTGGTCCAGTCATTCTGGAAATCAAAATAGAATTAGACCCCCAATTTCCCCCCTAAAAAAAACTAAACTGAGAAATTAAGTCTTTGATCTAGAGATACTACTAGGAGGTCTAGACCATACACACAAAGAGACCAAAAAAAGATAAAATACCTATATCTACAAAAATATTTATACCTCTTTTCATTATTATAGCAAAGAAGGGATGGCCATCGGCTGCAAAAAAAAATGGCTGAACAAATTATGGTAAATTACTATGTAGATGCATAGAGGAGACCTAGAAGCTCAGGTACATAATAGGAAACTAATAGGGAAGTATAAGGTTCTATACAAAGAAGAGAACTAAACATTGGAGCTTTCCAACAATATAATAAAATACCTTATGAAATCATAGATTAAAGATACAGTGGCACAGTGGATAGATTCCTGGACTTAAAGTCAAGAAGATCTGAGTTTGAATCATATCTGAGGTGGCTTTTTAGACATGTGACTTAATCTCTCCCTGACTCAATTTCCTTATCTGTAAAATAAATATGGGGCAACTAGATGGTACAATGGATAGAACACCAAATTTGCAGTCAGGAACACAAAAGTTTAAATCCAGTCTCTGACACTTGCTAGCTGTGTGACCCTGTGCAAGTCATTTAACCCCATTTGCCTCAGTTTCCTCATTTGTAAAATGAGCCAGAGAAGGAAATGGCAGACCATTCCAGTATCTTTGTGAAGATAAGCTAATGAGGGATCACAAAGAGTCAGATTCAACTGAAAAAGAACCAATTTAAAAAATAGACATAATAATAGCACTTACTGGACAGCATTGTTGTGAGAATCAACTGAAATAACATATGTAAAGCACTTTACAAAACTGAAAGCATTATATACAAGCTAGCTATTATTATTAGAGACAGAAAAGACTGTAGAAATAATATAGTCGTAACCATTCATTTTATAGTGGAGGAAATTGAGGTCTACTAACGTGAAGTGATTTGCTTACAACACACAGC
The DNA here is from genome assembly GCA_023553655.1 of Myrmecobius fasciatus. NCBI lineage: Eukaryota > Metazoa > Chordata > Mammalia > Dasyuromorphia > Myrmecobiidae > Myrmecobius > Myrmecobius fasciatus. The sequence continues at coordinate 69,319 of JAJPUD010003495.1, forward strand.
TAGTAAGAAGCAAAGCCAAGAACACAGTGAACTTCCTGTCACTGGAAATGTTCTAGGAAATCCTGGATGGCTAGCTATCAGGGATTCTGTCGATGGGAATCCTTCATATTGGGGGGGGAGTGTTGGAGGGAGAGCTGAACTAGATGATCTCTAAAATCCCCTCAAATCCAGCTTATATGACTCCAAGACTCTGAGAACTGTACTCTGGGGCATCTTGGTAACAAACATGACATAGAGGAGAAAGCCTCTGAGCCAGCAGATCCTGACTTATATTTAGTGCCCATTGTCTGGCTAATTGGGATGTTCCTTTGCTTGAGTAAACTATTTCAAGTAAAAAATAATCATAATAATCAGTTCCCCCAGACTCTCCATCTGCTGCTTTGCCTTAGCATAAAAACAAACCATTCACCCCCAGTGTGCAGGGAGGGCTCCACCTCCTGAGCCCACTTGCTCCCAAAGTACCTTCTGTTGCTGGGGACCAAGAAGAGCTAGCCCTAGAGAGTGACCCATAGCAACCCTGGGAACCCAGAAAGAGCATTTGAAAGCTCATTCCTCATCGAGTTGACCCTCCCTGAACTCCCAGTTTTAAAGGAATATACCTACAAGATAATGAGGTTACTAGGAAACAGAGGAGGTAGAATTCTGGAGTCTAAGCCAGTGTTTTTTGAATCCTGTATTTGAATCTTGCCTCAGACACTTATTAGTTTTATAATTCTGGAAAAATCACTTCCTCTTTTCCTGACTCAGTTTATTAATATATGATCTGAGAGTAATTACAGTACCTTCCTAGAAGGATTATCATGAAAAAAAAAATGAGACAACCCATGTCAAGCATTTTGCAAACCTCAAAGTACTATATAAATGTTAGCTATTATTTTTTAAAAATATTGTTGCCATTACAAATATGTTTATTTACAAGCAATTTTTTTCCTACTGCAAAATTGTAATAATAATACTGATGGTGAAGATCTTTGGAATCAGGAGAGTATATAAATTGTGAGGTAGCATATGAACTGCTCATGGAGTTGTACATTCTCCCTAGGAATTTTTCATTATAACTATTTGAAGCATATCCTAGGTTGCTTAAGGAAAAGAAAATGACTATAGCCAGAAAGCACTAAGAATAATGGGAGAATCAGGAAAGATTTAATACAGTAAGTGGAATCCAAGCTCTACTTCAGAACCTGGTGCTGTCCATGGCTACACAGACCCCATTGAAAGGTGGCTATCTCTACCTTCATCAGCAGAAACTTAGCCTTGGTTCAGGGATTGTATTATATAGTAGAATCATCTATTCTGGCCTCTGTAAAAAAAAAAAATCCATTGAACAGTCATGATCTCTGACCTTTTAAGACCTACAATGTCACACTGTACCAAGAAGAAATGAAGTAGAGACTGGGAAGAGGTATCAAGGGTCACAGCAGGCAGCAGAACAGGAATTCAGGTAGTGGAAATGAACCAAGGAGCACAGAAAAATCATAGGAAAGTAACAGCTGGAGTAAGACAGGTATAGGAGGTGAAGGAAGAAAAGTGGGAGCTCTTGATCTAGGAAGAAAGGTAAGCTGGTGATGGTGCCAGCAATCAATCAAAGCATTCATCCAGAAACCAAATTTCCCTCAGTCAGGAGGTACCTGCATATCTCTTCCCAGGTCAGGGATAAACTGGCCCCAGGCTGTGGGTCAGTCTGAGCCAGTAAGCTTAGGATATGGCCATGCTTGGAGGGATAGAAGCCTAGGAGATGGTGGCCTGAGGTGGATTCTGACACAATATAATAATAAAACAGGCAGAAATTTTGGAAATACATCAAGTAAATAGAGAAAATTAGTTAAATATTTATAGTATATGCAGGCAAAGTGATGGGAACAGTTGGTAGGGAGTCATGCTAGTTGAATTTTAGAACTAACACTACCTCCTTTACAATCAAATCATTTTTCCTACTGCAAAGTTGTAATAATAATACTGATGGTGAAGATCTTTGAAATTTGCATGGAGTCTTATATTTTTCAAAGCATTTTCTCTCATTTTATCCATATAACTGGGGTAGGACAGGAGCCCTACCCTCACTTAGCAGATAATGAAAAATAAGACCTCTATAGAAAGCTCAAAGATGAGGAAGTCAAACTTTAAAGGTGGCCTCTGTGGAAGATCAGTTCTTCTGATTCTGAGGTGATGGGAACCTATGAATAAATATCCTTGTTTGGTCCCTTGGGGGGAGATCAGTCTCTTAGAACACCTATTTTCTTTTAAGACTCAATTCAAGCATCATTTCTACAAGAGACCTTACCAAATATCCCAATTGTTAGAGCCTTCCTCCCTCTGTAACCTTTGTACCAAGTCATTCAGTGTGTGTGTGTGTGTGTGTGTGTGTGTGTGTGTTGCATGTATACATATATGCATATATGTGTGTATATGTGTGTATGTAAATGTTGCTTTTTTTAGGTAGAATGGAAGCTCCTTGAGGACAAGATCTGTTTCATTTTTTTTTCTTTGTATCAACAATACCTAGACCTAGCAAGAACTTCACAAGTGCTTATTGGTTGGTTAATTGATTGATTGATTGAGATGAGATATATCTACTTAGAAAAGAATAACAGGCCCATAGGATCATAGATTTAGAATTGAACGTAACCTAAAATGTCATTGAGTCTAAACACCTTATTTTACTATATAGAAAACTAAAGCACATAGAGATAGATTAAGTGACTTGCCTAGGATCACACATCTAGAAAATGTCAAAGGTTACATTTAAACCCTTGAGTCTTCCTGACTCCAGATCTAGCATTTTATCCACTACA
>JAJPUD010003495.1:78907-102338 GCA_023553655.1 Myrmecobius fasciatus
TCTCTCTCTCTCTCTCTCTCTCTCTCTCTCTCTCTCTCTCTCTCTCTGTGTGTGTGTGTGTGTGTTTGTGTGTGTCTGTCTGTCTCTATGTATCTCTGTGTATGTGTGTCTCTCTCTCTCTGTCTATGTGTATGTGTGTCCCTATGTCCCTGTCTCTGTGTATGTATGTGTCTCTCTGTGTCTCTGTCTCTGTGTATGTGTGTCTCTCTATATCTCTATCTCTGTGTATGTGTGTCTCTCTGTGTCTCTGTGTATGTGTGTCTCTGTCTCTTGCTGTCTCTCTGTCTCTGTCTCTTGCTGTCTCTCTGTCTCTATCTCTCTGTGTCTCTTGGTCTCTCTGTGTGTGTCTCTGTTTCTCTCAAATCATAAGATCATTGATCATAGGATTTTTGATTTAAAGCTGGAATAGCTCTAAAGGCCATCTAGTCCAACTAATTAATTTGACAGATGAAGAAACTGAGGCTAAGAAAATTGATATGCCCAAGATCACAGAGGTAGTAAGTGGCCAAGACAAGGAGTTGAATCCAAGTCTTCCTGAATCCAAATCCAACATTCTAGCCACGATATCAAGAAGGGCTGAAGTAACCTCAGAGTTCTTCCAGTCCAATCTCCTCATTTTACAGTTGAAAAAACTGGGTCTTGAAAGTTAAGAGGTTTGACTAAGATCATGAATGTCCAGGTAATATGTTTGAGAGGTAGGATTTGAATTCAGGTTCTCTGACTCCAAAGATAATGCTCTGTCATATTATATTGAGTACAGAACTTGTGGTATTCAGGAAGACAAGATATGGGTAATATTCAGTAGGGACAGAAAATCAGGCAAAGAGGTAAGAGAAACCATGAAAAAAGATAACTAGACACATGACAGTCCTAAGGACTGATTACAATGACTTTATCATACATCAAGTAGAAGGTAAATGGGTGAGAATTTTTCTTGACATGAGGGCTTTGCCTTTTCATGGGGATGCAGTATAGGAGGCACATTGTCCACTACTAAGGATAATGGAGATGGAACTGTATTCTTGGCTCAAATTCAAGACTTCTTCCTAAGGAAAAGAGAGATCCAGAGGCCTCCTATTCATCCAGAAAGATTCCATAAAAGTGACTGAATCACTTCCCAGCTCCTTCCTCACTCACCTCTAAATAAAGGCACAGTAATCACACTCAACACTCAGCTCTTAGGGACCCAGCTCATCACTATCAATTCAAACAACACTGTGACATGGAGCAGGTTAACAGCAAGTCCCACTAACAGGCTGGGAACAAGAGCCCTAAAAATGAGTTGTGATTATAGAATAACACTCTGCTGGTTACTGGGAGAGTTCACACTAGTGCCTTCTCCTCTGAGATGTCTTATTTGGTCTGTATATTTATCTGTTATGTACCTAGCTAGTTCCTTAGTCATATCTCATTACAACATAAGATGCTCAAGGGTAAAAACTGTGTTTCTGTCTTTGTTTCCAACCACAGCACTTAGCACAGTCCCTAGTATACAGTAAGAACTAAATAAGTGGTTTTTTGCCTGAATTTGAGAAGCACTAAGGAAAAAAACAGTCCAAAAGGGACCACAAGGTGATAATGGGATGAAACAGACTCATTACCCAAAAATTTGACAGAAGTCAAGCTTCTCCTCAAGTTCATTTGGCATGAAATTATGCCAGCATGACCTCTCTAATGGTTTCAACTCATTCTAGTTATTTATGCCATGGAAGTCTCTGTGTTATATCGTAATATAGGATCATATCCCCATAGGCTCCAGAAGGGACTTCAGAGACCATTTAGCTCAAACCCAGCATCTAACAGATGATCTCACAGACTCATAAATCAAAGACTTCGGACTAGAAGGGACCTAAGCCTTCCCTGATTGCATCAGCAGCTAACACCTTCCCTCACAATTCATCTTATATGTGTTTTGAATATGCAGCTATATATGTACATGTTGCCTCCAACAGCGAGACACTAAGTAAGTATCTTGGTTTATAGATAACGTGAATATTGTTTAAGGAAATATTTCACATAATTTTACTCCCAGTTCTCTTAGGTCACATGACCTCAAATTCTATGTTTCGTGTATGTAATACTCTGTTACAATGATTAGACCATTTTATGCCAGAAGGTAATGCAATAACCTCTAAGGCCCATGTGGTTCTCTCCTCTTCAGCTTTAGGTAGTTTATTTTTTTAATATATTAGTATAACCAAAATCACTCTGCATCCCTAGTTAGGAAATTTCTTAACATTTCAGCGGAGGTTTGGATCTCTACCTAACTTGACATTCATAGCTGTCTCGAGTATACCCGTGATCTCTTTGTGTTTGACACAAATATTATAAGAAATTTTTGGGAAATGAAGTAGCAGATTTTACATTACAGTGTTTATGGATAAGCTCATGGTGAGGAAAACTAGAAAAGAAGCAGACCTTTTAGGAACTTTCTTCAGACCATGAGTAGCATGGTAGCAACAGACTGAGTTTTCTCTGAAGACACAATCTGGCCAGATGGTCTTCCTTGGTATCTCCCTTCTTCGAAACAGCTCAGCCCTGACTTCTCTTTTCATTTGCTAAAGGTCCCTTGGCTGCTGGTTTTTCCCAGATCTTTTTTTTCCATTTTAGATCCTCGGAAACTTTCTGATCGTGAAATAGCTCTTCCTTTTTATACTAATCTCTGGATCCTGAACAAGTCTATCACTCAATGACTTTGATTGATTGAAGTAGGTGTATAGGACCTGTTCACATCTAGTTCTGGTTGACTGATTCAATCAAGAAATGTCATCACCCCAGCACAGTAAATACTAGTAAGTGGGAAGAGATAATAAGTCAAGCTCCAACTTTATATGTGCAGCAAAGAATTAGAGAACATTTGAAAAACCTGAAAGAATATAGAAGTCTTTTGGAAGGACAACACAATATACTCTCATGTAAAAAAGAGAGATTTTTTAGCTAAGAAGAACATGGATATTCATTTTTGATGTAACCATGTTCCTAGAGCATGAACTTGAACAAATCTAGAGTAGATATCATTAATGTTCTTTCCAGTCCAAAGTCGATGGTCCAATGAGTTAATTCAAACCTCTCCTTTTGTATGTAAGTAACTAAGAACCAAAGAGGTAATATATCTTATACAAGGTCATGCAGCTATTGAGTAGCAGAGCCAAGATTGGTTTTAGGTCTCCTCATACTTAGTTCAGTAACGTTCCTCTGTGATATATTCAAAAGGACTAATTTCTTTCAATCACCATTCCAAAGTTTAGTGCTCAAGGAATCAAAAAGAATTTATCTGAATGAAAAGTTGCCTCTGTGCTTAGTTAGGAAATACAAAGAGCTTTGTAAACTGTAAAGTTTGACATAAATACTATTTATCATTATTACTGTTAATGTTTTTATTGTTAGTAGTATTTATTTTTCTCCAAGTATCTCAGTGTTAAGAGATGGAATAGACCTTAGAACTAATCCTAGAATTTCAAATTCCTTGTTTTACAGATGAGGAAACTGAGGATTAGAAAGACTAAGTGACTTTCCTATCCTATCATCCTCCCTTGCCATGTGTCCCACCACTTTTTCCTTCCAAAATTCTGGCTTTTCTGAGATATAATTCACTAAGATTTAGAACTGAAACCCTGAGGACATGCTGTCCTGAATGATGCATCAACCAGCCCAAACACAAATGGCTTACTATGTATAGCTGCCATCAGACCCCACACCATGCTTTACAATCCATCCAATCATCTATCCAAGCCATCCAAGCCCTGTTGTGACATGTAAACCACCTCCACCTAATTTCTGTTGTGTCTTACTCTGAGAACGGTTAGCGAATCAATAGCATTGCTTTTAGAAAAGATATGTCAATTAAGTGTCACTACTCACCATCCCTGGGCTGATCTCACCAAGACACTAGAATATCCCAAAGATTTTGAGCTTTAATAGCTTAAAATTGCATTGTGACTTTTGGAACATTCTGTATCTGTCATTTTCCTTCACTGGAATATATACTCCTTAAAGTAAAATATTCTTTGGGATTTTATATTCATATCCCCAGTATTTGGAATACTACTGAGTATATACTAAGTGCTTAATATTTTTTCCTTTATTCAAACATTCTTTGTCTGAGATCAAAGGTATTAAATTTGTCAAGTTTAAAGAATCAGAATTCAAACCCATGTCTGCTGATTCCATACTCAACATTTCTTTTCATGAACAAACAAACCTCTAATAAAAATCATTTATATTTAAGAACTATATGTAATGGAACTAACATTTTAACATGTATAACATATATTGCATTACTTGCCATCTAGGGGAAGAGGGTGAGGGAAGAAGGGAAAAATTTGGACTACAAGGTTATGTAAGGATCAATGTTGAAAAATTATCTGTGCAGATGTTTTGAAAGTAAAAGGCTTTAATAATAAAAAAGAACTACATGTAATAAAGTGTCCAAAATGTACCATTGTAATCAATCTAAATAGTGCCCTATTGATAAAGAGGAAGTATTGTAAAGAGTTCTGGAGTCAAAAAATCTAAGTTCAAATCTTGGCTCTTCTATTTACTCCATGTGACTTTGGCCAAATCCCTTATTCATACTAAACCTCATTTTTTCATTTGTTAAATGATGATCGAGGGCCAGATTGTTTCTGAGGTCCCTTCTAATTCTCTATGAACTTTTGGAAGTAAATATCCTTTTCAGCTCTGGAAGAAGCTCAGGACTTAGAGAACTACAAGAACTTCAGACATGAGGATTTTATATTGCTAGGCATGAAGTCCCTTTAGGAACTCTCCTAAGGTGTAATTCCCAATGAATTCCATGGATTGAATCCCTACCGAGAGAAGATATGATCCAACATTTATACAACTTGGAAATAAGTAAGCAAGCTGATTACAAAAAAGCTCAGAAAGACTTACATGAACTGAAACTAAGTGAAATAAGAAGAATCAAGAGAAGTAACAACAAGATCATGTGATGAATTTGGTTCTTTTGAACCATGAGGTGATGTAGGGCAATTCCAATAGACCTGTGATGGAGAAAGCCATCTGCATCCAGAGAGAGAAGTGATCCAAAACATAGTATTTTCACCTTTTTGTCATTATTTGTTTGCTTGCTTTTTTCCCTCTCTCATGTTTTTTTCCCTTTTGATCTGATTTTTATTTTGCACAGCATGACAAATAGGGAAATATCTTTAGAAGAATTGCACATGTTTAACCTATATCAGATTGCCTGCTGTCTTGGGGAGAGGGGAAGGGGGATGGGAGAGAGAAACATTTGAAACACAAGGTTTAGCAAAGGTGAATGTTGAAACTATCTTTGCAAGTATTTGGGAAAAAAATAGAATACCATTAAAAGATTTTTTAAAAGAAAAAAATCATTCCCATGAACACAATGGTAACAAATCAGTCATATAGTGTTATGGGGAAGGAAGATGGGTTATACAGTTGATTTTCACAGTCTTTCTAAAGCCCTCTCTGCAAAGTCACCCTAAAGCCATCAGCAAGTCTGTCTGTCCACAGGAGTGCTAGAGCATGAGCAACCTCCCAGAATTATACTCTAGGCACGATGTATTCCAAGCAAGAGCAGTGGGGGTCCTGAGCAGTAAGTGCATGAAGGACGCAAAAGAAATAGAGTGAGTCCTTTTGGACTCTTAGAAGAGACATATTAACAGCACAGCAGACAGCAGCATTTCCAGCCTTGCAGCTGCAGCCAGAAATCAGACGGCTGGATGGCTGGCTCTGGCATGTTTCTCACAGACACGACCACATCTGCTTGGGATAATTCTGGATCCAAATACAAATTAAAAGGCGAGAGAGAGACATCTACTCGGGAGGGAGGCTCTTAATTGTCAGCAACTCCAAACAAATACAAGGCCCCTCACTTAAAAATAACTGTGGCAGCTATGAAAAGAAGATGGCAGTACCTAAGGCTGGCTCAAACAAGAACTGCTTAGCAAACATGGATTAAATAAGTTTTCCTAGCAGAGAACAAGAGACCAGGAGAAACAGAATCATGGATGATGATAGCTCACACTCTCTCTCTCTGTCTCTTTCTCTCTCTGCATCTCTCTGTATGTCTGTCTCTCTGTCTGTCTCTCTGTGTCTCTGTCTCTCTCTGTCTCTGTCGCTGTCTGTCTGTCTGTCTCTCTTTCTCTGTCTCTCTCTGTCTCTCTCTCGATTATACAAGGCCTGGATAAGCTTGCAGTGGTTAAAGTTAATATTCACCAAGTGAATGTATATATTCAGAGGGAAGACACAGTGCCTCCTTTAATACATTTAGAATTCAATGCATCCACTGACCTCCAGATAGGTTGGCAAATCTCAAGTTGTGTGACTTTATGTGAACCTGATAAAATGGTAAAATGTTAAAGCAAGAAGAGATCTCCCTTTTCAGTTCCATTATTTAGATGAGTTTCTGAGTTCCAGGAAGGTGAGGTAAGTAATTTTCTCATATTCCCACAATGAGTTCATATTAGATCCTTGACTAGAATTCTAGCGTCTTAACTTCTGGTTCAGTGTTCTTGCTCATGCACCATGCTGACTCATAGGCCATTAGAATCATCTCCAAATTCAACATAAGCATTCATTAGAAATTGCTTACATTTTGGGGCAGCTAGGTGGTGCAATGGATAGAGCACCAGCTCTGAAGTCAGGAGGACCTGAGTTTAAATCTGGTCTCAGACACTTAACACTCCTAGCTGTGTGATCCTGGGCAAGTCACTTAACCCCAATTGCCTCAGCAAAAAAGCAAAAAAAGAAAAAAAGAAAGAAATTGTTCACATTTTGAAAATATACATGGAGAATTTTCCTATTTAAAAAAAGGATTCAAATGTTCTTAAATCAATTTAGAAAGTTTAGAAGGTTCTGTCTAAACACAATGACAAGTCATGTTGCCATTAATATTATCCAAAATGTAAGGCCATAGGGAGGATATGATGATGGTTGTACTATGGTGTCCAAGGATAGGAAGTTTAGACTCATTGTGTTTCAAGGACAGAGAAGAACACCTAAAACTAAACATACCCAACCAGAGCACAGCCTTCTCCAAATCTTGCCCAAATACTTCTTTTCTCAGAATATTTAATATTGTATGCAAATACAATCATAGCCAAATATCCTCATATATATTATCTAAGAAGAATCTACCTGTAATTAATAGCCCTTGTCTTTGGTGTGAGTATTACATGAACCCCATTTAGGGACTATGTGTAATAAGCATTGTTTCAGGGGGGCAGAATATAAGGTTTTATTGACATGAGGAATTCTGGAAAAGGAAACTCCCTCTATCAATGAAAGCCAGTGCCTGACGTGTTATTTATAGTATTATGGAGTTTCCGGGGGCAACTGTGAAATCAATTGACTTGTCCACAGGCTCAAAGTCTATATGTGTCATTGATAGGTTTTGAGCCCGTATCTTAGAAGATCAACTCTCTAACTATTCTGCCATGCTATCACTTACATATGTTAAATGTAAATGGAATAGCAGGACTGTGAGAATGTAAAGGTGGAAAGAGGCATTCAACATGGCCAGAAAGACCAGGCATGGATCCTACTTCAGACAATTAGTAAATCAATCTTCTCAGCTTCAGTTTTCAAATCTGTGTAATGGGGAGAATAATACCCATGGAAATACTCTCTCAAGATTGTTGTAAAAACCAAGAGAGGTAATGTCCATAAAGCACTTTACAAATCTCAAGTGGAAATGCAAATGTTTATTTTTATTGTAATCAGAAGAATGAATAGGCAGAACCCAGGCATCAAAAGGCAGAGCCATGTGTGAGCAAGAAAAGAAAATGAGAGGAGTCCTTATAAGTCAATTGTAAGGAGTCAACTTAGAGCAGAAAGGGGGAAGATAAGTGGGCTCATAAGACCAGAACTCTAGAGCTGAAAGGGAGTTGATCATTTAGTCCACTTTCTTCATTCTATATATGAGGAAACTTGGGCCAAGGGAGCAGACGTGAATTACTTGAGACTACAAAAATAGAAACAATCAAAAGTAGAATTCAAACCAAGGTTATCTAACTCAAGAGTCACAGCTCTTATTGGAAGCCTAAGAAAAGTGATTCCAAGGAGGAGATGGATTATTAGAATCAAATTTCTTAATCTTAGATCCATCAACTACTAAGAGATCTTATAGATAGATTTCAAGGGGTCCATAAAGGAAGAGGAGAATATTAGAGAAGACACTAGACTCCTACTGATCTAATTCCTTGTTCAGTATTCTTGCCCATACACCATGCTGACTCATGTGCCTTTAGCATCTATAAGACACAAAAGTATCCAAAACACATAAAAAATTAAGTATTCCTAAATTAGCAAAATTTGGATAGCAAAGAGCTATCAGAAAAGCAAGTCAACATGAGCTAAAAGGTAAGATCTAAGAAAACCAGGCAGAAAAAAAATAGCTTCCTTAGTGTTCATAGAAGTTGAGAGATTTCTCAGATTAATCTAAGGGCTGGAATCCAAGAAAACTAGGAAAAGGAAGCAGATCTCTTGTTGAGTCATACAGAGGAAGATGGATTAAGGGCCAAATAATAGAGAGTTCCTAAATATTGCATGTTCCCACCAGTCAAAACTCAATTTTACAATTTCCAATCCATAACTGCCCACTACCACTCAGTTTGGACAAGGGCATCCTCACATTCTAGTGGGTCTATTCCTAGTACACTAAAGAGTTCGTGAAGGAAAGACGACTTACCATTAATAAGTTGAAGCAATAGAAAGACAAGAAGTGTGTCCTGTGGATAAAAGCAAAATAGGAGAGACTCCTCAAAAGCAGAAAAACTGAGATCAAGAAACTTCTTTGTTGAAAGGGTGTTGGAAGGTTGAAAGAGCAAAGGATTTGAAGTTAGAGGACCCTGGGGAAACCCCAGATCTGTCAGATGCTTTGAGCAAGATTCTAATATATCCAGAGTAGGGTTCTTCCATAAAAAACCAAGCAGTTGGATTGCATGGCTACTAACATCTCTTCCAATTCTGAATATCTACAATCTTATGAACTACAAGTCATTTCTATGTCTATATGATCTTCATTAAACTCTTCCACAATAATGGCAAAAACAAGAAATGGGTTGAAATCCTTCTGCCTTTCCATGCCAACTTTCACCCAAGTCTTTGACTCATGTCCATAGATAGAACTCAAGGCAGAGAAAGCCCAGCAACACTGATGAACTGTGGCAAATGACACATTTCATTTTAGTGATTCTATACCAGTCTAATTCTGAAAGGCTTGCCAAGCTTTAGAATAATGAGAGATAGGACCAAAAGCAGAAGGTCCAGAGGGCAAAGAGTAGTCCCACAGGGCAAGGTAGTCTCTTTCTTGTTCTATTTATTTTCCCTAACATCAGAATCTCTTGAGAGGCATGATAGTTCAATCATACACCAAGGCATAGATGGAGTTGAACAACATCAATTTTCATATCTTTGTCTTTACTTGAAATCATCCTGGATCTGAACTGTAAGCCAAAAGGCCAAGATAGGAATAGACTGAAGAAATCATCCTTTCCAGAATATGGCCTAAGGATAAATTCAAAGCAGTGAGAAGGGGAATGGCAATGACCATGGGCGACAGGTATTGAGAAGGAAATGACAAAATATGAATCCATCAAATAGGCTGTTAGGTGGTACACTGACAGTGTTAGAGTCAGAAAAACTTGAATTCAAATCTTGCCTCAAATATCTATATGTCTCATAAAGTCATTCAACCTCTTTCAGCCTCAGTCTCTTTATTTGTAAAATGGTATAATTACTTATCACTCAGGATTGTAGTAAGATATTCTTATTTTCTTTCTGGTCTTATTTTTTGTTTGTTTATTTCTTCATTTGTTTTTGTAAACATTAGGGCACTTTTTATAAATGCTGGAAATTATTATTCTTTTCAAGAATACTTAGGTCTTTCAAAGGAGGTAACATGTTAGAATGAGTGTGATATAATGGATAAAATGATGTTTTGGTCTTCCTGCTTCCATTGCACCAATAACTCCCCCAAGGAATTTGCCCAAGTAAGGAAAGCCGTTCAGGTAGTTAATGACATGGGAAAGATAGGATCTGTTTTTTAAGGGAGGCGAGATTGTTTTGTCATAGCATCCCCTAGAAAAATGCCTGACCCACAGCAGATACTTAATAAATGTTTGCTGATTTATATGTTGGATTTGAGCCAAAGTCTTACAACACATCTTGAAAATTCCCTCTTTCAAATGACAAGATACTGAAAAAAGAAAAAATAATAAATTGTCAAGGAAAGCATTAGTTTCCTCATCAGGAAAAAGGAGGGTCATTGGGTTCAAAGAGAAGCATTCTGTTAGGCCTGGTTTCTATGGGAGAGAGGACAAAGCTCAAATATATCTGTGAAAATGGGTTCATTGTTATTTATTCTGTTTTTCAACTCTGAAAATTCTTTTATCCATATCAATGAGTTTGGAGGTGAAGAGATATGACAAAACCAAGTACCTCAATTAAAAAAAACACAAAGGAAAAAAATGAGTCACAACTCTTGGTGTTTGCCAATAGTTGAATGTGGTAGGGAAAAAATCCTTAAAGTGGAATTACAAAACTTGACTTTGATATTCAGTATGTACCTAATTATTTTCATGTTGATGCCCCCATTGGAATATAAGTCCTTTGAGGTCTTTCATTTTCTTTGCATACGAAGCTCTTAAACTGAGACTCATATATAGGAAGCCTTAAAATAATGTTTGTCAACTGGCTGAGTCCTGGCTCTGCCATTTATTTGCTATGTGACCTTCAGCAGATCAGTCCAACTTTGTGGGACTCACTGCATCTATAAACTGAAAAAAAAAAGACCGTCTACCCAAGTCACAAAATTATTGTGAAGGAAGTCCATCCTGAAGCACTAACAAAATTCAAGACATTTTAATAACTATTAGTTCAAATTAAAATGATGCTGCCCAGCTTAATAAATCATCTCAGAAGAAAGCTCATTCTGAGCCTACTGGTGTTTGGAGGAAATCTCAGTTTCCTTAGTGTTTTGTGAACCTGAAAGGACTACATAAGTGTGAGTTCTTGTGTATTGAGCCCTATTGGACGCTGAGGAGAGTCAAGGCCCTACCAATAGAATGTCAAACTTCATGAAGGCAGAGACTATTCCATACACTGCCTGGTCCATAGGAAACATGGAATAAATGCTTGTTGATTTGACTTTTTTGTTATTATATCCCCCAATATGCAGTGCAGTATACAGTGTGACCTCTTTCAGTCTTAATTTCATTATGTAAGTCAATGAAGGAGATGGGTGATTTTAATTTTTATATTAATAAGAACACTTTTAATTCTGCTTTTAATGTTTTTTAAGGTTTACTTTGGCAACTGACTGAAGGATGGACTGTGGTAAAGAGATTTCAAAGACCAGTCAGAAAGCTATTGCAATCATTTAGACAAAGTCATAAGGGCCTCCATCAGAGTAGTGGTTGTGAATAGAAAAAAGGGATTAGATATGGGTGTGGGTGGGTGTTATTATTAAAGTAGAAATAACAGGATTTGGCAATAACTTGGATATATAAGATGAGAATAAAGAGTTGAGGATGATGCAGACATTTCAAGACTGGATGGCTGGGAGGATGGTGGTATCCTTAATAGTCATAGGGAAGTTAGGAAGAGAGGAGGATTTGGAAGGAAAGATAATGGATATGTCAAGTTCACAATGTCTCTGAAACATCTAATTTGAGTTGTCTAAAAAGCAGTCAGTTGGCCAATTCCTGGAAGTGAGGAGGTCATGTGTAAAATGGAGGTAATAATAACACCTTTTGTGTTATTGTTTTGTGAGGCTGTTGTGAAGATCAAATAAGATGATACATATTTGTAAAACTTAAAATATGCTAATAGATCATAGGATCACAGGTCCCTGAAAGGGACCTTGGTGGTCATCAAATATAATTTCCTCATTTTACAGATAAGGAAACTAAGGCTCAGAGAGTAAATGAATCATTACCTATGTTTCTTATTTTGTCTTTTGGAAGCAATCAAGGTTAAGTGACTTGTCCAGAGTAATAGCTAATAAGTGTCTGAGGCTAGGTCTCAAGAATATGAGTCTTTCTGATTCCAAGTCACCACATCACCTAGTTGCTATAATTATTATTATTATTAGCTACATATACTACTTTGACATAGCAAAGCACTTAGCAAACATCTCATTTAAAATTTTCAACTACCCAAGATTCAGATCCCATTTTATAGATGAAGAACCTAAGTCTCACTGACTTTTGTACCCATGATCACACAACTAGCAAGAGTCAAAGTAGAAACCTGAATCCAGTCTGCTTCACTCCCAGGCCAGAGTCCTTTACGAAACATCACATTGTTTTCCAGCAAAAGGATAGTCACCTGAAAGAACAGCTAGCAAACAAAGGCAAAGAGCACTGTGGGAATTCCTTTGTGCAATTATCCTTCTGTCTCCATCTCATCACATAATACCCAACTTCACTGAGAGAGGAGTCTCTGTTTTAACTTAAGTGGCTGCTTTCTAATGGGGAAAACATATCTTAGGTGAGATTTAATGTTTGAAATGAAATACCAAGAGAGACTTTCAGTATTCCAGCAGTATCAGTGCCTCCCATTTATAAATCTGTGGATAGACCCCCAAACTTGCTCTCCATACAATTGTGTTGGGAAGAGCACTAGACTGTAGTGAGTTCTAGACCTAGCTATGATAGTAATCAGCAAGATCTTTGGCAAGCCTTTGCCCCATTCCAGATTTCATTTTGCTTGTTCGTGAGATGAGCTAGTCGGACTAAATGTTTTTAATGATAGCTAAATAGTGCAGTGGATTAAGGGCTAGGACTGAAATTAGTCACTCTTGAGTTCGAATCTAGCCATAGATACTTACTGAGTACTCCTGGGCAAGTCAATTAACTTGAGTTTTCTTAACTGGAAAATGGGAATCATAATAATATCTTCCTCTCAAATGTGTTGTCCTAATAAAAGGAGAGAATATTTATAAAGCATTTAGCACAGTTCCCGGCACATAGTAGATGTTTAATAAATGTTTGTTTCCTTCCTTCTAAGGTCCCTTTTAAATTTAATAAGCAAAATAATAATGAACAAATTGTATGTGACCTAACCAAGAAGTTCCATGAAACTGCACACTTTCCTATTCCCTGAATTCCTAACTTATTTGACATGGGAACAAATTGCCTTTCACTTCTTCCCCTTAGTTATAAATTGTTGTGACCCAAAATGGGGATTTGGTGGGGGCCCAATTGCTGGTGACAAGCTTTATAAGCTAGCTTGGGGAGGACAGCCTCATATCCACACCACCTTGGTAGGATCTGACAGAACTTACTCTCCTTATGTAGGCTTAGAGAGTCCAGGCTCATTCCTATACATCACCATACATTATCTGAGGAAAGTGAAAAAATTACCAAAAAATTATAAATTTATACACAGAAAAGTAACTGAGATCATATTCATTGCAATGACCAAAACTGATAGAAGGGGTAAATGATGAAGCACAACTATCTTTCCTTACTAAATAAGTGGGAAATTATGGGAGCAGAATGTTATGTTGTATTACATGTAGTCTTTCCATTAGGTGGTTTTGCTTAGCTGTTTTTCTTCATTATAAAGGAGGATCTGAGTGGAAGTAGTAGTTATCCTGGGAAATAAAAAAGTATAAATGACTAAAAATTGTAAAATTAAATAATATTTTACCATAGAATTATATAGAATATGCTATTATAATATATATATATAATATATTATAATATATCTATTAATATAGAATGTAAGCTTCTTGAAGGGAGGCACTATTTTATATTTATTTTTTCCCTCAGACTGGCATATTGTAAACATTTTAACCAATGGGTTTTTTCCATCCAGCCATCCATCCAACTATTCATTCATTTGCAAGAGAACGTATGTTTAGGAATCCAAAGAAAACCAAAGTCCACTCAGAGATCATAATAGTGGCTAGCCACAGAGACAGCTTACCATATCTTCCGATCGTTAGCAGGAACAAAAATAGACTTAAGAAAATACATCATAAAGAAGTTAGCTTCCTGCTTCCAAGATTTAAAATAAAGTACAGTGGGTGCCTTTTTTGTTCAAATAGAATGTGAAAATTCACTGAAACAAAGTTGTAACCCAGTAGCACACTTTTGATAGACTTTGCTTCCCAAAGTGCAAAGGAGAAAACATTGATCTGGAAATCCAGGACATATGTTCATCATTAGCTAGTTTTCTGGTTAGAGTTGGACAAGCCACTCAGGGAAGATGCTATTATAATTTGCATTTTACATTTAAGAAATCTGAAGTTGATTGATTTCCCAATATCATCCAGTTGGTAAGTGTCTGAGGCTGAATTTGAACTCAGAAATCCAGTCTCAGCCTTCAATCCACTATCCCATTTAGCTGCCATTAAAATTCATTTAATCCAACAACCTTATCTATAAGCAAAAAAAAAAATCAAAGAATTTGGTCACGGTCATCATAACAGAAAGCTTCAGAGGCAGGCTACAAACCCATATCCTCTAACTTTAGATCCAGCTCTTTATTGGCTCTCTGGGCCTCAGTTTCCCTCTCTCTAAAATGAGAATTCAATTTGATAGACTCCAAAGTTATTTCCACTTCCATTATAAAGTAGGGCAAACTTTAGCTTGGCTTTGCCAACATGTCTTGGGTGGTGATAGGACCAAGATGACTAAGAAGGCCAGAAAATTAGTGAGTTGGTATCTTTAGACAATCCACATGAAATTCATTCTATGACTGAATAAGTTTTCCAGAGCTCTGTTGAATTATACCTTTCTTCTGCCCCAAACCATCAGCACTTTCCTTTTATCTTCTGAAAAGGTATAAACTCCTAAATCCCATTTCAATCCAACTGACCAACTGGTCCAAGTCTTTAAATGCCAAAGTTCAATAGATTTCTAAGATTCATTGTTCAATTTTGTATAAAATGAAAAGATTGGACCAGATGGTTTTGAAGTTCTGTGTGTCTAAGAGAAGGGAGGGCATTGGGGCAGTTGGGTAACAACTGGAGAGAGCACTGGAACTGGAATCAGGAAGACAAGTTCAACCCTAGTTTCAGACAATTACTAGCTCTATGGCTCTGGGCAAGTCACTTAATCTAAATTTTCTAAAAAAAAAAAATGGGGATGATAATAGCACTTATCTCTATCTCTCAAGTTTGTGGTGAAGATCAAATGAGATAATAATAGTAAGGCACTATTTAAATGTTAGCTATTAGTTACAGGTGGGCAGAATGGGCTGTACTGGAATGAACCCATGGGGCCTGTCTATCAGGAGAGAGATTGGGAACTGCACCAAAGCAAGATGCTGTTGTTCCAGCCAAATGCCTCACATGCCCTGAGCACTTCACACAGGCTTTGGGCGGAGGAACAGGCAGACAAGACTGCTTCCTCCCCATGACATTCAGCACCTAGGAGAGAGGCAGCCCCAGCGGCTGTCTCTGACTGTCTCCAAGTGGATGCAGTTGTTGTCTGGGGCAGAATCTCCTGGAGAGTCTTAATTAAGTAAAAGGCACTATCTGTTTTCAGTATCATTAAGGAGTCAGTCTCACGGTATGGGTGCTCATTTGTATAGCCAGCTCCAGGATTGGGCAGTTTTAAACAGAAGGATGTGCTTCCCCAGAACTGCTGCTTCTTCTAAGGCCCTTCCAGATGCACTGATCATCTCCCAGGAGGGTGAGAAGAAGCAGCTGGAATTTGAGCAGCTAACATCTGGATTGAAAGAGAGAGGCAGCTAACAGTGCTTCAGTGTGGGGTCTTATTCTATCTTCATTTATTCAATTATTTTTAAATTTTTATTTTAAAAAATCTTATTAAAAAAAAACTTATCATGTGTAACCCAAAATATCATGGCAAAGTTGATAAAGGGGAAGGAAATAAACATGTATAAATAGCACCTATCGTGTTCCAGGCACTGTGTTAAGCACTTTATGATTATTATCATTTACTTTTCAAACAATCCTGGGAGGTAGGTACTGTTATTATCCTCATTTTATAGTTGAGGAAACTGAGGTAGATGAGGTTAATTGACTTACTCAGGATCACAAACCTACTAAGTATCTGAGTAAAGATTTGAAATACTGTCCTATCTATGTACTGTTGTCCCAACTCTCAAGGTCCTAATTGTCTAGCAGAGTGGATAAGATGCAATATAAATTAGGAGCCAGAGAACCCAGGTTCAAATTCTACCTATTACTGTGTAAGCAGGGACAAGCAAATTAAGCTCTCTTGAGGTCCCTTCAGCTCTTTGTCTACAGGCCTAAATTCATGCATCTAACTGGCCTTTTTTGTTGTATTGTTCAGTTGTGTGCAAATCTTTGTAACCCCATTTGGGGCTTTCTTGATAAAGATCTGGAGCCCAGCATTCTATCCATTGTCCAGCTGTCCCCCAGCTGGCCTTAGAGGTCATAGAAGGCAGACCTCTGCTATAAGGAAATTGCTACCTCAGGGAGTTTAGATTTCTTGTCCAACCAAGGTCACAGGAGTAATATCTAACAAAGCCAAGTTTCAAATCCAGAGACTCTGACTCCAAATGTAGTATTACTCTCATTATAGCATCTTAGAATAAGAGTATACTAAAATGTGTACAAATCTTAAGGAGATGGAGAAAGGCTTCATAAAAAAGGCAGTAGTTGAGCTCAGCCCAGAAGGATGAGAGGGCTATTATTAAATAGGTGGATACTTGTCAGCACCATCACCATAATTCACACAGATTCCTTTAGCATTTTACAGTTTACAAAAAATTTGGCCTTGAAAAAACTCAAATATTATTAATACAGAGTGAAAGTGATATCCCCAATTTGCAGATCAGGAACTAAGGCACAGATTTTTTCATGGTCAAAGGTAAATAGTGTTAGAGCCAGTGTGGGTCTCCACATTCTAAGTCATGTTCCTTCCACTATACCAAGCTTTCTCTTAGGATCATGAGAATGAGATAACTCTTTAAGGTCATTCAATCTATCCCTTTCATAAGGTTATCCCCACTCCCCCACATGTGTTGTTTCCTCCCATAAGATTCTTTAGGGTAAGTACCTTTACTTTTGTATTTTTATCCCAAGCATTTAGCACTATGCTTGGAAAACAATAGACAATTATTTGATATTTTTTCATTAATTCATAGAGGAAAATCACAGGACCTTCAAATCTGGAAATACCTAGAAGTCATCTAGTCTAACTCTTTTATTTTTTTTTATTTTTTTGAAGAGGAAGTAATCAGGGATAAGTGACTTGTCCAAGGTCAGAGCTAGTATCTGAAGACATATTTGCACACAGGTCTTCCTGATTCCAGAACTGGTGCTCTATCCACTGCACCACCTAACTACTCCCTAAGCTAAAGAGGAAGAAAGTAGGAACAAAAGAGATTAGACCACTTTCCTGGGGTCATAGACCTAGTATTTAGCAGAAGCAATATCATTATAGGAAAGGTGAATGTTCTCAATGACATAAATTCCCATTGCTAGTGTTGACTAATGGTTCAGGGGTCAAGGTTAGGAAAAAGTTGTATTATGTCATCTTTACTTGGTTTTCCAGGCGGGTCATTCAAAGGCATTCAATGGTATGTGTCTCAGTGTTTGACTAACCCTAGAAGGGCACCAGCCATAAAACCCAAAAGGAGATTCATCAGGATCATCCTATACACATATCATCATATATCTTATCCATTTCCTTCTGAAACACCATCCAATCTTGAATCTGCCCATCTTTAATGCCCTTTGCCCACCATTTGACTTATAGAAATCTTGTTCATTCTTCAGGATTCAATTTAAATCCAGCTTTATCCATGAAATCATTCTTGCAAAAATCAACAATGATCTCTCCTCTGTATTCCAGTGGTAGATACACCTCAGCCCTCTGATGGTCTGTATCACTTACATGGCACTTACCATTTGCTACCTAGTGTTGTTATCTGTATATTTCACATGTTCTAACCAATATAAGCCAAGGACCCTACATGTTATATTCCCCTCCCTTAATAAAAACTAGCACTGGGCTAAATACATGGTAAATGCTCAGTAAATATTTGTGAAATGATAGAATTGAATGCAGCTCACACTGAGATAATCACAGAAACAGTCGTAGATACATATTGGTGAAATCAATGAATCCATTTGGAAGAGAACTTACAATGACTAAATTGACATCAATCTGGGATAAAACCACTTTCAATCTCTGATTTAAAAATACATGAAATTTTCTGTTTAAGCTCTGTTTAAAAAGTAGTTCATTGAAAAGATCTTGGTATTATATGATGGGAGGAGATGTGTTTCTGATAAAAATCTGTACTTGCTCTATAAAAACTGGTTACTAAGGGAACCATTGCATATAAATTATAAGCAAATAAAAACATTCATAGGTAGATTCCTATAGAAAAGATAGTTTCCTCTCAATTGAGAAGGGAAAATATCCCTGCTGACTAGAGCCCCTCTATTATGGGACTATGCTTTCTCCCCCTCTCTTCTCCTTGTTCTCCATCTCTCCATATTTACTTCAATCAGAAGAAACAGGTGACAGAAGCAAGGATCATGGAAAAGCAAAATACAGATTATCTCTTTCACATCACAACATTCCCCATCATAGATCAGCATAAGAAATCAAATGGAAATTTTGCAGGAGTTTTGTGGGAGCTGCAGATGACACAAAAGATCAACAGATGAGAGAGAAAACATTTAGAAATTGAGAAATGCATAATTATATGCATAGTTCTGTATAATATCAACATATTTTAATACCATAATAATTCAGACTTCGTCTCTGGAAGGCCAAAAAATTTTACACAGATTCTCCAGAAGATGGGGTGAAGTGTCATGCTCCAAACTCCCACAAAAGAGAAGGGCTAACTGTAGCCTTTTTGAGCAACACAGAAAAGAAGTTCTCTGGTAAAACTACAACTGGGCTACAGAAAAGATATTGCTCAATCTACAGACATTGTAAGGCCATGGGCAGGCCATGGTTAACCTAAGATGATTATGGTGATAGAATAGGATGATGAATGGCTGTATACTCAAATTAATTGTAAAGGACATATGAAGAAAGATACAATCTGCATCCAGAGAAAGAAGTGAAAAAATAGAATTATATATAGAATAATTTCTCTCTATTTCTGTCTTTGGCTATCTGTCTGTCTGTCTCTCTCTCACACACACATACAGAGATAGATAGATAGATATAGATAGATAGATATTTCTGTCTTTTGATAGCCATCACTAGTGTGGGAGTGGGAAGAAAGAAAAAGAATGATAATTTTATCATGATAAAATTTAACATGATAATTTTATTGCATATTTGAAAGAAATAGCAAGTTCTGCTTAGTGATTTACAGTTTCATATGCAATCATATTTTTATTGTACTGTGTTATAGAAATGCTTGTTTTATTTCATAAATTAAAAAGAAAAGAAAGAGGAAAAAACAAAGAAAAATAAAATTAGAGGCAGCGTGGAGTGGTGGAAAAAAGCTTTGATGCAAAGAAGATCCAAGTTCAAGTCTTTCCACTGTAGGTTCTATGTAACTCTGGGATCCAAAAGTGTCCTGCTGTAGGCTCTCAGCCACAGCGAACTCTGCCAAGGAGAATGGCATTTTACAAGCCCAGTGAAGTGACTTGCCTGAAATCACACAGGTTGTAAAAGTTGAAGGGTCATGTTCCCATGGTACTATGAAAAGGAAGTTAGAGATGCCTTGGGTATGTCCCTAATTTTGACCAAAGCCAACCTATGACCAACCTACCCATTGCTTTTACTCCTCTGCTGCCTTAGCCAAAACCTGGAGTTGTCACCCTTTTCAATAACTCTTACTATGAACAAACATATTGCCTTCTGAAAGGAGGCTGCTGGAGCAGTGTATTGATCTTCTATATTAGATTCTTCAAAGAGCAGACCAGCCTTCCAATTTCAACAACCACCACCCTTAAATGTGCATTTTCAGCCTTGATATCTTCTTGAAATTCTACTTCTATAGTTCCAACTCTCTAGCAGATGTCTTATCTCCTTCCAACCCCACTCCCACCACTGAATCCTATTGTTTCTCCATTTCTGTCAGTCACACCATATTTTAACCACTTATCTGTGAATATAATGTATGACGCAAGTGGACAATACCCACTTTGAAGGTAGGGATTGAATTCACTTTTGCACTTGCAGCCCCAATGATAGACACTAGTAGAGCATCTATCACACAGTAGGCACTTAATAAGTGCATAACTGTATGACGTGGGCAAGAATGAGGGGGATGAATTAATTAGATGGTCTTTGAAGTCTCTTCCAACTCTAAAGTTATAATGCTGTTATCAGTTGACATACACTCAAAACAGCAGAAAGGTGAGCCTTTAAAACAGAAAATAAACAGATTAATGGGTAAAAGTATAAGAGAGTAAAGTAGGCCAGAAAGAAAGGTCAACTTTCAATCAAATGACCAATAGGTACTAGTATATTATTTTGGAGCTACTGAAATGAAATGACTCTCAAAGTAAAAAGAACAAATACACACACATATATAAGTGTGTGTAAATGTATATAATATATGTATATGTAATTGATCACAGGGGGAGGTGACTTGTCCAGGGTCACACAGCTAGGAAGTATCTGAAGCTATATTTGAATTTAGGTCTTCCTGGATGCACATCTGACACTCTATCTGCTGCTCCATCTTTCTTGTCCTTTCTTTATATTAATAAATATTTATTAATTTGGCTTGATTTATTGTGGTCATCACTTTTAAGTGCTTCCCATTCTCTACGTCTCCTAGGTTTTGGCATGCTACTTCTTGCCCTAAACCCTTTGAAATGCTGCTCTTCCACAATCTAGGACATAAGGCAGGTTGGGCCCAGTTTCTTTTCCCTTCTATTACAAATTAATGGTTCTTTAATTTCTACTTAATAACTAATATCATCTTGCTCATCAAAATTGGGTCTAGAATATTCACTTTTGGAAGAATGAAATTTCCATTTAAATGAGTGAAGCATTCAGGAGAAACTCAGGTTTTGGCAGGGAAAGAATTCAAGAAGTTGTCTTGTTGGTGGGTGTTCAGCCCTACTATGACCAGGTCTCCATGCTAGGTTTCTGATCTAACAAAAGTGTCGAGACTCTGATTTTTAAGATGTTCTATGATCTGGACCCAAGTTTCTACTCTAGTCTTTTCTCCTATGTCACTCTCAAAAATCCTACAACTCATCCAAACCACACACCTGGTCTTTTCTTGAACATGATGCACTTTCTCATCTCCACACCTTTGCTCATACCATTCTCTTATCTTGAGATGTAATACCTTTCCATACCTCCACTGTTGGAAATAATCATTGTTCAAGGCTCAGTTCAGATGTCTTCTCCTCTGTGACATTTTAGGTGACTCGCAACAGCCAGAAGTGACCTCTACCTCCTTTAAGTTTCCAAAAGCACTTTATTTGTTGACCTCTAACCTCATTATACTTCATACAGTTTTTATAATGTAGATATCTCATCCCCTTCTGGAGGAGACTATATCTCATTTTTTTAAATCATCCATGGTAACCAGCAAGGGTCCTTGCAGATAGAAGGTAATGAATTAGGATTTGTTGAATAAATAATTTAAAAGTTTCACAATCGTTGGCCAAGCTCTTAACGCAAAATGACCAATATAAAAAATAGGAACACTAGTTAAATTGAGCTATAAAAACAATAATTACATTCATATAGCAACCTTGTGGGGTAAGGAATATAAGTACCATCTTCACTTTCTGAAAACTAAGGACATTCATTGATGAAATAACAAAATAGCAGTAAATGATCCTCCCATTAATAGTAACAAGTGAGGCATGAAACAGAGAGCCAAGTGTTTGTCAAAGTATTTGTCACTGTCAAGCTTTTCATATTATTCCCCATCATTCTGTCTAGATGTCAAGTCTAGGCAGAATGACTTACTTATTGCTCCCTAAACACAAGATTCTCTTTTTCAGCTCTGTGCTTTTGCACAGCATGTCCCTCATGACCAGCATCCTCACTCCCTTCTTACTGACACTTCTTAAAATCCCTGGACTCCTTCAAGACTCAGCTCAATTGCCACAGGAGGCCTTTTCTAATCACCTCAAACATAAGGATCTCCCACTCTTGAAATTAACTACATATAAATACGCATTTTATACATACTTATAGTATTCCTCCTTCTCATACCATTTGCCTCTCCCCCCAAAAAAATTATTTCCTTATTAGAGGAATGTTCATTTTTGCCCTTTTATCCCTAATCCCTAGGACAGCGTCTGGCAGAGAATACAGCTTGATAAATAAATGCTTGGTAACCTGAATTGAACTTGCCAGTCTGTGGGGTAAAAAGATGGAGAGATGAAAACCAAGCCCAAAGTGACACAAAAGCAGAAGATTTCATTCTGGGGCATTCATAGACAGACATAAAATCCCCATGGAATCTGTGTTGTTTTTCCTTACACACCTAGAAAAATGATCATGATTGGGGTTCAGGCTGCTTCCTTGACAGGCATTTCTGGGACAGCCTAAATGCAAGCAATTGGGCTGAGGTGACTGGTCGAGATTTGTCAGAAAGAAATATAGATAAGGATTTTCTCTGAAGTCATAAATGTAAAATAAGGTTATCAATAGAAGGAATGTCTCCAGTGATAAATGTGGAATAAAATGCCAAAGTGCAAAGAGACCTTGATGTTCTATTAATAGATGGAATGATTCCCTAAAGACACATTTACATGAAGGCAGCATCCTCTCTCAAGCTCAGAAGCTGGTCGGGATAATGCTTTCTTCCTAGATCACATATATTTCAGGCTTGACACAGTACATTCTAATACAGCTATAAGAACCATTGTGCATGTACAAAACAGGTGATAAACCAATAGCAACGTGCATCGTAACTGCAGGGTACTAGTAGCACAGTGGACAGAATGCCAGCCCTGGAATCAGCAGGACCTGAGTGCAAAATCTGGCTTCAGATACTTAACCAGCTGTGTGACCCCAAGCAGGTCACTTAACTCTGTGTGTCATGATTGCTTCATTTGTAAAAATGAGCTAGAGAAGGAAATGGCAAGTCCACTCTAATATCTTTGCCAAAAAAAAACCCCATATGGGATCACAAAGATTCAGACAAAACTAAGTGACAGAATAACAACAATGTCATAACTGCACTGATGTAAGGTCCTTTCCGCCTCTGACATCTCACGTTCTGAGTATCTGTCCAACTCTGACATTCTATCTTCCAATGTCCCTTCTAGCTCTGATATTTTGTTCTCTAGAGCCCCTTCCAGTTCTGACATCCCATATTCCAAATCAAAATCTGGCATTCTATGTTCTAAGAACACTTCAGGATCTGGCATCTATGTTTTAGGATCCCTTGCAATTATATTCTGGGTTTCCTTCTAGAATAGACATTGTACCTTCTAACATTTTATGTCTAAGATTCCTTCTAGTTTTAACAGTATATGTCCTAAGTTTGTTCGCTTACCTTCCTTCCTTCCTTCCTTCCTTCCTTCCTTCCTTCCTTCCTTCCT
>JAJPUD010003495.1:102348-131414 GCA_023553655.1 Myrmecobius fasciatus
TCCTTCCTTCCTTCCTTCCTTCCTTCCTTCCTTCCTTCCTTCCTTCCCCTTCCCTTCTTTCCTCCTTCCTTCCCTTCTTCCCTTCCTCCCTTCCTCCCTGGGGAAGAACGAGGAGTTGAGTAAATTGAGGTTAAGTAACTTGCTCAGGATCACACAGCTAGTTAAGTATTTGAAGTCAGATCCTCCTGACTCCAGAGCCTGGCTCTATTCAGTGAGCCATCTAGCTGCCCCTAGGTCTCTTTCATATTATTCTTTCATTAAAACAGGTGTCATTAAGACCTCTCAATTAACAAAGACACAGACAAGAATTATCTATACAATATTAGGTAAAATGGAACTAAACTTCAGATTGCAATTAAATTAATAAATAGTTGTTAAGTAGAGATATGTGCTACACACTCTGCAAGGTATTAGGAATGCAACTGCAAAATAAAAACATTTCCTACTTGCAAAGAGCTTACATTCTATTGGAAGAGAGAACAAGTGTATACATATACATACATACATATATACATGTACATATATGTATGTAGGTGTGTATTTGTGTGTATGTTCACATACATATATACATACAGATAGATGTAAATATGTATCTGTATATATGTGTATATACATAAATATGTATACACATGCAGATAGATGTGTGTGTATATATATATGGGGGGTGTACATGTATATGTGTATATATAGAGAGATGTAAATATCTATCTGTATATATGTGTATGTACACATATATATCTATGTATGCAGATAGATGTAAATATCTACTTATATATACATATCTATCTGTATACATATGTATATGTATATATATATATATACATATCATAAAATAAAAGTTAATAAATATTAATATATATATATAGGATTTAAATACAAAGTAGTTTAGGAGGGAGGTCACTAGAATTTGGAGGGATGAGAAAAGACTTCTTACAGAAGATGGTGCATGAGCTATATATTAAAAGAAAAGAAACCTATTGGGAACTAGAGTTAAGAAATGAGTGAATTCAAAGCATGAAAGACAGCCAGTTCAAAGGCACCAAAATGGGAAACGAAGGAGAAAGAGTAAGTGACAGAAAATAAATCAGGCAGGAGCTCATCATTTAGTGGGGAGAATAATGTCCAGTGAGGCTGGAAAATAAGTTGAAGCCATTTTATAGATGGTTTCAAAAGTATATGTGCATATGTATATGCATATACAAAAAGCATCTTTTATGAATGTGTGTATGTGGGTACCAATGAGGGACAGTTTGGCACAGAGAGTCAAGGGTAGTTCCTTTAGGGGTTCAAGTCTTGCCTCAGATACACACAGATGAGTCACCACAGACAAGTCATTTAGTCTTTCCAGGCCCCCAGGCAACTTTCTTAAGACTAAGCTACAGACAAGTTGACAGTCTCCCTCATTGTGGAAAATTTCCTTACAGAGGGTTGCCAAATTAGAATTCAATAAACTACAGCCCTTAGCCTGCCCCTGTTCTAAGCTAAGATTGGGTTTTACATTTTTAAACACAATAAAACTATTTCAAAAAGTAAAAGTCATTCTTAGCTTCCCTCATGCAAGCAGAGGGCAAGAGACGGCCCTCTAGGCAGGGTGCTGACCCCTGGACTACACCAAGTCTAGAGAAAATATTTATACATACAATAGACATACTCAGATGAGGTTAATATTCCATGTTCAATGTCATTGAAAACACCGAGGCAGCCAGGTGATTTAGTGGATAGAGCACTCATCCTAGATCTTTTGACAGCAATTATTTCCAGAGAGAGAGAGAGAGAGAAAGAGAGAGAGAAAGGAAGGAAGGAAGGAAGGAAGGAAGGAAGGAAGGAAGGAAGGAAGAGAAAGAAAACCAGATCACTATCTGAAACTATTAAGTTGGAGAGTTAAGTGTTAACCTGCATTGGTAGAGTATTTCTTCCCTGAGAATTCTGTTCATAAATGAAATCACAGATCCATATTTTTAAAATATATATCATGATTGTTCTAGAAATTTAATGTTAACTCAGCAAAGGAATGGGATGACTGGGGCTTTTGAGGGGTTTTTTTGAGTTTTCTTTAATTCAGTATTCAGAGATCTTTTTGATGTTGGTCATTAGCTAACCCAATGTGGGTTGTCCTAAAATGATGTCCAGTAAAGTAATTGAAAAAATTTTAATGATAATAATAAATGAATGAAGAAAAGTACAAAAATCAGTTTTAAAATTTTAGAAATGACTACATTAAATTATTTTTGAACCAAGAAAGACAGAAAATTATGCTGTCATAGTTCATATAATAGTTAAGCATGTAAGTCTAAGCAAAACATAAACTATGAATAAACCTCATATGTGTGATGCATAATTCATTATCCTAGCACTGCCCTTGGTCCTACCCCATCAGCTTCTTCTAGAAATTTGCCCCTTAAATCATCTTTCCCTTTCTTTCATCTTCAATCTCTCTCTCCAATGATTCTTTCTTCTCTTCCTACAAACACGCCTAGGCGTCCCCTATTCCTAAAAATATCTTTGCTTGAGATTGCTATCCCCTCAGATTGCCATACTAGATCTTGTATCTTTCCCTTTCACATCTACTCTTGCAAAGAGCTGCCTACAGTTCTTCTATTCTTCCTCACCTCCCACTCCTAAACCTATTACAATTTGACTTCTGATTTCTTCATTCAACTGAGAATGTTCTTTTTGAAGTTACCATCAACTTCTTAAATGGAACCTCCAAACACCCTTTTTTTATATATTGATTCTTCCTGATTTTACTATAGCATTTGACCCTGTCAACCACACTCCTTAACCTAGGTATTCCTTACTCCCTTAATCCATGTAATCTTCCTACCTTCTTACTGTTCTTCCTCAATCTCCATGTTGGATTGCCCATCAACCTCTTGCCCACTAAATATGGGCATCTCTCAAAGCTTTATTCAGGACCCTCTTCTCTTGCCCCTCCCCCCGTCTGTCTCTCTATCTCTCTCTGTGTGTCTGTCTCTGTCTCTTTCTCTCTCTCTCCCCACACACACATATCATCCTCAACTTCAGGCCTTTCCATCTCATCATTCTATAACTATTTACTTCTTTAGAAATACATCTCTTACACCACCTTCCCACACAAAGCCTTTTCTGATTCTTCTAACAGCTAGTGTCCTAACTTATATTTATTTTGCATTTGTTCTATATATATATTTGCATGCATATATATAGTCTCCCTGGATAAAATGAAAACTCTTTGCAAGCATGAATTGCTTTACTTTTTGGTCTTTATGTCCTCCGGGTCTAGCCCAACACTTGGCACATAATTGACCCTTAATAAATGCTTATTGATTGAACACTTAATTTGAAACCTTTTCTAGCAGAATAATATGTGTTCTGTTTTCTTTTGGTTTATTTTTGGCCAGCCTAGGGCTTTCTCATCAGATGGTCCTTATGCTAACAGGGCTGAGAAGGACCCACAAGCTAGACTTAGTTGATGATAAAATGCCCCTTCATGTCCTCTTCAAAGTAAGTTGCCTTCTTATTCCAAATTGGGTCTTTCAGTAATTTGACCTCCCATCTTTGTTTCTGTCCTATTCTTGTTCCTTTCTTAAACGCCCAGCAGACTGCCTGGTTAAGAGGAAAACACCCAAGTAAGAGAGTTCTGCATCCTAACAGAATCAAGCTTCCATATGACCTTGGATAAATTCTCTAAGTCTCAGTTTCCACTATGTAAAATAAGAGAAATATGGCAGCTAGGTGATACAGTGGATAAAGTGTTCAACCTGAAATTAGGAAGACTTATCTTCCTTAGTACAAATCTGACCTCAGACACTTACTTGTGACCCTGGGTGAATCACTTAATCTTGTCTGCCTCAGTTTCTTCATCTATAAAATAAGCTGGAGAAGAAATGGCCAAGCACTCCAGTATCTGTGTCAAAAAAAACCCTAAAATAGGCTCATGAAAAGTTAGCCATGACTAAAAAGACTAAACAATGAAAAGAAAAAGAGATAGGCTGAATGATCTCTATGTTTTCCTTCCCATTTTTCTAGTCTGTGTTCTTAAATCCCTTTAAGCTCTTACTATGCTTTAAAGACCCTTCCAGCCCTGACATTCCAATGTAGGCAGCTTGGGGACATGAATAATTCCCTTAAGCATAATGTTTTTGCTCATTTTCAAAATTCTAACTTTGTTCCTTCCTTACTAAAATCTGCTTTCTCTCTTTATTTTGAAGAATTGTAATTCTTTCAAAACTATGTATTTTTCTCAATATGGCTTTGCTTTCTGAACCCATTTTATATCTTCCTGGCATTCTTACAGCTTTTTAACTTTGCTTCCCTCCTCCTGTGAGAACCACACCTTCATCTTCACTGACCTTCTCTTTTGAAATTTTCCCTGCCCTTTGAATGGATTGGCCATTCTCCCCATAGGTGAATCATTCCATCTGAATCACAACTAGCTACTCAGAAACCTGAAATCTGGATGTCCTGTTGTTTTGCCAGACTTGTGGAACTTTTTTTTCATTTTTATGGAGGGGGGAACACAATGCATAAAAATAATCTTGTAATCACATTTTATGTACCTTTATTAATAATAATCATTATGGCAAGCACAAATATAGATCTTTAAGGACTGCAAAGAGCTTTACATGTTATCCCAGTTGATTTTCACAACAAACCTGTGAGATTGTTGCTATTATTATCCTCATTGTTGCTATTATTATCCCCATTTTACAGATGAGGAAAATGAGACTGAAAGAGGTAAAGTCATTTGTCCCGATTCATACAGCTAGTATGTGAGACTGGATTTGAAATCAGATTTTCCAAACTCCAAGTTCATTGCTCTCTCCACTGTGCCACAATATTTTAATTGAGTTGTTAAAATTTGACCTTAGTCAAAAGAAAACATATGACAGGGGATCAGGTGCCAGCCTTATGGGTTCTAGTCCGAGGTCTTGCCAAGTGCCCCCCAACGAATCCCTTTCCCTCTTAAAGTCTCAGTTTCCTTATCTTTAAAATGAAGAGCAGAATAATATGAGCCCAATTCCACTAATAAAAATGGAAGTGTCTACTATTCAAACCCTGTTTCACTCAATGTGATTCATTTTAATGTCTTTATAACTCAAAAAATACAGTTAAAATTTTTCAAAAATCTATTGGGAGCTTGTAAAGTTCAAAGAAGTGACTGCAGGATCAGGTCATGGATGATCATCATTTTGATACTTTGCAGGTGCAGTGAAATACCAACTTACAACCATGAGTGGGCCAAAAAAAATAATTTAAAGGATCTGAGAACCTCTCCCTTAGCCCCCATTATCCAGCAATAGGCCCATAACTCAGCAATAAAAGCCAGAACAAGGTTAAGGACACCAACCCCTAGGTCACAATGGTGGCTTAGAATGTTCAATTAGATCCCGCTGGTTCCCCATTGTTGGCTCATTACTGCTCCAAACTTGCTGGTGGGAAATGATGATTGGCTGGCTTTCCATGTAACTGTACTCAGTAGGATGATTTAGAAAAGCTTTTGGGGGTGAGCAAAAGAGAGAAAAGGGAGGGGGCGGCTTACAAGATCAAATCAAATTGCTAACGGTTACAGAAACCAGAAAATAAAAGTCATCAGAACATGAGAGGCTCTGTATACAGTGTGCCATGTAACTATAGGAGTTAAAAAAAACCCAAGTGATTATTCAAAGCTAGGTGATAATTTGCTGAGCAATTTCACCTTGCCTGGGTAATTAGATCTCGTAGGACATTAAGAGGAATGCTGACTGCTTCATGCCAGTCTCTAAATCCCCATTCTCAGAAATCCTAATTGTCATGATATAGAGTCCAGATATCAATTAATTCAAATGGGTGGATTCCATGTCACTACCCAGGCCTGCTGAGATTCTGACTGATTAGTCCATGATCAAAGAGACATAATCTTCCATGATTAAAGTTTAAATCTAAGTCTAATCACTGAAGTGCAAAAAGAAAATATATAGAAAATAGATAAGCTTCAGCCCACATCTCTCAATGTCTGAAGCAGAATTTCCCTTTTCCATGACCTTCCCCTATCACTACTCATCCGGAATCCACCTGGAGATTTGAAGGGTCCTACACTACAAAAGGAGGAGAGGTAAAGGGGGAGAACTAAAAAAGGGGAGGTGCAACTAAAGTTAGCTCCAGAAGCATGTTCTAACACATAGGGTATAATAAGCCTGGGATTTCCAGGATCACCGCTCACCTGGAACAGGGAACCCATACAATATACAATATGTACATTGAATTATCTATTTTTTAATTTAATTTCCTACTTTACTTTTTTGCTTTCCTTACTTGCTTAGTGGTACAGTGAACAGATAATTGAGACTGAAATCAGGAAATCCTAAATTCAAATGTAGCCTCAGGAATTTACTAGCTATGTCACCCTGGGCAGATCAATTAATCGCTATTTGCCTCAGTTTCCTCATCTTTGAAATAGGGATAGTAATAGCACTTCCTTCTCAAGATTGTCAGAATTATATGAAATAATAATTGTAAAACACTTAGCATAGTGCCTGGCATATAGTAATCACTATATAAGTTAGTTTCTGATATTACTATTATTATTGGTGAAAAGTAGTCAAGGTGAAGATCTACAAGACCTAAATTGTATTATATTATATATAGCTTCTCTTTCCTACTATACTTTTCATCTTTCCTACTAAAACTTTCACCTACAAGCTTTCAGTGTCTGGCATTGTGCTCTGCAAATACTAGGTATCAAACAATTGTTTGTTGAATTGAACTGAATTCTATAATCAAATAGTTTTGGATCCTAATATTAGACCCATTTTTCCTCCCTCTTTGTATCCAAAAATAAAAATTCCAACATGTTTTGGATAGCCCTTGAATTTCACAACAGCAGGCCCTAGAAGAACTGGAAAGTAGAACTGGCATCTAGATTTTTAAGTGAAGGCTTCATCCCCAACCAGTCATTCAATATTCACTTAGTGAACAACTTACTGTGTCCCTTGTCCTATGCCATATTCTAGGGCAGATAAATAATCTAAGACAATTCCCACTCCTTAAGGGGGCTCACAGTGGAGCTGAGAAGCCAGAATTAAGATACAGGAAACATCAAAGAAAGCACTGGGATCAATGAGCAAAGTAGAATTGCTAGAAATGTAAAATGCACAAATTTAGAGACATGTTCACTCCAAATGTTCACATTAACTATTTGTGTGATGGATAGAATTTTCTGAGCTCGTACTGATCTGATCTGCCATACTTGGACACCCTGTACTTTGATTCCACCACAGTAATGTCATTTGGTCCTTTTAGAGAATGAAGGACCACAACCAACCAACAGAAAATGTTAAGCAAACAGAACTTGACTCCTTTTCTCATTCCAGTTATCTGGATCCAATTTATCTTTTTAGGTCCAAATCATGCCCTACCTCTTCCATTGAGCCTCTTGTCTCCAATTATTTTATAATCACAGAGATTCAGAACTAAAAAGGTCCTCATAAGGCATCCTATGCTTCAGATACCTACCCAAAGCCCAGATCTCCACCTCCATATTTCTCTTTCCAATGACAATCCTTTATATATTTGATAACAAATTCTTTTTCCTTTGAGACTTCTCTCCTTCCATCTAAAGATCTCTAGTTCCTTCAATAAATCTTTCAATGGGCTGGAATTCCCTCATCTCCCAAGCTCTGTTATATCTAGTTGTATTCCACATATTTGGCACTTAGGCGATGGCTAATTGATTGGTATGTGTGTAACTTCCTCCTTCTTAATTAGAGTATAAGTTTCTTGAGAGCAGGACCCGATGAGCATAGCAGGGCTATCAACAAATATTTGTTGGATGAATTATTTGGTTTAAATGAGATTGTTTTAAGGATAGATCCATATGGGTTAGGGTAATCAGGAGTTGAAATGGGCCTTGAAGCTGGCCTTGGTGTCTCTCCCAAGTTCCAGTCCCACCCATATCACCAACTTTCTATTAGACATTTGAAACTGGATGTCCCAGAGACATCTGAAAT
Organism: Myrmecobius fasciatus; assembly: GCA_023553655.1. Classification (NCBI taxonomy): domain Eukaryota; kingdom Metazoa; phylum Chordata; class Mammalia; order Dasyuromorphia; family Myrmecobiidae; genus Myrmecobius; species Myrmecobius fasciatus. Next base: position 110,316 of record JAJPUD010003495.1, read on the forward strand.
GTTGAAAACAAAACTTATCTCATCCCCATCATCACATCCCTCTCCTGACCTCAGTTCCTCACTATTCTTCCATTCCAATGCCAGTGTCATTCTCAATTCCTCATTCTCATTCATGCAAGATAGACAATCCGTTGCTAAATTATCATCATTTCTACCTCCACAATATCGCTGAAATATCTCTCCACTCATAAAGAGCTACTACCCTCACTCAGGCTCTCATCAAGTCCTCAAATAGCCTATTGGGATAGCTTCCTAATTGACCTCCCTGCTTTGAATTTCTCCTCATCTCAATCCATCCTCCATATATCTAACAAAGCATTTTCTTAAAGCACAAGTATAATTATGTCACTCAACAGACATCAGTGGCTCCCTATTATCTGCAAGATCAAATGTAAACTTTTTTGTCACATAGTTTTTTCATAATTTTCCAATCTTATCACATAGTACTCCCATCCATATAGTCTCTGAGCCAGTTATTTAACCTATCAGCTGTTTTTCAAAAATGACATTCCATCTCCCATTTTTACTCTCTGCCATATTTGGAATGACCTCTAGTTTCCTTTAAGACTCACTTAAGCATCAACTTCTGTATTAAGCCTTTCATGGAAACCATACCCTTCATCTAATGGGTGTCTCCTCCTGCCCACTCGGTCTACCTTGTATCTACCTTCTATGGATATATTTTGTATATACCCTAAATTCGCCTGGTAGCTAGGTGGTACAGAGGATAGAGCATTGGGCTTAGAATCAGGAAGACTCATGTTCATGAGTCAAATCTTAGCTATATGATGCTGGGCAAGTCAATTAATCCTGTTTGCCTCAGTTTCCTCATCTATAAAATAAGCTGGAGTAGGAAACAGCAAACTACTCCAGTATCTCTGTCAAGAAAATCCCAAAATGGGGTCATGAAGAGTCAGATAAGACAGCACAACAACACATGTCGCTTACTCTATTAAAATGTAAGCTCCTAGGGGACTAGGTCTTTGAATTCCCAGAACCTAGCAGAATATCTAGCACATAGAAGGCATCTAGCAAATGCTTATTGATTGAGTGTTTAATGAGTGGGAAACTGGATCACTGGTAAGGAGGAGATAATCAAAGGGTCAGAGGTGGGAATGAGTATGGGGGAAAAGGAATACTGTATGGGAGAGGGAGATGAAGGGGGAAGGGAAGGGAAGAGAAGGCAGGCAGGATGAGTTATATAGGCCAAGGCTGACCTCCTCAACCCATTTGCAGATCCATCCATTATTCATGACTTCCTTTTCTTCAACAGACCTTTCACAGGTTCCCAGAACACAGATCTGATACCAGCCCTGTCTAGTCCCTCAGGCTCTTTCATCTATCATTCATTGCTCAGAATTTCAGCTGCACATTCCAAAAGCCAAAGGATTTTTCAACTTCCCATTTGACAACAGGTAATGGAGAATATAGTTCAAGTTACACAGGGCAACTTATCCTGTTATTCCTTCTCAGAAGTCCTGAAGCAAAGGTAAACCTAAAGATACTCCTCTTGAAGGCAACAGAATATTAACCTTAATAAGAAATTTGTGAAATTAAAATTACAGTTCTACCAAGCTGTGAGACCTTTGGCTATTATTTCTCCTTTTGAAGATATACTTACTCAACCTGACAAAAGAAGGGATAGACAATAATGAAAGCTGTCTGCAACTATCACAGGCTGTCCTTAGACACTATCAAATTTCTTTAGAGCCCCTTCCACACATATGATGGTCCAGCAAATGACTTTAGAGCTCTTTTCCACCCATGGTACAGTATCTACATTAATGTACTAGTTGCCTCTATATTTGAAATGCACTGCTCCCTCACTTCTATTACTCATAATTCCTCATTAACTTTAAGCTAAAGCTTAGATTAATACCTTCCACATGAATTTTTTGGTTCCACAAATTGCTCATTACTTCTTCCCACCCAAAAATCTTTTACCTATTCTTTGTGTACAGCTATACATGTATGTTGCCTCTCCAAATTATATGTGAAGGCAGGGATGGTTTCATTTTTTGTCATTGTATTCCCAGATACAAAGAGACAGAAGCATCAAGAAGATGACATCGAGGAGTAGAGGCATTGAATTTGAAGTTGGAAAATCTGGGTACAAATAACAGTACTGTTATTTACTATCCATAGGATCTCGGGAAAGTTAACCAGTCTGGATCACAATTTCCTTATTTATAAAATGAAGAGATTCAACTAAAGGGCATCTATGGTCTCTTTCTGGCTTTAAATCTATTTTTCTATGATCCCATTATCCTGGAGCTAAGCCACCTAGAGAAATATTCAACAGAAGAAAAAAAGTAATCTCCTGAACAAAACTACCAGGAAAGCCAGCAGCTGGACAGCTCCCTCATGCCACAAAGTTGCCTGTTCATGGGTTCAATTGATGTTTCTATTCTGCCAACCATATATTGTGAACATGGTCCCATCCATCATTAAGTGACTTGGGCTAAAGGATTGGCTCTTCCAAAATATGTATGAATAGAAAGCTGCAGGAGAATATAATCTTCTTGAAGGCAGAATCTGTCTCACTTTTGTGTGGATCCTTCAACATCTAGCAGGATCCTGGCACTTAGTAATTAATAAATCTTTATTGATGCATTGATATGATTCTTTACAAACCTTGTTGATGTGCTTTCAAACAGCTTTTGCTTGGGCAAAAAATTATAGAGAACATTCCCAGATGGAACTCAAAGTATATAGAACCTTTTGAAAGAGAGTTTTGCAATAGAGAAAATACAGGGCTTGAAGTCAGGAAAACATGAGTTCAAATCAAACTTCAGACACTTAACCTCTATCTGTTTTAGTTTCCTCAACTGGAAACTAGGGATCTTCATAGCACATACCTCCCAGGATTGCTGTTATGATCAAACAAGATATTTGTAAAGCTTTAATAGCTTAAAACTGAACTGAGACACTGGGGAACTCTGAAGAATGACTGAAATATCACACCTTGATCTTGACATCCCTCTTTCATTCTTCTCCTTCCACCCTAAATTTCATGCCTGATGATAGTATTGGGGACTGAGTCTCACAAATTCTAGTCATTAGATGACAGAGCTTATGGAGTCTGGCTCTATCCTTGTTCCAGAGCCTCTCAAGTCTTCCCTCTTCCCTATTCTGAGAGAAAGGCTCCACGATTCAGATAACAGATAGAAAGGATCATTTCTGACCTGTCCTTGCTTTAGGAACTCCCAGGTACAGAGATTTCCTTTACTAATACAAGTCAGCACTTTCTCTGAAACTTCAGGTCTTAAAGAGTTGCCTAGAGAACAGTTAAGTGCTCTTAAATTAAGTGAGTTGCTTGGGTTCACACAGCAAAATAGCAATGAATGAATGAAGCATTTTAAGCACTTCCTATTTGCAAAGTACTATGCTATGTGCTGGTAATGAAATAGAAAAAGTAGGCCTCTGTCCTTAAGGAGCTCCGTGTCAAGGAACTAGGAGATGAAGATGAAGATGCTAGCAGGGGTAGAGGGAAGGTCTTTTCCCTTTCCAGTATCCCTTCTCCCAACTCTTCCTACATCCAAGGAAGTGGATATATGCACACCTTCAAGAGAAAAGCCTATGTAAGATTCTGAAGAAGGGATCAGGAAAAAAGTGGGGTAGAAGTAGGAATAAGGGAGAGAGGAGAAATTTTCAGGAAACAGACAAAATAATACCAAAATTACTGGGGTGGAGGAGTGATTTGTGCCTCTGCCCCAATGACCTTAGATCTCCCCTGACTTGATTATGGCTTTCCCCTTTGCACCTGTTTATTCAAGTGAATGACCTCCATGCTGATCCTGGATTATCCTCTGTGGACTTTGAGAATTAACTCATAAGGGGCTGTGAGAATTATTTCTAATTTTTAACTTAAACCAAATAATCACTATTGCCCTATTCTGCTTTAAGGCTCAAATTTCTTAGTGGGCTAGGAACAAGGAGAGGGGGGACAATAAATGGGATGGACTTAAGAAGGGGAACTATAAATGAAACCACATAAAAGAAAATGCCTCCCCCAGCTTTTTAAACATTCATTGGAAAAATCAACTTGAGTCCTTCCACTTCCTCATTGCTCTATGACACTATCTTGTAAAGAATGTCCAATAAGCTTACGCTCTCAAACAAGGTTTTATCATTCATAAAGGAGTGAAGTTGAAAAGGAGTTGAACATAGAGGCATGGGGCCAGGATTTATTTTCTGACTCTACTGCCTGCCCTCTGTATGATCTTGAGCAAATCAATATTGATAAGCCTGAGATCTATAAATGAGAGGTTGGACTATGTGACCTCTGAGATTTTATTTGGCTCTAGATCTGTGAGCTGATGTGGAAAGGAAAAAACTAACCTTTCAGAAAGAATACATGTAAAATGATTGTGTGAGTAAAGTGGAGAGTTTGAGGAAAATGAGGCAAGCTACCTGGTGACGATGAAATTTCAACATAAAGGAAATCATGTATTCCTAAGGACAACTAGGGTAATAAAGAAGGAATCACAGAAATTATTTAGCTGTCATCATCTGTTGGTCAGAAATTGCCATTTGTCTCAGTTCTTAGCTGGTCCAGGTATTTCTAATCATCTGCTCAGCCTGGACTAGCGCATTGTCATTTCCTCCACAGGGACCAGAGAGAAATTGCTGTTACTTCTAAAATCACAGAATGGAACCATGGACAATTCACCCCCTCTCCACCAGCCTTCTAGATTGGAGAAATAACTTGTATAAGCATCCCTCCCAGGTAGCTTTTGCTGAAATATTGCAATAAAATGGAGCTCCCTGCCTCTCAAGGCCATACCCATTCTACTATTGGGCAGCTCCCATTTTTAGAAAGTGCTTCCCATCATCCACTCAGATGAGCATTTTTCAAGGATTTACTACCTGGGAGACTCCAAGTTGGGGGATACAAAGACAGAAGAAAACAACAGACTTGGCTTTCAAAAGTTTAGGTTCTACTCAAGGGGAATTTTTTACATTGAGCTGAAATTTAACTCCTTCTAATCTCCACCCCCTGATCCTAGTTTTGGTTTCCAGAACCACATATGAGTGTCTTCTATCTTCCACATGATGGCAGTTTAAATATTTGAAAACAAGAATTCTGGCCCCTGCTAAGTCTTTTGCAATTAACAATGTCTTTTATAATTAAAATATGTGAAGCTATTCTTCTCAGTTCTTTCCATCCTTTTTCTTTATTTCCTCTAGCTCTTTTAGTTATTGTCTTTATGTTTGGCTCTTGATCATCTAGATACTAGACCCTTGCCTGGCCAAGGACAAGGAGAGACTTCCCTCCTTTTGGAGACTATAATAGCAGTCAAGTCACAAAGGCAAATCCCACTCAACAACTTTCTGTCTAGAAAGAGATAGGAAAAGGAAGCATTTACTAAGCACCTACTATGTGTCACACTATGCTAAAGTTAAATGCTATTGCAATCTTCATTTTATAGTTGAGGAAACTGAGGAAGATAGAGGTTAAATGACTTCTCTGGGATCAAACAGCTACTGTCAGTCTGACTTGAGCTCATCTTCCTGAATCTAAGCTCAGAGCTGTAACCACTAAGTCACCTAACTGCCCTGCCACTATCTGGTTGTCCTAATTATAACTGTTCTACATGATTCTGATAACTAGACTTTTTTAATAGCCCCTTCCCAGGGCTTCTAATAAGCCAGCCATGACTACTACTTTCTAGGTCTATTTCTACTTCTTAAAAAAAAAACTCTAAGCCCATCTCCTTATTCTTTTCTTCTACCCTTAACTGAACTTGGATCAAGAAGATTTGTGTTTGAATCTTGATAAATGGTGTAAAATATTGGTCTATGGCTAGTTTCTGCCAGACTGCCTTCCAGCTTTCCCAGCAATTTTTGTCAAATAATGAATTCTTATCCCCCAAACTTGTAAAACTGAAGGTTACTAATTTGATGCTGTAAATTGCATCCTATCCCAGACACTTCAAATCTGAGACTCTTAGCAAGCAACTTAAATATTGCTGAGTCTGAGTTTCTTCAACTGAAAAATGGTGAAGATAATAGCACCCAATTTACAGTATTATTTGAAGGGTCAAATCAGGAGGAAAAGGAGAAGGAGAAGTAAAAGGAAAAGGAGAAAGAAGAAAAGGAGGAGAAACAAATCATTGCACTTCAAAGTTTTCCAAGAACTTTACATATTTTATCTCAGTTGATTCTCACAAAACTTGAGATAAAGAAACTGTAGGAGAGATGTTGATTTGCTCAAGGACACATATCAGATCTAAAGCAATATTTGAACTCATATCTTTTTGATTCCAAAACCAGTGTGCTACCTACTGTACCAGTTAGCTTCTATATGTAAAATGTTTTTCTAACTTTAAAATAATAAATGTCCTTCCTAATAATAAAGATAAAAATAATAATAAGGCAGTATTTTAGGGAGATATAGCCTTAAAAAGACAATTCACTAGGAACTGCCTTTAAAGAAGATAGGTTCCCTCCTACTCAGCCCAACTGTGAACTCTAAAAATCAGACAGTAAAAATAGAAGGTGCTTGTATTCAACCTGAAACTTGGATATGTACTACTTGTGAAAATATCTGTGGGACTCCTAGGACAGAGTCCATCCTGAAGGAACCTTCCCACATGCTGATGCCATAAAGGGCAAATAACCTTATTCCAAAGGCAAAAGGGAGTATTCCCAGCAAGGAATGGCTCTTGGGGTCATTTGCTTGGCACTTCCAAGTTTCCAAAGAATTTTCTCTCAGGGCTCCAGGTCTTACATTGGAGGAAGTATATATGACATCAGCCCATTCTTCCCCACTGAGGTGCAAATTTCCACCCATCTATAAATAACTGGCTTTGAAAACACCACAGGGGTCTGGGTATGGCCAGGTGCAGGTAAAATAATCATGGAGAGAGTGGGAAGAAAGGGTGGAGCCACTCAGTAGGAATGTATAAATAAATTATCATCCTCATTCTGAGCCTCTCCTATGACTGGCAGAAAGAAGGAAGCTGCCCATCCTGCCCACTGATCATCCCAGAGTAAAATAAAATGACCTTAGGAAATGGGCATCAAGTAGGCAATAGTGAGCAGGACTGTAGGTTGAAAAGGATGATTCGGGACACACGTAAAAGAAATAATTCAGAGAGCTCATGAACTCATTTTGTCTAAGGGCAGTCACCCCTTACAGGACAACTAGATGGCACAATGGATAGAGTACCAAGAGCAGAGTCAAAAACTCTGAGTTCAGATGTAATCTCAGATACTTATTAACTGTGTAAGCCTACCTACTTGCCTCAGTTTCCTCATTTGTAAAATGAGCTGGAGAAGGAAATGATGAACCGCTCCAGTATCTTTGCCAGGAAAACCCTAAGAGTTCATGAAATTCAGACATGACTGAAAATTACTAAACAATAAAACAACGTTCATGTACTGCTTCCTACTTTGAAAATTTTTTTGACCTTTACAATGCACACACTGTCCTTTCCCACCTCTGGGGAATATGCAGAGAAGAAATTATTATCCCCAACTCACAAATAAGGAAACTGAGTTGATATTTGCAGTGGAAAAAAGCTGGAGAAAGGGCAGCTAGATGGTACAATGGATAGAGTTCCAACCCTGGAGTCAGAAGGACCAGAATTCAAATCCAGCCTCAGATAACACTAGCTGTGTGATCCTGACAAGTCTCTTAATTCCTATCACTTTGCCCCCCCCCCAAGAAAAAAACCTGTATGGAATCAGGAGAGTTTAATTCAAATCCTGCTTTGTACCCTTCTTCATCTCATTCCCCCACCTCATTATTTCAAATCTCAACCAAAGTCCCAACTTTCAGTCAAAAATCTTCCCTAAGTCCCCTTAAAGCTAGCACCTTCCCATCATTGATTCTTTCTAATATATCCAAATACATCGTATCTTGTTGTTTGCACATTGTCTCCCCCCTTGGACTGTGACCACCTTGAGAGCAGGGATTATCAAAAGCCTTTCTTTGTATCTCCAGTACTTAGTCACAAATGTTTGCCACATGGTAAACATGTAATAAATACTAGTTTACAGACTTCATGTCCTTAAGACTGCTTAAGGACATGTGAGAGACCTTGAGAAATGCTGCAGTTTCTCTAGGACTCAATTTTTAACAGGCCTTTCATCCCCCAGCCCTACTGAAACCTAGATGGGGTTCTCTCCCTCTTGCTTCAATGAGCTGATCATGATTTCTCAACTCTGAGCATCTTATCTAAGATTTTGGAACAACATTTTCTCAAAACCCCGGACAGATAAATGGAGATAGAAGTCTTCTTTCTGCAGTTTCTTGGTGGGCTAAAAAAATGGAGAGACCTCTGTCTTTGTGGTCACATTATAAACTCATGTCCTTCCCACCTTTTTAAGAATGACCCAGGACTATTTCTAAGCAAAAGGAGCTGACACCTCTGATCTGGCTCTGGGACATACAGAGCCTTTAGCTAATCCTCTTTGCTGGATTATTGCTTCTGTTATAAAACATAAACCAGGTAGGACCAAAGCTTTTGAAAAGAGTCTGTTTGTTTTGTCTATTTAAACCTGGAAGACAGGTAAACAGCATCTAATTCAAGGATCCCACTTTCATTTACAAATGGGGAAACTGAGTTTAGGTTAAGTGAATTGCATCAGGCCACACAGCTAATAAATAAGGGAGCCAAAATGCAAACACAGGTCTCTGACCAGCAATCTAATACTTTTGGAAACGATGTTATACAGCTCTGCTACCTCTTGAATCTAATTTCTTTTTTTTTAATTTTTAAAATACCTTTTTATTTTCAAAATATATGCAAAGATAGTTTTCAACATTCAACTCTGCAAAATCTTGTGTTCCAAATTTTTTCTCCCACACCCTTCCTTAGACAGCAAATAATTCAATATATGTTAAACCCATGGAAATAATAATTTCCAGTTATCATTTTTGCATCTATTTTCAAAGATCAATGCCTTACTAGCTGTTTTGTCCTGGCAAGTCACTTAACCTCTATCTATTTAAGTTCCTCATCTGTAAAACAGAGATAATAATAGCACCTCCTTCCCAGGTTTTTTGTGAGGATCAAATTTGATAATATTTATAAAATATTTGGCACGGACCCTGACATACAATAAGTGTTTAATAAATGTTTTTATTTCTCATTCCCTGCACTCAGCAATGAAGTCAAATATCTGTTGACTTTGGGGGCCCTTTTAGTCTCCTTGTAAGGGCAATTGATTTCTATACATTACAATCAATTTATTTATATCAACTAAAATTGAAAAGGAAATCAGACAGGGTTGGATTCAGAACCACACAGTCCTGCCTTTAAGATATATTTATTTTGTGGACCTGAGCAAATCAATTCTCAAAGTTCTAAGAAACTCAAAGATTATAGGTTGCAACCCCTTCATTGGTGAGGGGATTTTACTCGCCTGGGAGTTCCCTATCATCATGATATCAGAGGTCTAGAGTCTCTATTCTTGTAGTCATATCTTTTCTCAATTCAGATCCCATTTTCCAACAGTAATAACTTGTATAAAGATGTTTGAACACAATGAGTTATTTTAATCACATGGCATATTTTATTTTCTTCTAGCTGTAAAGTCATTTCAACCCTTGCTCCAAGTCAGTATATACAACTATACACAAACGTGATTCCAGAATGAATCCCATATTGCTAATGAATCACTTCCTGTTACTAAAATATAATCAATTCATTTTTGGCCATTTCTTTAGAGCCTGCTAATTCTTTGACAAAGGAAGTCTGTGATACAGAGTGATGAGGCTTTTGTCTCGTCCACAAATCTCTGGCCTTTCTCATTCCTGGCTCCAAGCCCACATTTTCCAATATATTTATCACTATCCTCACTTGTTTCCACCTTTGTACTAATGCCATCAAAGGCCAAAATAAAGTAGATTTAACCTGGGTTTTGTCAAGTTCTTCGTGGAATTCCTCTCCCTCTGCATTATTTGCAATAAATAGTGGTCCCCCAGCTACGTTACCTTCATGAGGGTCAATTTGTAAGGACATACAATGAGTAAATGATCTGTCAATCATTCTTTCATTTAGCTGAAAATTCTTTCTAGTTTCTAGTCTCATTTATAATAAGAAGAACATCAAACATTTATATAATACTTTGAGATTTACAAAGCAATTTACAGACTTGATTTAATTTGATCCTCACAAGAACCATGGGAGGTAAAGACTATTACGATCCTCATTTTACAGATGAGTTGACTGAGGTAGATAGATCTTAAGTGACTTGCCTAGAGTCACACAGTCAGAAAATATCAGAGGCTGGATTTGAACTCAAGTTTTCCTCACTCCAGGTCTATTACTCTGTTTACTTTGTCACTTAATTGCTTCTAAATGCCTCTTGAGAATATTAAAATTGATATAATTCAATACATCTTATAGTATGCTCCTTGGTCACTGGACAAAATCACACATTAATGGCACCAGCAAACAGGATGTGAGTCTTCGCACCTCCTGCTCCTTTCCTACCAAAGGCCACCACACGAGACTGAACATTTTGTTCTTTTCTCATTTAGCCAAGTCATCATGGCCAAAAAATTAGTCAACTATTGGCAGATCTATTGGGGAACAATCCTCTACAGGGAAGGAACTCTAAAGATTTGGCTGAGCTGATCTTCAGACAACAAACTCAGTCTGTTACTGGAATCCCACTCCAAGCCTTTCCAGCACGGGGAAACTTGCCACAACTTCTACTACCCTATTACATGTTTTAAATACTCCAGGTCATCCTCCATGGTACCATGAGGCACTGGAAGAAAATCAAGAATAAGAATTCCTCTTACTGTAGTCCATTAAAGTTTGCCAAGTTCTTTCCTAATATCCCTAAGAGAAAATTATTGTTTTTATTTCCATTTTACATATGAGGAGACTGAGGAATGGAAAATTTAAGGTCATCTATCTATTGAATATCTGAAGCACAATTCATATTTCAATAAGATCTTAATAGCCTAGATTTTGTTAAAAGTTCCAGTGAAAAGCCTACCACTTTTCCAATAGGTAGAAAGCAAGGGTTCTCAAATCTCTTGGATCTTTTGATTTATTGTTTCTTAGTCACTTTCACTGCTGCACCTTTCAAGGTATCTGAAAACCTGGATTATCATCCTCTGCCTCCCCCTTCCTTTCTACACAATAACTCTGAATGGATTTCTAAAGAGATAAGGTCCTGTTCTGTGGTTCCACACACCAGTTAGACAAAGCATAGTCATTTGGAATTGAGAATACTCAAATTCAGCATGATGGAGCTTTCTATTATATTAAGCCTTGCCAAGTCTAAAGGCAATTTGGTAGACTCTCTTACTTAAATTGAGCATGAAGCCTGATATAAAGAGATAGAGCCTGACCTGTTATGTCAGTGGTATAAGAAAGTCCCATGGGAAGAAACTTGCCCACCAGGGCAAGTCAGCAGCTTCTCTTTGGTTTAATAATCTTGGCTCCTTACAGCACTGAGAGGTCAAGTAATTTGCCAGTATGTGTCAGAAGGAGGACTTGAACCCACATCTTCCTGGCTTGAAGACCAATTCTCTATTCACTATACTACAATGCTTGTTATACATTTCAATATTTATTTATAAACAAAGGGGTATATTTCAATATATATGTACATGTATTTGTGTAGAACAAAATTTCTATTTTAAAAAATGTCCCTTTTCCATCTCTCCCATCACAAATGCTCATGTTCATGCACACATGCACGCACACACACACACACACACACACAGTAGGCATGTTTCTTTACTTCAGCTTGACTCTTACAAAATTAATGTGAGATTGTCTTTCACAACACTCAGGAGTATCGATGTCTTCCTCCTCCCTGTCTCTTTTTCTGCAAGTGCCTATCATGAAATATGCAGTAATGTGGACACCCAAACAGCAGTCTGTAAAACACTACCATTTTCAAAGTGTGCATTGAACAGTGAGCTTCTTAGGACATCCACGGAGGAGCACCATGTGTGCCAAGCTCTAACTCTGGCTCAAGTCTTCTTGATGGCTCAGAAACCAGATCAGGCAATTTTTTGGTGGATAGATAAAAGTCTGCCATGCGCCCAACTTGGTCAGTGCATGCAATCACTGAAAGAGTTCTGACCTTTTATGGACTATCCATCCTTCAAAGCCTGATGCAAACCCTGAGTCCCTTTATGAGGTTTTTCCTGATAATAGCAGATGACTTCGTGACTGCCCATGGCACTGATAAATATTCATGATATTTTAACATGTCACTAAAATCAATTTAATGCCTGGTCTACCACCTTGCTCTAGCCACTGTGTTATAGTCTTATTATAAATAGACTGCTTAGTTTCATAAAAATCTGGGTTCAAGTCCAATCAACATTTAATAACTGAGTGACCTCAGATAAACTGTTTGATCTTTCTAATGGTTAATTTTCTTTTATTCTTTATTCTTTTTTTTCTTTTTTGGGTTAAGTGCCTTGCCCAGGGTCACACAGCTAGGGAATGTTAAGTGTCTGAGACCAGATTTGAACTAAGGTCCTCCTGACTTCAGGGCTGGTGCTCTATCCACTGTGCCACCTAGCTGCCCCTAATGGTTAATTTTCTACTAAACCTGGACTTTTTTGCTCAAATAGAGGAAGAGAAAGATAATTAATATAAATGATTAATATTCAAAAGGGCAATCCTTGACTCCAATTTCCAAGTTCAAGCTTATGAGACCTACTCCTATTTGATGTATTCAAAGGCACCTGGACTTTGTTTATCCTATAATAAGAGTATCCAGTGCACTCTTTGCCTTCCAACATATAAAATCTCCCAGAACCAACATCTGTGGGCTACCTAGAATCAATAAATTAGATGTATTTAATTTTGGGGGGATTCTGCTGTTCTACACCAGGCAAAAACCAAGACCCAGGAATAATCTGGGTCTCAGTGAAATGAAGAACTGCTATATCGCTTCTATCTTCGTTGCAAGAGTTTTGCCATCACTGGCTGCTGTGTCAATATCTAGTAAAGCTTGTAGTAAGCTTCAGGTTAATAGGAATACATCTCTTTTTCTTCAATTTGCACTACTAATCCTATTTTTTAAAAAAAAAGAAAAGGATGTATATATCACCTACCTTGTAAGGTTATAATGGAGAAAAAAATTTTATCAAATTTAAGGCACTACAGAAATTTAAGCTCAGTATAAGTGTAGGGGAGGGAGATGTATCTAAATGAGCATAGATATGATACCTAACTTTGTTAGCCTTAGTGTCCTATTTCCTAAAATAAGAGTGGTGGGCCATTTAAACTCTAATGAGCCTTGAAGGCAGAGACCATGTCTTATACTTGACCAAATGCCCCCATAGGACAAAGTTTATAGTAAGACTAGACAGACCAGGGTGCGTCCCCCAATTCAGAACTTCCATAGGGACAAAACACCCAATATGATGCAATAAGGGTTTGTACCTCTGAAAAAAAAAATATCAGATGAAAAAAAGATCCGTGAGAAAACTGAGGGCTAGTTCTCCACTTCAGGAAGCTAGAAATGTCTGTCACTGGAAGGTAACTTCTCATTTCTTTTTAATTTATCTATCATTTGTTGAGATCTTCTGCTTAAAATTAGGTGTGATGTGAACAGGACAGCTAATTTATGCATGCTTATGAATGTATTTATACAGCGTGAGTCCTAACCCAGCAAACCAGTTTGCTCTTTCCTCACATCAGCAGATAAGAGGCAGGGAATGTCAGAAACATGCCAATAAGAATGTCGAGTCAAAAGACCATTAACATCACAATGTAATTTAGCTATCAAACTAACCAGGGCTCAAAGAACTTTTTTTCTGAGCTAGCCCGGTGATTCCACTGAAATCAACCTTTGGAAATAATGAAAGAAAATTGAGAAATTAAAAAATAACCACCTTCCCAATATTACCCCAAATTATACAGCCCATCACACTACTGAGGACTTTGTATCGCAGATTACAAATTATAAGATGTTTTCTGAGTCCAATGGCTCCCATGCTAATCTGGCTCCTGTTGGAGAATGTTGAGTTTCTTTTGGTGAATGCATTTTTAGACCTTTTGGCTCAGGATGGAGTGTGGGGGGGGTGTTAGGTGAAGGCAATGGCTCTATAGTCTAGCTCATAGATGGTGAACCCCAAGAGGAAGAAACAAGAATTTCAGGGTACTCTCCTCATCTCCACTTTTCTCCATTATATGTTTCTTGAGGGAAACCAAACCTAAGAGTCTCAGGAAGGGTTCTAGCATGGAACATAAGTTCTACATTCCACCAAGCCAATTGCCTCCAAAGGTTCAGGAGTATTCTCTAATATAAGAGAAATTTCTTAAATCTTTAGAGATAATAATTATAAATTGCTTAGCACAGTGCCTAGCACATAGCAAGCACTATATAAATTCTAGAAATTATTATGTGGATTGTCCACAGTCACAAATGGGATAATGGTTAGAACCAAGACTAAAATGCAGGTCTCCTCACTGCCAGTCTTGGACTTTTTCTATTAGATAACTTAAGTATTTGTTGTTGTTGTTCAGTTGTTTAGTCATGTCTAACTCTTCGTGACACCATTTGGGTTTTCTTTGCAAAGCTACTGGAATGGTTTGCCAATTCCTTCTCCAAACTTAAGCATATCACTAACCATGTGTAACCTCGGGCAAAATATTTCATTTCCCTGGGATTCAGTTTCCTCATCTGGAAAGTGAAAAGATTGAAGTAGACAGCTTCTACTGTTCTCTTGAGACCTAGATCTATGATCTTATGATCTCAAGATTCTTGGAGAGCACAGGACATTGGACAGCTCCTTCCAATTTTTTCCCTTCTATCAAAATTGTTTCTCTTCCATCTCTCAGAGAATTTGTGACCTTATCTCCTCTGGAAAGCTATTCCCATGAGAGGAAACACTGAATGTTTGAGAGCATTTTGGGCTTGAAGTCAGGAAAAGCTGGGTTCATAAATGACTTTGAAAAGTTACTGTAATATAATGGGCAAATCATTTTTTTTTGTTTTTGAACCCACTTTTCACCACTGTGATAATTATTCCTGTAGTATTTATGAAGCTCAAGAGAAACAATGCATGTAAAGTTTATTGAAGTTTAAAATTATTTATTAGCCCATACATGAAATAATGGCTTTTCCTCCACTTACTAACCCACAAATATGCATGCTTCCATGAAGGGAGGAAGCAGTATGGTATAGACAAAAGAAAACTGGTCCGGGAGTCAGATGATTTATTGTATTATCCTGACTGCTCACCGAGCAAATTATAACCTCTATGGGTTTCAATATCTTCTTGTGTAAAAATAAGGATGATAAAAATTTCCTCCCCATATCCCAAGATTTCTTTCCCCTTTGGTCATAGATCTACAAGTAGGACCTCAGAGAATCTCTGGTCCCAACTCCCTCTTTATAAAATTTTCTTATTTTTTTGTTTTTCTATTGTCTATATTTCTTAATATATTTCTTTCCTATTCCTTCCTAGTACAAAGGAATATTAAAAAGACCCCATATTACAAAGACTTTTAAAGAGGAAGGAAAAAAATTGTTCTGCAAAACTTACTAACACATAAAACTAGTCTAACATTCAAGCCAATTTTCCATACCCATAATATCACCCTTCTGCAAAGAAGGAAAAAAATTTCATTGGCATATATCTTTAATGATATGATGATGATGTTGATGATGATGTTGTTGATGATGATGATGATACCTATGATAATAGATTGGGAAACTGATCAAGTTTATCTGAATTTAATAATAATAATGTCTGTGATATTATACATATCTTAATCAAGTCAATTATAACATATCTTAATTAAAATAGCTTTTCTAGTATTTTGAAGTTTTCAGGTATTTTATAAATATTTTGCCATTGATCTTCCCAACATATCTGGAAGACAGGTCTTATTATGATTCTCATTTTACAAAGCTGAGGAAAAAAATTAAGTACTTTGCCCAGGATCATACAGCTAATAAGTATCTGAGTCTGGATTTGATTCCCAAGTCACTAGCTACTGTGCCATGTAGGTTCCTAAGTTTATGGCCAAACTTGGTTGGTATAATTTAAAAGTATTGCATTTCAATTTATTTTTCATTACCATCCTTTCCTATTTGCATTTTTGGTTTCCTGATTCTGCTTACTGCATTTGCATCTGTTCATTTAAACCTTCCCATGCTTTTCTACATCTATTATTCACTATTTCTTATAGTGTAGCAATCATATTCTACTATACTTACAACCTACAATTTGTATATAATAGTACTTTTTTAATTGCCAAAGAATTGGAAACAAAATCAATGCTAATATAGATAATAGATTCTTTAATATAGATGTTTGCCCAATTTGACTAAGCATCTGTCTGCCTTCTTTTCAGTTCTTCATTGTTATAGTTAAAATATTGCCAGCATGTTGATATATATAGGACTACTGTGGTTATGTACATTGCAGTGGGATCTCTGGCTGGAGGTAAAATCTGAACCCAGGTCTCAAATTACAAATTTATTGTTCTTTCCAAAAGTGAAATTTGTTTAGCTACATTCCATCCCTTTGAAGCTTGGAACTTAGGTAAAGGATCTCTACTCTTTCAAAATAAATCAGTGACACCATGGCATTGCAAATACCATGACTGATTTGGTCTCAGAAAGTCCTGGATTCAAGTCCAATTTCTAAGTGTTGCCAACTATATAACCATGGACAAGTCATTTAATATTGCATCTTCCTAGGACTTATTTACAAAGTTATATCATAGAGGCTCACAATCTGAATTGGTGGAAGGGACTCTTTGTCTCTTTGTTATTAAGCTCTAGACATTTCACAAACAGATTTCCTAAAGCTGATAATCCTTGAATTTTTTTTCCTTGATTTAAAATAACCTTTTCAGCATCTCTCTCTGTCTTTTTTTCATGGCATCCCTACTTTCCTCCTCTTCTGTTTAGAAATGCCCCTAGGTCTTCCATTCATAAGACAGCATATATAATAAAGCACCGAACAAATAGGAGGGATTATTTTCTAGATGGAAGCATCTCTGGGAGAGCCCTGGAAATGGAGTCAGAAAAACTTGCATTCAAATAATAATTTATAAGCTGTGTGCCTTTGGACAAGTTACAGTTTCCTTGCCATTGTATATAGTGAGATTTATGTCTGACCAGATATGGAAGTGGGCCAATCAGAGAAGGAGAACAAAGGATAACTGAGTGTGGCATTAATACCCACAGAATGTTAAAAAAAAAAAATAACCAGAGGTGCACTAAGGGGTCTTTTTTGAGGAAAATTCAGAGGAGGACTTAGACAAGAGCTGAAAAGGAAGAAAAAGTATGGACAGGTTGTAATCTGTACTTTAGGGGGGAATAGCCACATCACTGAGTTCATGGACCCGCTGAAATATTCTAAGGATAGAAGCAGAATGGATAGAGCCCTGAGCCTAGCATTAGGAAGACCTGAATCCAAATTCTACTTCAGACAATTATTAGCTATGTCACCCTGGGCCAAGTCACAACCTCTGTCTGTCTTGTATCCCCTACCCTAAAATGGGGAGAGCAAAAACACCTACTTTATAAAGTTGTGTGCATCAAATACTTTTTGTTGTGTGCATCAAATACTTTTTGTTGTGTGCATCAAATAATTTTTGTTGTGTGCATCAAATAATTTTAAAAAGCACTTAGCACTGTCTGTGGCACACAGTAGGCCCTATGTAAATACTCATTCTCTTTCCTTTCCCCTAAGTACCTATTAAGTAATCATTATCCACGTTAGCTGGGGAGGGGGGCATAAATTAATATCTAATTCTTTGGGCAAGACAGGTGGAGTGTATACAATCATGAAAAAAATCTTGGGGAAGAAGAGGGTTTTGGAAATAGGATTAACCATTCCTGAAGGAGCAGAAGTTGGCTGCTTTTAGTAATTCCATAAATGAGCAGAATAATCTTGGCATAGCCTTTTGGGGCTGTATTTCCATGAGTTCAGGGAGGGTTTTCTCTCTAAAGAGCTATACAAGGATACTCTACAGCATGCAGCTGTGTGATAAAGAAAGCGCTTGTGGCAGGTTATATCTGAGAACTTTATTAAATGTTTACATTCTCTAGCTTGGATCATAAATATGTCATTGGTCATATTGCTCCTTAAATCCATTAAGTGATCCCAAGAGAGATGCTGGCTCTTGCCCTGGCCTTGGATAGCTCTGCAGGGCTGACCCTTGGCAAGACTGGGGAGTGAGCTGTTTGTCATCAGGGCTTCCTTCTAGAGCTTGATTCAGTACTCAATTCCCATCTCACCCTATGCAATGGAAAATATACTAAATTTAGCAATAGAGAGCCTTTGTTTGAATCAAAGACCTACTGCTTTCTACTTAAATCACTTCAATTCTATGAGCCTCAGTTTCCCATTCTGTAAAATGAGTGGTTTAGATTGGCTGGCCTTTAAAAATTCCTTCCAATTTTAAAACTAGGAGTCCATTATCCCTTGAAGGTATTCAGTGTTTTCAGATAACTTTTCTACTAGAAATACTTCTAATAAGTTCATAACCATTACTAATGATCTCAATTTACTTATCTATAAAAACAAAATGGCTACATTAGATAATCTTGTAAAATAATGATCACTAAAGTTCTAAGCATTTCAAAAAACTCAGTGATTCAGCTCATTCTAGCTCTTTATCTACCACTCTACAAAATACTGAGGAATTTATGTATTTTGTCCAAGGAGGATTTACATTTAAATGAGCCTGAAGAGAGAAGGCAAAGTTTACATATTAAGGAATGATCCTATGAAGCTGCAACTTTAGAGATAAGTAAGCTTAGAAGACTTTTTTTTTTTGTACCAATATTGGTGATGGAAGGAAGGAGATATGGCTTCCTAATCACACCCTAGATGTAAATAAACATTTTACCCAATATCTCTACCATGAGGACTAGATTTAAAATAATGATAATGATGATCGTGATCATCACCCCATTTCAATTTCACCTTCTGAAGAGCAGTCCCTCCACAGTCCTAGAGTACCTACCCATCCTCTTCCAAAACTCCATAGTTTATCCCTCTCCTAAAGGTGTCAATACCCTCAAGCCTTGTCTGCCTCATTTCCCCAAGTCTCACCCTCAAAATGTCTCTTTCCCTCTAGTCAGTCCCAGTACCTGGCATTCACAATAGGGTTCCAAATCACTTTTCCAGCCTCACTTTCCCCTTCCAGATAGTATTTCCACTAAAACTGGAAACAGACAGGGGCAGCTGGGTGGCACAATGGTTAGAGCACCATCCTTGAAGTCAGGAGGACTTGACTTCAAATTTGGCCTCAAATACTTAACACTTCCTAGCTGTGTGGCCAAGTCACTTAACCCCAATTGCCTTAGCCAAAAAAAAAAAAAAAATTGGAAAGAGAAAGCCTTCACTTGCATTTGGACTCTACCACTCTCTAACTATATTATTTAGGAAGAGCAAAGATCTGACCCTTTTTAAATTTCTATTTGCCCATCTATCTAATAATTACCATAGCCCTAGACTTATCAGGAACTTTAGAGACTATTTGATTTAATCACCTCTTTTTACAGATGAGGAAACTAAGGCCCAGAGAAGTTAACTGACAAGCTCCCAAAGGTAGTAATTGATAGTCAGGATTTAAACTTGGGACCTGTGATACCAAGCCCTGATTTGGGGATATTAAGTGATTTAAATATAGATCTAAGATTTCTAATGTTGTAGGTCCCATGTAAGTATCAAAAGTGGGATAGCTCAACTCAGTCCTTTATGATTTAAAGTTGAGTATTCTTGCCAAGTTCTACTTTTACTGTTTGCTTTTTCTGCCCCAAATGATCATTAATATGTTTCTTTATTTATACATTACATACCTCCAATATAGAATGCAGGTTATCTGAGATTAAGGACTATTTTGCTATTGCTATTGCAATATTTAGTACAATGCCTGGTACACAAATGTGCATAATAAATGCTTTTAGATTAGACTAGATTGGATTGGATTGGATTGGATTAGAACAGGGTGTTAGTGACTGCTCTGTTTTCCAGAGACTGAAAAAATGTAAATATCCCGAGACAAGGAACACTATAAGCTATCATTAGCTGACACTTGTGGATGAACTGACAGTCAAAATCATGGCCATGGTAAAAAGATTCAGGAGAGACACTTGGGGAGGTGGAAGACAGCAGAGAGAAGGAAAAGGGACTAGAAGAGGAGGTGGATAAAGAGCAAGCAGGAGGCTCTGTCATGGAAGGAAGAGTAGCCAGACCTGGTAAATAACCAGGGCAACAAAGGCCAAAGGCAAGTGGAATGTAAAAAGATACCAGCTGCCCTGGTCCTCTCAGCCTCCTTCCCTTCCCTTCAACCCTTATTCAAGAGCCCTGGGCTCTACATATCTATATCACCTTGCCCTGAGAGATTTTCTTACCTAGAAGAAGGCAGTCACTGGTCTGAGGCACAAAGAAAATAAGACTTTGGGGCTGAAAGATGGCAAATTCATAACAGAAAATCAAGAGAGGGAAAGAGAAAGCCATTCAATGAAATAGATACCAAAAAGAGAAACTGAGGCTTAGAAGATAGCATGGGGTAGAAGGAAAAGCAGGAGACCTGAGTTTGAATTTTGCTTCTGACACTTATTAGCTACATTATCATGTCAAGTTATTTGATCTCTTAGGCTCAATTTCTTCATCTATAAAATGGGTATGATAATGCTTGGACTACCTACTTCCCAAGGTTATTTGAAGAAAACATTTTGTGAATTAAGTAGCATTATTTGGATTGTTGTTAAACTTAATACACAGTAAGATGGCAGAAAACATCCCTTTTCCTGATTGGTCTATCTCCAACTCAAAACTGGAGTTTTCTGATCAGCCTCTGTGACCTATCACTTGTCCATCAGGTACATCCAGCAAATGTTCATAATTCTTATAATTATAATTACTAATACATATATTAATGTTAATACATAATATATTAATATTAAGACATAATTACTATACATTTAGCTCTGTGCTGGGTGCACTTTAAAAGGGGGTAAGAAGAACTGAAGATACAAAGAATTATACGACACATTCCCTATTGTTATGGTGTTCATAGTTAGAGACAGAAACACAGAGAAAGAGACAGAAACAGAAATAGAGAGAGAGAGAGAGACAGAGAGAGACAGAGAGAGAGAGAGAGAGAGAGAGAGAGAGAGAGAGAGAGA
>JAJPUD010003495.1:131424-147093 GCA_023553655.1 Myrmecobius fasciatus
AGAAATAGGAGAAAATAGGATGGGGTCCCAGCTAAACGCTTACTAACCCTGTGAATATTCACAAGTCATTAAAGGCAGTAGATTGCAATGAAATGGACACTGGATTTGCAGCCAGAGGTCTTGGGTT
Organism: Myrmecobius fasciatus; assembly: GCA_023553655.1. Classification (NCBI taxonomy): domain Eukaryota; kingdom Metazoa; phylum Chordata; class Mammalia; order Dasyuromorphia; family Myrmecobiidae; genus Myrmecobius; species Myrmecobius fasciatus. The sequence goes on from JAJPUD010003495.1 coordinate 131,552, forward strand.
TGAATCCCAGCTCTGACCTTCACTACCTGTGCAACTGTATGCAAGTAATTTAATCTCAATCTCAGCTTTCTCATCTATGGAAATACCAACACTTGTCTAGACTTTTTATTAGGGAAGCACAATTAAGTTCTAAAGAGATGAGCTATTTTGGTTAGCATTGCCTGTGTGAGCTTCGACAAGTCACATCCCTTCTCAATGTGTCAGTTTCCCTAGATGTAAAATGAAGGCATTGGCCTAAATGGTCCTTAAACTTCCCTCTTACTCTAAACCCTAAACCATATGATTATAACAATTGATGCATAGCAGACAATTAGAGAATATTTAAATGCTAAAATATTTATGAAACTAAATATAATTTGAATTCAAAACATGAAAATATATCGATGTGGGGTAGAATCATTAAGTTTCTTTATTTTGAGATGAAATCTTTGATTCGGGAAATTCTACCAATAGTCTTAATTCTGACTGAATTTGGAACTGTACAGAATGTCCTCCCCTATTTATATAGCAATTCACATAGGAATCCTGCCTTTCCACATCCATTCTTCTCTTCCCTAGGCTAGGCATTCCTTTTCCCTTTTGCCCTCATGTGACAAAGGTCAAAGCCATATGAATGACCAGCCCTCTCTAGCTCTAAACCTATGATACTACAATCATAGGCTTTAGAAACAGAAGGAAAAGCCTTTTGTGATACAGATATGGTGCTGATAGCTAAACCAGGTAGGGTGAAAACAGAGAAAGAAAACTATAGACCAATTTCCCTAATGAATATTGATGCAAAAATCTTAAATAAAATATTAGCAATGAGATTACAGAAAGTCATCCCCAGGATAGTACACTATGACCAAGTAGAATTTATACCAGGAATGCTGGTTCAATATTAGGAAAACTATCAGCATAACTGACTATATCAATAACCAAACTAACAAAAATCATATGATTATCTCAATAGATACAGAAAAAGCATTTGATAAAATCCAACACCCATTCCTATTAAAAACACTAAAGAGTATAGGAATAAATGGACTTTTCCTTAGAATGGTCAGTAGCATCTATTTAAAATCATCAGCAAGCATCATATGTAATGGGGACAAACTAGTACCATCTCCAATAAGATCAGGAGTGAAACAAGGCTGCCCATTACTATTCAATATTGTATTAGAAATGTTACCTTTGGCAGTAAGAGAAGAAAAAGAGATTAAAGGAATTAGAGTAGGTAGTGAGAAAACCAAATTATCACTCTTTGCAGATGATATGATGATATATTTAGAGAACCCTAGAGACTCAACTAAAAAACTATTTGAAACAATTCACAACTTTAACAAAGTTGCAGGACATAAAATAAATCCACATAAATCATCAGCATTTTTATATGTTACCAGCAAAGTTCAGCAGCAAGAGATACAAAAAGAAATTCTATTCAAAATAACTGTCGATAGTATAAAATATTTGAGAATCTATCTGCCAAGGAAAAGTCAGGAACTATATAAACTAAACTTTCCACACAAATAAAGTCAGACCTAATCAGTTGGAAAAATATCAAATGCTCATGGGTAGGCTGAGCAAATATAATAAAAATGACAATACTACTAAATTAATCTACTTATTTAGTGCCATACCAATCAAACTCCCAAGAAATTATTTTACAGATCAGAAAAAATAGTAGCAAAGTTCATCTGGTCAAAAATTTCAAGGGAATTCATGAAAAAAAAATGTTGATGAAGGTGGCCTAACTGTGCCAGATCTAAAAACTATATTATAAAGCAGTGGTCATCAAAACTGTTTGGTGCTGGCTAAGAAACAAAGCAGTCAATCAGTGCTATAGGATAGGATCACAGGACAAACTAGGCAATAACTATAGTAATCTAGTGTTTGACAAACCCAAAGACTCCAGCTTTTGGGATAAATACTCACTATTTGACAAAAACTGCTGGGAAAATTGGAAACTAGTGTGGAAGAAATTAGGGCTTGACCCATACCCAATACCACATACCAAGATAAGATCTAAATGGGTTCATGATTTAGATATAAAGAGTGATATTATAAGTAAATTAGAGGAACGTAGTATAGTTTACCTCTCAGACCTGTGGAGATGGAATAAATTTATGTTCAAAGAAGATCTGGAACTCTTAATTGAACACCAGATAGATAATTTTGACTATATTAAGTTAAAAAGTTTTTGTACAAACAAAACTAATGCAGACAAGATTAGGAGGGAAGTAATAAATTGGGAAATCATCTTTACATTCAAAGGTTCTGATAAAGGCCTCATTTCTAAAATATATAGAGAATTGTTTCATATTTATTTCAAGCCATTCTCCAATCGATAAATGGTCAAAGGATATGAACAGACAATTTTCAGATGAAGAAATTAAAACTATTTGTAGTCATATAAAAAGGTGTTCCAAATCACTATTGATCAGAGAAATGCAAATTAAGACAACTCTGAGGTACCACTACACACCTGTCAGATTGGCTAAGAGGACAGGAAAAGATAATGATTAATGTTGGAGGGGATGTGGGAAAACTGGGACACTGATACATTGTTGGTGGAACTGTGAACGGATCCAACCATTCTGGAGAGCAATTTGGAGCTATGCTCAAAAAGTTATGAAACTGTGCATACCCTTTGACTCAGCAGTGTTTCTATTGAGCCTATATCCCAAAGAGATCTTAGAGGAAGGAAAGGGCCCCATATGTGCAAGAATGTTTGTGGCAGCCCTTTTTGTAGTGTCTAGAAACTGGAAACTGAATGGATGCCCATCAGTTGGAGAATGGCTGAATAAATTATGGTATATGAATGTTATAGAATATTATTGTTCTGTGAGAAATGACCAGCAGGATGATTTCAAAGAGGCCTGGAGAGACTTGCATGAACTGATACTGAGGGAAATGAGCAGAACCAGGAGATCATTGTACACAGCAATAACAAGACTATATGATGATCAATTCTCATGGACATGGCTCTCTTCAACAGTGAAATGTTTTAAACCAGTTCCAATTGTTCAGTGATGAAGAAAGCCATAAACACCCAGAGAGAGGCCTGTAGAATCTGAGTGTGTACCACAACATAGCATTTTCATGCTTTCTGTTGATGCTTGCTTGCATTTTGTTTTCCTTCTCAGGTTTTTTTTTTCTTGTAGATCCGATTTTTCGTGTACAGCAAGATAACTGTATAAATATGTATACATATATTCGATTCATCATATATTTTAACATAATTAACATGTATTAGACTATGTGCCATCTAGGGGAGGAGGGGGAAGGAGAGAAAAATTTGGAACAGAAAGCCTTGCAAGGGTCAGTGTTGAAAAATTACCCATGCATATGTTTTGTAAATAAAAAGCTTTAATAATAAATAAAAAGAAACAGAAGTAATAGTAGACATTGTGTAGTCTAACTCTTCATTTTACAGGGGAGGAAACTGAGATCTAGAGAGATAAAATATATAAAAGAAGTCAGCAGTAGAAGCAGGATTTGAATCATGTGCCTCAGACCCTAAACCACTACCTTCACCCATCACACTCATCTCCCTCTTCTGGATTCCATATGTACAGGTCCCATTCATCCCAAAAGGCTAGAATAAGAGAGGAGAACAATGCAGTAGAAGCAAAGTCAGAGACCCTGGATTGAAATCCCTGGGTGGCTCCTAACTACCTCAGCGATCATGAGCAATGCCTTCAGCTCCTTGTTCCTCAATTGCCACTGATCTCTTAAATGAGGATATTCACCTGGATGCCCTCCAAGGTCCCTCTCGGATCTAAGTCTGTGAACCTATGACATTGAAAATAGAACTTGACTGATGTTCCTCTTCAGTAATTAGAAATCTGTGACTTCTGAGCAAGACATGGAGGAAGCTGCTCATGCAGAAACCGACCAATTCATACCAAGCAAAAAGTTCCTGAATGGCAAAGATCAAAAAGGGAAAGAGTTCAACAAGTCACCGTGACTTGGCTTCCAACACTTGGGCCACTGAGACTGCTATGCTATCCTTCCCTTTGCTAACCCTGCTGTATTCTTCAGCCTTCTTCACCCATTCATTCCATCCTAGATCTGCTTCTGACTCAACAGACCTTTTCCCTATGTCCTCTTGTGCCTGATTCAGGTCTTCACTACTCCGGCACATCACCATTCACCACTATATGCTATCATCAACCTTCTAGGTGACTTAATTTGGGTCCTTTTCCCAAATGCAGATGACCCATTTTCTGGGCCCTGGAAGATAGGCTCTGTGAGATTTTACAGCTGGAACTTTGTGACTAATCCAGAGAAGAACCTCTGAAGTCAGAGTCCAGTCCTGAGACAACAGACATACTCCCTGCTGCCAAGCACATTTCTGAGTCTTTCCAGTTCAATAAGATCTGCCAGGATGTGTGCCCTGCTGTTAAGCCCTCAGGACCCAGATTCAATCCCACACCACAATGACTCTTTCTTACTATATTGATCAAAAGTGCAAACCAGTCCACAGACTTGCAATGTCATCTCTTCCTTCTAGGATCCCTTATCTGTTTCATCCCAACTCCTAGAATACCAGGATTCCTGGAGACCATTAGCTCAACCCTTTTCCCCTTCCAGGAAACTGCAGCTTCACAGAATTTCCAAATCTCAGAACTGGAAGGGAATTCTGAGGCCATCTAATCTACTAAGTACTTAGTAAGAACTCCCTTTAAAACATCCAACAACCGATCATCTGTCCTTTGTTTGAATATGTTCACCGATGGGGAACCCACTCCCCCAGAAGCCCATTCTACCATCCAACAGCTATAATTTCTAAGGAGCTTTCTTTTACATCAATTTAAAATTCCCTTCTCTGTATTTTCCTTCTCAGTAAATTTCCAGCCATCTCTCCCAGTTCTGCCCTCTGGGACCAAGCAGAACCAGCCAATTCCCTTTTCAACAAGACTGTCCTTCAAATAGCTGCAGATAGCGAAATCTGGCCATGCCTAATGAAAATCCCCAGTTCTTTTAACTTATCTTTGTGTGCCATGTTATCTATTCCTCTCACTTTCTCCTTTGGTGTCCTTCCTAAAGTGTGCTGCCCAGAGACCAGAGGATGTCTGATCAGGAATAAATGGAGCAAAAACTCTCATCTCCCTTTTCTGGAGCACACAGTAAGCAAATCAAAACCTGAACCTCCCAGCCTCCCGTTTCCTTTACCCCAGGTTCTGAATAAGGGACAGCCAAGAAGACTTCCTAAAATAGTATCTATAACAAAGTTGAAAAAGGTATTTCTACCTATTCCAGGCTCGGTACCAACCCATGTCTTGGCCAATGGCCACAGTGTTTTCCTCAGAAATTGAAAAGAATCCCACATCTGCAGGAAAGCAACACAGACATTTCTTTGCCAGAAAAACCCAAATGGAGTGGGTGCCGAGGTATTATCTTTCTATGAAAGCCCTTTGCCTCTTCCTACCTGCCTCGACCCACAGCCACCCCCATCTCTATACTGCAATCGTAGCCCAGCAAAATCTGAGGTATACAGCTGTCCTGGAGATGGAGAAGGAAGCTTCAACAAAGTCAGGATTTAGCTTCCATTTTTAACATGGAATCAAGATTTTTTTTAAAGCAGGTACAAACATGATAGGCTATTGTGGCCCCTCTTCCCCCTGAAGAAAAGTTCCTACTGAATGCATTTCACTAAATAAGATCCTTCAGTGCAGCTCCCTGCAAGGTAACAACTTCAGGGGATGGGGGGGCTCAGGGTGGCGTTGAGTGGGAGTGGGGGGAAGAGAGACAGGAGCAAGGCAGCAGCTGTTTCTAGGGATCCGGGTGTGGGGGTGGAGCCAGGCTTGCACATGAGACAAACAGAACAGGGGACATGAAAACAGAGGCTCCTGAAGCACAACCAGGTTTCCAGTGAACAGCTGGCCACTGAAATAATGACACCAAAGGGTTGGTTTCATGTCAAAGGAACTGATCAGACGAGGAAAACAAGGTTTCAGTTTCTCTCCTTGTCTAGCCGACAGCCCGCAAGCCCTGCTCCTGCTCCCCCATGGAAGGGACACTGTGCTCGAGCCGTCCCTAGCATCCCTTGTCTGGCATCGGGATGCAGCCACAGCTGGTGGGTGTCTTGGTGCTTCAGTGTGCCCCCCTCTTTTTGCCCCTTCCCAACCTCCCCAATTCTCCAGTTTTCTCGTTCCAGCCCTATTTCTCAAAATAAAAAAGGGGAAACTCCCCCTCCCTGGCTTGGGGTTCCGGGGGGTGTCACCTACCTTCCACAGGCGAGGTCTTCAAACGCCGGCAGATGCCTTCAGTGTCCCCGTAGGTCTCCTTGATTTTGACCACAGCCTCCGTCCCCCGAAGTTCCATGAGGGAGCGGAGCTCCTCCATCGTACACCCAAACTCGCCTGCATGGTTGGCTTCGTTTCTTTGGTTCTTGGAGTAAAAGTCGCTGTTGGTCATGTCTCCCATTTTTGCTGAGGTTCCTGCTCCACTTTGGGCAGATCCAAGGTTATTATTATTTTTTAATCTACTTATTTTAGGGGAGGGGAAGAAAGAAGCAGGTTCCCAATTAGAGCTATAGGTCTATACGGCTTTCGGGAAGGAAGCGACTTTAGCAACTCTGAGCAGTCGGCTCCGATTCCAAGGGAGAAAGTGGAGATGGGCCAGTGTGGCGGCGGTCGCGACCAGCTCGGAAAGGAACACCTCGACACGCAGGGATCCCGGTTCGAAGGTCAGTGGTGGTGGGTCTCAAGACTGCAGACCCAGGCGTCCCCATTCAGCGCTGCCCATGCCACTACTTCCCAGGCTGGCGTCTACATGGTCATGGCCCCTTCCTGGCACCTAGAGGAACCAACACAGGCAGAAGTTAAGAGAGGGGCTTCCTCTGGCTCGGGAGCCATTTTCTTTCCCATTTTCCCATCTGCAGGCTCACACACAAGAATGCTCACATGTGCATCTCCATTTCCCATGCCCATCTTCCCACAAGCATATCTGCCTGCCTGCCCTTCACAAGATACTACTCATATTCTCTCTCTCTCCCCATATGTGTGTCTCTCTCTGTCTGTCTCTCTTATGAATGCATCATCTCTATGGACAGTCATCCACTCACCCCCCACTTATACTCTCTCATAAATGCAGCAACTCCCCATGTCCATATATTCTACCCACAATACCTTCAGGAGTACATCCTCACAAACAAATACTTTCCTGTGGTTTTTAACTTTAAATCTCTCTCTGTCTCTCTCTTTCACACACACACACACACACACACACACACACACACGAAGGAAGGAAGGAAGGAAGGAAGGAAGGAAGGAAGGAAGGAAGGAAGGAAGGAAGGAAGGAAGGAAGGAAGGAAGGAAGGAAGGAAGGAAGACAGGGAGGAAGGAAGGAAGGAAGACAGGGAGGGAGGGAGGGAAAAAGGAAGGAAGGGAGGGAGGGAGAGAAGAAAGAAGAGAAGAAGAGAAGAAGGGAAGAAGGAAGGGAGGGAAGAAGGGAAGAAGAAAAGAAGGAAGGGAGGGAGGGAGGGAGGAAAGGAGGAAGGGAGAAAGAAAGAAAAGCTTGTTCAGAGAAGTCTAAATCTACCCCCACCAGACTGACATGGTCCCTGCTCTCTCCAGGATAGAAGGCACAGCCAACTGAGTCAAACACCGGCCTCTCTCTCCCACAGCAGCAGTCCTCCTTACTTTAATCAAGTCCCAAGAGCACCCGCTAAATGAGACAGCTCATGCATATTAATAAGGAAGTCATTAGTCCAACAGCTTCGTGGCCTCCAGCATGAGATCTAGTTCGCTGCTCTATCAATCTCTCATCTGACAAGCACCAAAAAGTCCCACAAGACCCATCAAGGCCAAGAAAGTAATTGGGCCCCCATTCCTTGGGGTTGGGTCCATTATGGGAACTATTTGTCAGTCCAAGGAGAGAGAGATGAAAAAGGGGAAGAGGGAGAATAAAATTCAGAAGCAGTTCCCTTGCCAGCCTGGAAGATAAATGTATCTGCAGCTCTTGCCAACCCAAGAACCAAATCCCCCAAGGGGACACCGAATACCTGCCTGCTGCCAGCCACAGCAAGCATTGGGTGACAAAGGGCCTGGAAGTAGCAATGGCTTTCTCTCCTTCCCCTGGTTTCAGCCACACCTGAGAGCTAGGGATGGGGCACAATGCCACATGTTCTAGGGATGGGCATGAAGCAGCCAGCACAAGTGCTCCAGAGAGAACCCATGGATAGAGAATAGCCAAAACTTTTCATGCTTTCCCCCCCTTCCATTTTTCTTTCTTTCTTCCCATATATTTTCTCTTATTCTTCTTTTCCTTTTTCCTTTCCTTTTCTCTCTTTTTAATTTCTTTCTTTTTTTCCTCTCTGTCTTCCTCTTTCTTTCTCTCTCATCAAGGAGTTTCACGTACATTCTATTCCATCAATCAATAAGCCAGTACAAAACAAAAAAAAGGGGGGGGCTAGCTTTGGAATCAAATGATCTGGGTTCAAATCCTACTTCTGACATTCACTACTAGTGTGACTTTGGGCAACTAATTTATCCTCCTTGGGCCTCAGGTTCTTTATCTATAAAATTAAGGTATTGGACTAGATGACCTTTAAGGTCCCTTCTAGTGCAAGAGTTATAATCCTATAGGTACTAAGTGCTTATTTAGAATGGGCCAGATGAAGGAGCTTACATTTAATGGAAATAAATAGATATTTACAAAATATATAGAGTAGATAGACAATAATCTTAGTAAAGACGGCACTAGTGACTAGTGAATTTATATGTATATATATATATATATATATATATAAATTGGTTCTATAAATTCTATCAATTCAACTAGAGAAAGGTCTCCTTCCAAAGTTGAAGTCTGAGATGAGTTTTAGAAGACAGATTTTTTTAAGCTTCCATGTTTGACAGGCAGGTAGTTCCAGTAAGAAAACACACAAATCAAATGTGAACTCCTATCCTCTTGCCCTCAAAAGGCTTGTAAGAAAAGCCTGAAGGGCATATTATTATCCAGGCCTGGGAAAATAAGGCTCTAAGGAAATGGGCTGATTTGCTCCTACCCTTGCCTCTCAGAGTTCTAAATAGATCTAGGAAGTTACCCACCAAATCTTCATTATAACCCTTCCTTTGAAGGATCTTAACATCTCTTTCCCTCACCTCCTTTGCACTCCTATCCCACATCCAGAAAGAAAAGGAAGAGGGGAGATACTATAGAATTTCTAAGTCTGGATGACTATCCTACTGAACTGGACCCATAACCAGAGGAAAAGAGGGGGTAGGGGTACAGCCTTGATTAATAGTCCCCTCTCCAAGGTCTTCTCAATGCCAATTATGTCATTGTCCATTTATCTGTAATTGGCAGGAGAGTGACTGGGAAAGAATAGGAGGTAAAGAAGTGTGAGAGATATAGGAGGAAGGATGAGCCTTAAATGAGTGAAATAGATGAAGACTAAATTTATTAAGAAAGGAAGGAAGGAAGGCAGAAGTCTATAAAGAATGAGTGGGGGTGGGGGTCTTGATAAATGTGGAAAATAGGGGAGTGTTGATTGTGAAATGCCTGGCAAAGACAGATAGGATGATACGACAATAGAGCTAAAACTAAAAGTGGCTTCTGAACCCACTTAGTCTAACCACATCCTTTTGCAGATAAGGAAAATGAGGCTAATGGGGAAGAGGGGAAATAAGTGACTTGCCCATGGTCACAGAAGTAATGTGTCAGAAGTGGTACTTGAAATCAGGTCTTCTGACTCCAGAAATAATGATCTTTCCACTGACAGTGATATCACCATTATACCAGACTATCTCCAAGGATTAAGATTGCTGGTCAGATGAAGCAAAACTCAAGTTTATGACCTAAGAAACTAGACATAACAGAATCCTTAGCTTCTAGCCAACCAAACAATATCCATTTTTCAAAGCCTGTCCAGATTATTTTTGATCTCTTCCATATATAGCCTTCTCCACTTAAGGACTAAAGCTAGAGCATTTCCAGAGAGGGACCAAGATGACGAAGGGATGCAGACCCATACCATGAGAAGACTGGTTGAAGAAAACACAAAGGCTTAGTATGAAGACAGAAAGACCTTATCTGTTCCCAAAGTTTTAAAAGATTTTCAGGTAGAAGAAATGTTAGTTTTACTTCCTAACAGTAAAAGTCTTTTCTGTGACTTACTTGGGATGGACCATAACATAACAATTCTACCAATGGCAAATTCCCCAGACATGCCAAATCCTGCTTTCCTTAGGAACTATAGCAGACCAGAGATGCCAAATCCTTTGGGAATATATGGTCTAAATTGAACCCAAAAATTAATGAGGATCAATATTAATAGTATTAATTTTAACTGGTTGATTGAAAGGATCCAGAGGAAGACAGTTCCAACTGAGCACTATAAACCTGCTTTCCTTTCTCAAAGTCACTGGTCTAGATGACACTGACCTTTCATAAAATGTGTTTTTTCTTTTTTTTCTTTTTTTTTTTGCTTTTTGCTGAGGCAATTGAGGTTAAGTGACTTGCCCAGGGTCACACAGCTAGGGAATGTTAAGTGTCTGAGACCAGATTTGAACTCAGGTCCTCCTGACTTCAGGGCTGGTGCTCTATCCATTGTGCCACTCAGCTGTCCCAAAATGTGTTTTTTTCTTGACCTAAATCTAGATTACCAGAGTTTTCCCTTCAGGTCCTCTTCTTTAAATATTTAGACACAAGAAAGTATTTGCTGCAGACCTGTCAGTCATACCCTAGTTGTAAGAATTATAACCAGGGTGGGACAACTAGACCTTTATCCAAAGATGCTGACATTGGGAGTATATTTCCTCCATAGGAAAGGAAAGGAAGTTTATTTCCAATAAAGACTGTCATTTCCTTGTTTCAAACCTTCTCCTGACTTTTGTGGTTTATAGTGACAGATCATGAATAAGGAAACCTGGGTTAGCTACTCTATTGCTTGGCTACATTAACAATCCCAGAATCCTATCAGGTTGATGCCTCCATCCCAAGGACTTCTCTATTTCATCCTTCAACATCAATCTCTTCAAGATTAAAAGCTAAATTCTAAACACAATTATACCTGCAGTTGAACTATCTTTTGGTCCACTGTCATCCTGCCTGTTTTATCCTAGCTTTAAAAAGTCCTACTTATAGTTCTGCTGGGCACGCACATGCAGAAGTCAGGTTATCTGGGATGTTACATGGTCATCAATCAAGTTCTAGATCTCATCACCTCTGGCTTGAACTATTGCAGCCTTTTAATTAGCTTCTCTGTTTTCCATCTTTCCCCTCTCCAATATATGTTACACATAGCTACCATAAAATAATCCTACTACTATTCACCTACTCAAGAAGCTTCAGTGGCTCCCTAATGAATCAAATTTAAAATACAAATTCCTCAGTTTAAAATTCAAAGTCCTTCAATGTCTGGCTAGAAATATCAGTATGTTACATCTCTCCACATTACACTCAAGCTAGACTACTTGTTTCTCTCTGAATCTGTCAAGTCTTCTCCTATCATCCTGCCTTTGCAGATAGATCATCCCATATCTCTAGAAGTCATGTCCTTACCTATTCTTTGTGCTATCCTTACTAGAAACCTTTTTTTACACTCTAATTCTAGAAATCTTTGCTGATCACCCTACCTCCAGTTATTATTCTTCTCTGCCTCTTCAAAATATCTTATATTACTTCTCTATATACATGTTCTAATCCTCCATCCTCAATAAAATGTAAGCTCAGTTCCAATTATTCAGTGAAGAAAGCCATATATACCCAGAGAGAGGGATGTGAAATGTGGACCACAACATAACATTTTCATGCTCTCTATTGAGGTTTGCTTGCATTGTATTTCCTTTATCGGATTATTCTTTCTTGTAGATATGATTTCTCCTGCACAAAAATTATGTGTGGAAATAACTATACATATATTCGATTTCTTAAGTATTCTAACATAATTATCATGTAGTGGATATCCTGCCATCTAGGGGAGGGGTGGGGAGTAGGGGGGAAAAATTTGTAACAGAAAGCTTTGTAAGGGTTAATGTTTAGGAATTACCCATACATATGTTTTGCAAATAAAAAATATTAATAAATTTTTTAAAAAATACAAAAAAATACAAAATAAAAATAAAATGTAAGCTCAATAAGGGCAGGAATTAATGCAATTTGTATTTTTGTCTTTCCATCTCCAGCACTAAGCATAGGGGATAGCATAACAGACACTTGATAGATATGTGATCTCGTTATTGGACAATTTGAAACTGGATATCTTAGGTGATTTGACTTCAGCATTAGGTAACTCTAGGGAAACTGTGTACTTAGTGTCCATTAATACATATGGATGGAACTCAACAACTCTTCATGGAGCCATGAACTCAGGACAAGAAAAGACCACAGATGCCAACCAGCTCAATCTTTTCATTTTAGAAAAAAAAAAAAGAAACTGAGGTACTGATGAGGGGAAAAGTACACAAGAACTCAGATAACCTGATTCCCAGTCTCTCTTCCTATTCTCCTGGAAAGACAGCATGGTATGTCCCACAGAATGCTAAAGATGGAATTAAAAAAGATGATGGGTTCACTTTTACCTTTATTTTCATTACTCAGGAAAGTCACTTAATCTAGCCTCAGTAAAATGGAGATAATAATAGCAGCAGGCAACTTGCTAAACCTATAAAATTGCAATGTAGATGATCTGAATGGGTAAACAATCAACTCAACCAATTTAAAAGCATTTCTTCAGTGACTTCTCCCTGCCAAAGATTGGTAGAAAGAGTTTTTTTTCTCTCTCTGGTTCCCTAAAACAATGAAAATGAAATCACAAGTCATATTTTTAAAAATAGCAGCAACTTCATGTGGCTATTATGAGAATAAAGTGATATAATATATGTAAAGCATTTTGCAAACGTTAAAGTGCTAGATAAATGGTGGCCTACTATTGTTATTAGTATTTCTACATTGCCTTTTCCCTTCTCAAAGCCACTGGGACAAGGTCTTCTGGGACCAAATGCCAAAACTAATCAAGTCCACGTCATTGCCCTGAGTCCCAGCCACTAGGAAAAACACCCCATTTATATGCAAATGAGTTTGTCTGCTTAATCATTTCAGTCACAAACCAATCCTTGCATAAATACCACCTGGACCAGCAGCAGCTAAAAGCAAAGAGTGATTAGTTTCTGTCCACTTCACTCCTAAGATATGAGAACAATTTAATATTCCTCATCCCACCCTCTCATTTTACAAATCAGGAAACTGAGGTCAAGATAGGATTGAATGGTTTGCCCAAGATAATAAAGTACACTGGGAGTAAGGAGAAGAGCTAGGATAGAACACAGGTCTTCTGATTCCTCATCTGACACTCCTTTCCTTTCCACTATGGTGTATTTTTTCCTTAAAAATGTCTTTTAGACATCCCTTCCTCAAGTTAGTAGGGACCTAATTTTGTCACCTGGGCCAATCCATACAAGAAAGAAATCCCATCTAAAATACATCCAACAGGGACAACTAGGTGGTGCACTGGATAGAGCACCAGCCCTGAAGTCAGGAGGACCCGAGTTCAAATTTGACCTCAGGCACAGAACACTTCCTAGCTGTGTGACCTTGGGCAAGTCACTTAACCCCAACTGCCTCAAAATAAATATAAAAATAAAAATAAAACAAAATAAAATACATCCAACAAATAGTTGTGCATACTATATTCTAAGCACTGGGTGAAGTTCTTGGGATGCAAAGAAAGTTAAAAAAAATATATATATATACATACATATATATATATATATTTTAAATCCACAGTCCCAGCAGTCAAGCTAACATTCTAACAAGTATGTACATAAAGCTATAGACAAGATAAAGTTAAGATCATCTCAGAGGGAAATGATTAGCAGTGAGAAGAAAGAAGTAAGGAAAGGCCTGTTGTAGAAAATAGAATTTTATTTAAGACTTAAAGGGACCCAAAGAAGCCAGGAGACAAAGACAAGGAATGGGGATGGAAGGGAGGCAGCTAGTGCAAAGACAGAGTAGAAGGTGGAATATTCTGTTTGAGGAAAAGAAATTACCCAGGCCAGAGATCAGAGATTACACTGAGCAGAGGGAAATTAGCAAGAAGTCAGTCAAGGATGCAAATTCTTCAAAAGTCTTCTAAATGGAAGACTCTCAGCCCCTCTAACCCAGTCTACAGACAACCCCCATATAAATCTTCCTTTAAGACCTAGGAGGAATCTCATGACAGTTAGGTGGTCCAGTGGGTAGAGCTTTGGGTCTAGAAGGAAGAAGGCTTGAGTTCACATATGGCCTCAGACACCTCCTAGTTTGTGTAACTGGACAGTTATTTAACCTTTATAAAGCATTTTGCACAACATCTGGTATATAATAAATGCTCTGTAAACATTACTTATTACTGCTGTTATATTACATAGTGTTTTCCCTCTATTTAAGTATATTCTACTCTGCTCTGTACTGAAATATTTATCAAGACAGTCCTATTTACAAAACTTCACACAAAGTTCAATGATAGGTGAAAAGATGTCTGAAATATTGATCTTGCTCTCAAGGGGAAAAAGTTGTTGTACATATAAAGTTAAATAATAATCCTCAAATGCAATTCTGCAAGCATTGTCATTATCATCACCACACTCATCACATTTATACAATGCTTTATGATGTGCATATGTTAATTTATTTGATCCTCACAACAATCTAATGAAGTAGGTGCTATATTATCCTCATTGTGCAGAAAGGGAAACTGGGGTTGACAGATTAAAGTTAGCCAGAATCACATGGTTAGTCTCTAAGGGAGGATTTGAATTCAGATCTTCCTTCCTCCATGTCTAGTGTTCTTACATCAACCTAAGCAGCAAAGTGATTTTGGCACTTTAGGTCTATGACAGTCATGAGACCTGAGGTGAGGGAGCTTATTATGGAACCACATTTCTTGTTAATTGTTTGAGGGATGGGGCTTCATCTTACTTATTGTAAATCCCTCAAGGACTAGATCTGTGATTTGTGTTTTGATACAGAAGAAAAAGCAAGAAAGATTTGGGTGCAAAGACTTAGAACTAAAAATGCAATCAGGTTGTAAGGTATGTTCCAACTCTAACAGCCATGATCCTAGATTTGTTCCTATTTCTTGGTTCCCATATCTTCCCCTTGGTCCTTTTCCTCCTTCCGCTTCCAATTTTCCTGTCAATCTTCTCTCTGTTACTAATTCAATGTGTGACCTTAAACAAGTAATTTTACCTTTTCAACCTTCCATCAGTCTTGATTTCCAAATATGAGCTTAAAAAAAAAAAAAAGGAATTTCACAACCATCAAATCTTCAGAAGCCATTAAGTCCAACTCATTCCAGAAAAAGGACTCTCCTGGGGCAGCTAGGTGGCACAGTGGATAGAGCACCAGCCCTGAAGTCGGGAGGACCTGGGTTCAGATCTGGTCTCAGATACTTCCTAGCTGTGTGACCCTGGGCAAGTCACTTAACCCCAAATGCCTCAGCAAAAAGCAAAAAAAAAAAAAAAAGAAAAGAAAAGAAAAAGGACTCTCCTCTACAACACATTTACTGTGCCTGGAGCTCTCCAGTGATGGGACATCTACCACCACTTCCCCTATGGGTCCTTTTGTTTTCT
>JAJPUD010003495.1:147103-197166 GCA_023553655.1 Myrmecobius fasciatus
TTTTTTTAACATAAAATCTACAAGTCATTTTCCACATACTATGCATTAGCTCTTGTTCTATCCTCTGGGGCCAAGGATAACAAAACTAATTAATTCCTCTTCCAAGCAACAAGGAAAGACGGACCAAGACAATCAAGACCCACCTCTGACATATATTATGTGATCTTGGGCAAGGACATTTAAATTCTCAGGGCTCTAGGTTCAGGTTTCTTAAATGTTTTTTTCCATTTGTTACCCATTTTTACTTAAGAAATTTTTATGTGACTCTGGGTATATAGGTATATAAAACAGGTACAACAGGTAGAACTGGTGTGTTGTCTATGATTGAATCATTAGAGCTCTGGCCCGGGCTCTAGAATTAATGTGCTGTCTATTATTGTGCCATTAGAACTCTGGCCCAGGCTCTAGAATTAGTATGCTATCACCATTGGAGCTCTGGCCCAGACTCTAGAATTAGTATGCAATCTATCATTGCACCACTACAGCTCTGCCCCCAGATTCTAGAACCAGTGTGTTGTCTATGATTGTACCATCAGAATTCTGACTCGGGTTCTAGAACCAGTGTGTTGTCTATGACTGCACCATTAGAACTCTGGCCCAAGCTCTAGAACCAGTGTGTTGTCTATCATTGAATCATTAGAGCTCTAGCCCAAGCTCTGGAACTGGTGTGTTGTCTATGACTGAATCATTAGAGCTCTAGCCCGGGCTCTAGAATTAATTTGCTGTCTATTATTGTACCATTAGAACTCTGGCCCAGGCTCTAGAACTAGTATGCTGTCACCATTGGAGCTCTGGCCCAGGCTCTAGAATGAGTATGCAATCTATCATTGCGCCACTATAGCTCTGCCCCCAGACTCTAGAACCAGTGTGCTGTCTATGATTGTACCATCAGAATTCTGACTCGGGTTCTAGAACCAGTGTGTTGTCTATGATTGCACTATCAGAACTCAAGTTCCAATTGTTGTCTATTATTGCGCCATTAGAACTCTGACCCAGACTCTAGAACTAGTGTGCTGTCACCATATGATCTCTGCCCCAGAATCTAGAACCAAGATACAATCTATTATTAATCACATCATGAGAACTCTGGTCCAAACCAGTTATTGGACTTTGGGTCTTCTTTTCTGTGAGACCATGCACAAATCTAGATGATCCAACTGCTAGAGTCAAGGACTGGCGTCTGGAAGACCTGAGTTCAAATGCAGCCCCAGATACTTAGCTGCATAATTCTGGGCATCATTTAACCTCTCTCTGCCTCAATTTCCTCAACTCTAAAGTAGGGAGAACAACAGCACCTACTACCCAGGTGTGTTGTGAGGAAAAACAGCATCCTATTCCTTAAATTTGCTTAGCAAAGTGTCTGACACTTAGTAAGTGCTTTATAAATGCTTATTCTCTCTTTTTCTCCCCCCTTTCCAAGCCTAATGTTCTAAGAATCTCCAAGAATATTCCGACCATAATGGATTTATGCATTTGTATTTCCTCTTATTAGCATTTAAATGACTATGAATTATTATGTCTCTGTGCCTCAAGAATAAGTTGAAAAGTCTTAATAAAAACATTAGATTAGAAAGGAGGGGTAAGTAATATTTCCTTAGTTAACAAAGAGAAACATATCTTTCGAAGGAAGGATTTAAAAAGAGAGGAAAAAAAAACTTTTCAAAAATGAAGTGAGGGATGTTAGCTGTGACATTTGCAAATGAATTCTGTGCTAAAAATAACTTCCTGATGCCCAGCATTTCTGTTTTAAGATGTTCTGTATTTAAATACCTACTTATTTTTATCACCTTTTCACGTGAATCCAATCTGGGAGCAAGTAGAAATTTGCTGAATGTGGCTGAGGCTTGGAGACTCCAGACATATGAATCCTAATGTCTTCAGCCTGTTCTCACACAGACATATGACTTTCCTTGTCCACTTTTTCCTTGCTAGCAGAGCCTTCAATGTCATCAATTTTTAAATTTAAAAAAGAAGGCATTTCCTAGGACAGGGCAATCAAGCAAGGTTCCTTGTGGGGGAAGCCAATTTTCTAATCTGTGTAAGTCTTGAGAGAATAAATGTGGGCTCTGAGAAGCAATCAAAGGAAGGTATTTGGAAAAGAGTAGGAGAGCTGCAGAAGTTCTCCTAGCAGTTGGAGGTGAGCAATGACCTCAACACTGCCCCAAGGTCATTGAGGAATATGGAAAAATAGTGCAACCAGAAGCCCACATCTTTTTTTTTTCTTTTTTTTTAATTAAGGCTTTTTATTTGTATAACATATGTATGGGTAGTTCCCCAACCTTGATCTTTACAAAGCTTTCCATTACAAATTTTACCCCCAGTCCCCTCCCCTCCCCTAGATGGCAGTAAGTCCACGACATGTTAATAATGTTGAAATGCTTGAGAAGTTATGCAAGAAAAATCCTATCTACAAGAAAAAAAAAAGAATCAGAGAAAGGCAACACAATGCAAGCAAGTGTCAATAGAGATCATGAAAATGTTACGTTGTGGTCCATATTTCATTTCCCTCTCTCTGGGTGTATATGGTTTTCTTCAGTGAACAACTGGAACTGGTTTGAGACAATTCTTTGTGGCAGAGAGCCATGTCCATCAGAATTGATCATCATGTAATACTGTTGTTGCTGTGTATGATGATCTCCTGGTTCTGTTCATTTCACTGAGCATCAGTTCATGCAAGTCTCTCCAGGCTGCTCTGAAATCATCCTGCTGGTCGTTTCTTACAGAGCAATAATTTTCCATAACATTCATCTACCATAATTTATTTAGCCACTCTCCAATTGATGGGCCAGAAGCCCACATCTTCCATGAGCTCACAGGAAAAGTCAAGAGAAGGAGTCAATCAAGTCCTCATCCTCCCCCAACCACCATGTGGTCCTGAGGGCAGCCAAAGGTAACTATGAGGCTCAGTGCAGATGCCAGGATCACCAGCCGGGTGCATCCCAGAGACATGGCCAGCTGAGACCTCTACACCAAGCAGCAGATGCTTGCTGACTTCTAAGGAAGATTTGTCCAGCACTGGCCAGAGAATTCCAAAGATCCTATTATCTTTTGGTTCTGCAGAGGGAAAACGAGGGAACAGGTTTTTTTGGAGAAAGAAAGCTGCTGAAACTTTATCTGGGTATGAACATAACTCTGTCAGCTACATATAAAAAAGTATTTGTATATCTGTGACAGGAAAAGTATATCTATCTGTGACACTTCATGTATGTATGGAAGTATATGTGTTCATGTCTACCTGATCAGGAGAGTATCTGTGTACATAATGTGATTATATGTAACAGAATTTAGTATATTTGCTATATCTTAAAGCTCTATCAAAATGATTTTGATTTTGATTTTTACTGTTACTATTATTATTATGTGAGTTTGTGTCCATGAGTATATATCTTCATGGGCTAGTGTTTGTATAGAGCTGAGAAAAATATAAGTGAATGTGCATCTATTTATCAGGGCATCAGCACCCAAGGGTGTGTGGGAACTAGGTCTTTGCACATTTTTGGCTGAGAGCACAAATATTTATATGTGAGTGAATAAATGTTTGAATGACAAGCCTGAGTGTGTCTATGGGACTCATCTATATGGCAGAAGGTGATCCATGACCTCCCAAAAAGGAGGCATGTGAATAGAAGAATGTGCATGGGTGGATGTGCCTGAAAGTGAGCACCTGGATATGTGTGAGAAAGAAAAATAAGTGTATGTGGGAGAGTGTGTGCAGAAAAATGCATTCATGCGGTATATGAAATCAGTCACAGTTATTTGGATTTTAAACTCTGAGAGATAGAAAAGAAAATGATGAGGAAAGGAAATAGTACACTTATAAGCAAATTAAGACTTGCTATTTTTTCCCTAAAGTGAAAGTTCTTGACCTAATAACATGGCATAGATTATAGGGAGTTTAAGAACTTTGGGGACAAAATTGTGACTTTATTTTCAATAACCTCTTACTGAAATTAAGCATTTCCTTCAATTACTTAAAAATATTATTCTGTATTATTGTTCTGTAAGAAATGACCAGCAGGATGATTTCAGAGAGGTCTGGAGAGACTTGCATGAACTGATGTTAAATGAAATGAGCAGAACAAGGAGATCATTATACACGGCAACAACAAGACTATATGATGATCAATTCTTATGGATGTGACTCTCTTCAACAATAAGATGATTCAGTTGTTCAGTGATGAAGAAAGCCATATACACCCAGGGAGAGGCCTATGGGATCTGAGGGTGGACCACAACGTAGCATTTTCCTGCTTTCTATTGATGTTTGCTTGCATTATGTTTTCCTTCTCAGATTTTTTTTCTTATAGATGCAATTTTTCTTGTACAGCAAGATAACTATATAAATATGTATACACATATTTGATTTGTCAAGTATTTTAACATAATTAACATGTATTAGACTTCCTGTCATCTAGGGAAGGGGGTAGGGGGAAGGAGGGAAAAATTTGTAACAGAAAGCTTCGCAAAGGTCAATGATGAAAAATTACCCATGCATATGTTTTGCAAATAAAAAGTTTTAATAAAAAAAAGAATTTTAAAAAATATTATTCTGAAGAGGAGTTAATAGGATCCAAAAGATCTCATCACATACACAATAAAATGTGAAGAACCTCTTATCTAATGGCCCAGGGTTGACTACTCTCTAAATCAGAGGCCCTTAACATTATATTCATGAACTTTTTAAGGTAATATTTGTGTAACCTTGCTTCAATCTATTTGATTTCCTTTGTAATCCTCTGTAAATTTATGCATTTAAAAAGACTGCAGTACTTCACATATTGTAAGTACTTATTAGATACTTTTTATTCATTTATTCATTATTCTGAGGAGTCCACAGGCTTCAGCAGACTGCCCAAGTCTGCTTGATAAAAAAAAAATTATAAGAACCCCCATAATTAAAATCCTGAAAGGTAGCTGGGGATAAAGAGACCTAGCAACTTCCCTTCCCCTTCTTATGGCTCAGTCGCTGATGAAATTCTGAAAGAGAAGGCAGGGGAGAGGAGTTCTGTCTGACAGCTACCAGGACTTGGACAGCTCCTAAGTTTTTCCTTGATTGTCCTTAACTCCAAAGCTAGGAAACCAGCCATTGCAGCATCCTGTAATTTCTCCTACAGCACATTAGCCTGTCTGGTGGCTCTGAAAAAATAAGCTAATAAAACAGCAGCAGACAGCAAGGGGCAATTGGGAAAAATGAGCAATTACAGATCTCTTGAGACCTGTGAACACCACCTATACAATCAGACAACACGGCCAGGACCTCCTTAGGAAGCTTACTGGGAAGACCCATCTCTAGATCATCCCAGGCCAACCCCACTCCAAAATCTGTAGCCTCCCTACTTCACAGAAATAAGGGAAAAGAGATGAATGCCTGTGAGCAAAGGCACCCAGAAGTCATTTGACTGAAGAGATTTAAGTTAGGAAGGAACCACCAAAATAATTTTATTTTTAAGGGGGCAATGGAAAGTGAATTGTCCAAGGTCACACAACTAAAGAGTGACCTTTGAAACCATCTCCCAATACCCAGCATGTAAAGCAAGCAAATACATCTGGATAATAGAATCCCAGCATTCAGAGCTAGCAAGGCTTGTAGAGATCACTTGAACTCACACAGCCCTTTATTCTACAGGCAGGGAACATGTAGGCTGGAGAAGGAAAGTCATTTGTTAGAGATATCAAGTGGCAGAGCAAGCTGCAAATGCAGGTCCTGCGA
Source organism: Myrmecobius fasciatus (assembly GCA_023553655.1). Lineage (NCBI taxonomy): Eukaryota > Metazoa > Chordata > Mammalia > Dasyuromorphia > Myrmecobiidae > Myrmecobius > Myrmecobius fasciatus. The sequence goes on from JAJPUD010003495.1 coordinate 152,814, forward strand.
TTTTAAATTCAGTGTTCTTTTCATGGATGTGGAGAGATGAAATATGTTTTAGATGTGATCCAGTCAAATATCAAGGCACATTACAATGAGAGCTCACATTCCTATAGTATTTTGAGGGTTAATATGTACCTGATGGTGTGGTATAATTATTACAATGCCATTTTTACAGATGAAGAAACTGAGACTCAGAGGCCATTTATACCTGATTAAACAGTTAGCAAGGTAACCCAGTATTCCTAATTACTAGCACCTTTCTTCTCACATGCTGTCTTCCCAATTAGGGGTCTGCACAGTGAACCTGTGATTACTTATCCATATATAATTTGAAGGGTGTCCTCTCCTCCCCCTTCCCCACAAAAGGAAATGTCCCCTAACATTCTATCCTGGCCTCTGAAATTCACAGTATTTCATTCTTTGTGTCCCTAGGACTCCTCCAGAAAATTACAAAATGCCTGGGGAAAAATTGCACGTTAAGGCTTTATCAGCCCTTAACATCTTGCTGGGAATTGGCTAATGAAATTGTTTTCCCTGGCAACAAGCTAAACTCAAAGTCCTGGTGAATAAAAGGCAGTACCCATGGGTTTTCAATGGAAAAGAGGAAGGAGAGGTGATTGAGTCACTGTTCCTGGGAGGCAGTTCTAGATGGAGCTGGATCTGAAATCTTAAGAAGCATGGGGGGGGGGGGTGCCTTTGGGGACTTACCAACAGAAGAAATGGGGGGCATAGGGATAACATCTCCAGGAAAATGCAGAGCAAAGGTCCATAAAATCATCATGGATTAGAGCTGCAAAGTACCTTAGAGTAACTATAATGAATGGAAAACTAAATTTTGAGTCAGAGGATCTGGGTTGAATTCCCAGCTCTGTGACATCATCTGTGTGACCTTAAGCAAGTTATTTAACCTACACTTTCCATCTATCAAATGAGGGAGTTAGGTGATCTGACCTCTGAGGTCCTTTCCTACCCTCCACTTATAATCCTTCCATCATCTAACTAAAACCTCTCATTTTCCAGATGACTAGATTTTATAAATTGAAATCTAGAAGGCGCCTTCTGGTCCTGCCCTTTCATTCTAGTGTTTTGGAAATTAATGCCAGGAAAGAAGTGACTTGCTTAAGGTCACACTAAATCATGGCACACATCTCTTGGTTATTGACACAGTGCAAGGGACTGAAGAACAATTCAAGAGAACAGAGGTAAGAGGCAGGTCTTTTCAGATCTCCTTTGCCATGATATCCTGTATGTATTCTAAGCTAAAAGTGATGCATTTTATTGAAGAATTCAACTCTTAGCAGAGTTGTGTAACTTCTCCATATTTCCCCAGAGCTATCAAATGTAGACTCAGGATCCTGCAGCTGAATAGCTCCTGGACATACAGATCAAGAACTATCTCACTTTTCTATTTCTGTTACTAGTGCTTGGCCTACAGAAAGCACTAAATAAATGCTTCTCTATTCATTCAAGGTATTCCTTTGCAGTCTGCAGAAATTCCCTCTGAAAGTATTCTTAGTCCTGGATCATATATGAAGTATCAAAAAAAAAGATTTAAAGATAAAAGAGATCTTGGAGGTCATTAGTCCAACTCTCTCATTTTACAGTTGAAGAGATTGAAGTCCAGAGCAGTGAGAGAGAGGCCTTGCTAAAAGCTATACAGGTATAAATTGACAGTGATGGGAATGATTCAGATATTTTCAACCCTTAACCCACCAGCTCAGCTTAGTTCTTTAGAGAGATTATTATTATCTAATGGAGTCTTGAGGAAATGAAAGAGAGGTCAGGTAAGTTTTGATGAGGGAGAAGGGAAAGATTTGTACAGGTCAGTGGATGCTTCCTAAATAGGATATTACATTGAAACAGACAGAGGTTGGCTGAGAAGAGAACATAGAAAGGATCTTATGTCATCTACTCTGACCTCTCAGATATGGAACTTGAGACTCAGAAAACAGGTTAAGTGACTTGCTGGAGATTGAAAAGATAGTGAGTATAAACCCATATAAATCATCAATCTTGCTACCAACAAAATCTATCAGCAAGTGATAGGAAAAAAAGAAAGTCCATTTAATAGAATTGTAAACAATATAAAATACTTGGAAGTTTATCTGACAAGACAAACCCAACTCCTCTATTAACATAATTACAAACATTTCACACAAATAAAGTTCGAACTAAATAACCTGGGAAATATTAATTGCTTGTGGATAGGCTGAGCCAACATAATAAAAATGACAACTGTGTCAAAGTTAATCTAATACCAATCAACCTACTAAAAATATTTTGTAGAGCTAGAAAAAAAATAATAAAAGTCATATGAAAAAACTAAAGATCAAGGACATCAATGGAATCAATGGGGAAAAAATGTGAATAAAGGTTATACAACTGTACCAGATCTCAAACTGTGATATAAGCAGTAAGTATCAAAACAATCTGGTACTGGAGAAGATGTAAAGTGGTAGAAAATGGAACAAATTAGATAGACAATACAATATTAAAAGTGATCATAGTAATCTAGTGTGTGATAAACCCAAAGATCCAAGCTTTTGAAACATTATTTGACAAAAACTGGGAAAACAAAATAACAGAAACTAGCTATACACCAACATCTCACACTGCATACCAACATAAAATCAAAATGCATACATGATTTAAACATAAAGGGTGATAACATAAGCAAATTAAGAAAGAATAGACTATTTTCCCTATCAGATCTATGGATAAGTGAAAAATTTAGGACTAAGCAAGATATAGAGAGCATTATAAAAGGCAAAAATAGATTATTTTTATTATATAAAAGATTTTGCCCAAACAAAACCAATGCAACCAAAATTAGAAGGGAAGCAGAAAACTGGGGGGAGAGTTGCGACAAGTTTCTCGGATAGCAAGCCTTCATTTCTCAACTATATAGAGAATTGAGGCAAATTTATAAGAATACAAGTCACTCTCAAGTTGATAAATCATCAGTTTTCAGACAAGGAAATCAAAGCCATCTTAGTCACATGAAAAAATGTTCTAAATCACCACTAATAAGAGCAATGTAAATTAAAACAACTCTGAGATACCAACTCAAAGCTATCAGAATGGCAAATATGACCAAAAAAAGGATAATGACAAATGTTGGAGAAGATTTAGTAAAGTTGGGATACTAATATACTGTTAGTGGAATCATGAGCTGATCCAACCATTCTGGAGAGCAATTTAAAAGTATGTTCAAAGGGCTATAAAATAGCATACCCTTTGATCCAGTAATACCACTGCCAGGTCTATATCCAAAGACATGAGAGACAGAGACAGAAAGAAAGGAAGAGAGGAAGAGAGAGGGAGAAGGAAAAGCAGAGGGTAAAAGGGAGAGGAAGAAAGGGAGGAAGGGAAGGACGAAAAGGGAGGACTTATTTGTATAAAAAATACAAATTTCTAGCACCTCTTTAGGCTAAAAATCTAGGGGATGATGAGGAATAGCTGAATAACTTGTGGTATATGACTGTGATGGAATATTATTATGTTATAAAAACTGACAAGCAGAATAATTTCAGAAAAAAACTGGGAAGATTTATATGAACCAATGCAAATTGAAGTGAGCAGAACCAAAAGAACATTGTACACAGCAATAGAAATATTGTACGATGAAGAACTATGAATGACTTAGCTATTCTAAGCAATATAATGATCCAAAATAATGCCAAAGAATTTATGATGAAACATGCTATCTGCCTCAAGAGAAAGAACTGATGTTGAATGCAGATTGAATACAGACAGAACTGATGCTGAATACAGAATACACACAGAAAGAATACTATTTTTCTACTCTTTTTGTGTGCATCTTCTTGTACAAAATGAATAACAAAAATGTTTTACATAATTGCACATGTATAACCTATGTCAAATGGCTTACTCTCTCAGGGTTGTGGCTGGGAGAATAAGGAGGGAGGGGTAGAATTTGTAACATGAAACTTTTTAAAAAACTTTTTTATTTCCAAAATATATGCATAAATAGTTTTCAACATTCACCCCTTGTAAAACCTTACATTCCAAACTTTTTCCTCTCTCCCTTCCCCCTACCTCCTCCCTTACATAGCAGTAATCCAATATATGTTAAATATGTCCGGTTCTTCTATACATATTACCACAAATATTATGCTGCACAAGAAAAATCAGATCAAAAAGGGAAAAAATGAGGATGAAAACAAAATGCAAACAAACAACAACAAAAAAGTGAAAATATTATGTTGTGATCCACACTCAGTTCCCACAGTTCTCTCTCTGGGTACAGATGGATCTCTCTGTCACAAGACCATTAAAACTGCCCTGAATCACCTTGCTGTTGAAAAGAGCCACATCCATCAGAATCGATCATTGTTTAATCTTGCTGTTGCCATGTACAATGTTCTCTTGGTTCTACTCACTTCACTTAGCATCAGTTCATCTAAGTCTCTCTAGGGCCTCACTGAAATCATCCTGCTGATTGTTTCTTACAGAGCAATCATATTCCTTAACATTCATTTACCATAACTTACTCAGCCATTCTCCAACTGATGGGCATCCACTCAGTGTGAAACTTTTTTAAATATCAAAAATTATTTTAGTTTATAATTGGGTATAATTATTTTAAAAAGTAAAGATAGTTGGGGCAGCAGAGTTGGGATTTGAAATCAGGTCCCTGTGACTCCAAAATCTGGGGCTCTTTCTTTGACACTACACTCAGCAAATTTTTCTCCTTTGAGTTCCTATGACACTGGCAGTCATTCTATTGCCTCCATTTGACATCAAGCACCTATTGCCTACTATTCCCTATAAATTAACATAGTCTCTCAACTAAATTTTGAACAATTCTTAATCCTGAATACACATATCAACCCTCCCATACACATCTGCAATCTTCTGTTCTCTAATCTAAACATTTCCAGGTCCTTCAAAGAATTTTTACAAAATGATCTTAAAGTCCTTCAGCATCCAGTGCCCGCTTCTGAATACTCTTTAGCTTTTCCAAATGTGGTACCAAGAACAGAAGATGAGACTCCAGATATAGCCTGGCAGGGAAAGAGTACCATGGGTATTCTTATTCCAAGACCATATTCTCTCAATATAGCCTAAGACTGAATTGACTTTTCTGGCTGCTATTTTACCTTGTTGACTTATATTGAGGCCAGGAAAGCTCATTTTATGGTTGTTGGTTGATGCTCTGGACGGCAGTAGCACAAGCACACAAGCACAAGCAAGTAGGACAGCAGAATTCTAGTGTCTTAGATTCTAAACTAGCTTTTTGAGTAAATGAGGAGCATCACATGCTAATGAAGACTCCATAGTAACATTCACTTTCACTGCTCAGTTGAAAGGACTGAAGAAAGCATCCCAGAAGATGTTCTGTGTCCTTCAGTGGATGTCAGCTGTTAGGCAATTCATCCTAAGAGGCTCAGGGAAGCTGCCTTAAGCAAAAAGACAAGATCTAGAGATCTAAACTCTTTGAGGGAAGAGACTTGTAAGTTTGGGGCTTTGTACACCCAAAACTTAGAATAATACCTGACAGAGAACAGGTATTTAATAACTGCCTAATTATATCTCTAAAGTGATGGGAAAGACTAAGGAGGAATAGAGAAGCAAAAATGCTATTGAAGGATTGCTATAGATTCATGAGGATAATAATAAAAATAGTAAGAATAAACATTTATTAAGCAGCTACTAGATGTCAAGAACTAAGTATTAAGTGTTTTCAAAGAAGGAAGGAAGGAAGGAAGGAATTTATTCAGTACTTACTAGGTGCAAAGTACCATGCTAAGCACAGAGGATACAAAGACAAAAGTAAGATGGTTTCTGCTCTCAAGAAGCTGACAGTTTAATGAGGGAGATAATATGCTAGCATTACTAGGTAGCATTTATAATATTTATAGTTTTAAGGTTTGCAAAGTGCTTTATATATGTTGTCTCATTTTATCCTCATAAGAATTCTGGGATACATAGATTCTATTGTTGTTATTTCACAGAGGAAGAAACTGAGGCTGAGAAAAGTCAAGTGAGTTGCTCCAATTTCAAATAGGAAAGATAAGGCATATGTAAGACACAGCATGAATGACATCTACAGGAACATTTGAAATCAGAAAGGGGGATGGAGCAGTCATGCAGTAAAAATGACAATCCAAGGTTTGTCCTTTCATCTAAGTAATATTAGAAGACCCAAAAGAAAGCTCTCAGCATACTGGCTCCTCACTAGATGATTTATGAAAAGAAATTAAAAATAACTATACTTACCCTATGGACTAGCAATACCACCCTAAAAAGATACAATAAAGAGGACCAAATGAACAAAAATATTTATAGCAATTTTTTTGTAGTGGCAAAGAATTGGAAACTAAGGGGATGCTAATCAACTGGGGAATGGCTGAAGAAGTTATGGTATATGGTAGACTCCATGTGATATAGAAATCTCTATTCTCTAAGAAATAATGGGCATAGTTTTAGAAAAACTTGGAAAACCATCTATGAAGTGATGAAACATGAAATGAATAGAACCAGAAGAATAATTTATATGATCACAACAATAGTGTAAAAGTAAACAACTTTGAAACACTTGAGAACTCTGATCAACACAATGACCAATCACAATTTCAAAGGAATTATGAAGAAACATGTTATCTCCAGATAGAGAAGTGATAGATTCAAAATATACATTGAGTTTTTTTTTTTTTGTTCATGGGAAATGTGGGAATTTGTTCTGCTTGATTATACATGTATAGAATGTGTTTTGTTTTTCCTGTTATCTTAATGGGCATTCTATTCAATGTATGACTTAGCACTACAGGGCCATCTCCAGTTGTCCTGATCTATATCTTGTCACTGGACCATTCGGCAGAGGAGTGATTTTGCACAGCCCTCCTTCAATTTACTTGCATGTCATGGCCTCACCTCCACAATGTCAAGATCCTCTTCAAGAAAGGAGGACAAACAGCAATCTCAATGGATGAGGAAGGGGGGATGAGGGAAAGAAAGAATTCAAAATTTTAAAATTAAAAACAAAGAACATAACCAAGAATTACAGAGAATGATAAAACTATAGATGGGTGATAATTCATTTTGCCAAGGATTCATTAAAAGCATTGAAAGATCAGTGGCATTGAACTGACTTTTAGGGCAAGTTCTGCCTGAAACTAACTTTATAATGCTGAGGAATTCATTTAACTCCTCTGGACTCAGCTTCCTGTCCTCTAAATTAAGGAGATGGTTTTGGACCATGGCAATCCCTTTTGGACGGATCAAATAGTTACTAAGCACTTTCCCTTGTATTATCTCCAAAGGATCTTCCAGCTCTGAAATTCTATCATCCTATAATTACTCCTCACCTGTTTGAGAATTCCTTGGATCATTCTAGAGTTTGCTTCTTTCCTGGACAAGCCCTAATCTTATTAGCCAATGCAGCCACTCCTAGAAAGTGACCTAAGGATTTAGAAACACCTTGATGCTGAGGACACCTGAATGCCTGTCAAAGTCAATCCACAATCCCCTACCCTTTACTGGTCCCAGATAGCATCTTCAAGTTCTTAAAACTTGTACCCTTTGCATATAAGGAAGTTCCATTATTCTTTCCAGAGTTTTTTTCCCCTTTTTTTAAAAGTCATATCAAAAAGTAATCATTATGAAGAGGAAATAACCCTGGGCTCTAGAGAACTGCATAAGCAGAGACCTTGGTGCAGGTACCAACCAATTACAAGATTTCAAGCATGGCCCTAGGGACTAAGTATAGTCAGGACTGTCATCTGCATATCAGGCTTAGCAAAATGGGACAAGAGAGCTTCAGTTGTATCCAATTAACTCTAGGATGGAATATAAACACACCTTTTTGACATTTAAAGCACTTAACAATCTGGGGTCAGCTGACTTTTCCAAGCATCACTTCTCATCACACACTCCATAGTCCAGTCAAGCTGTCCTTGTTGTTATTCTTCACACATAATAGTCCATCTCTGATTCCTGTAACTTTACACAGGTTATACTGACTGAAATGTATTCCCTCCTCATCTCTACCTCTTACAATCATTAACCCCCTGCAAAACCCAGCTAAAGGTCATCTCCTACATGACCCACCTGGCTACTATTGCTCCAGTAAAGGATTTGAAATTACTTATATGTTTGTAGTGATTTCACTAACAGAATGTGAGTTCCTTGAGGGCAGGGATTATTCTGCTCTAGCAGAATGCCAAATACATAGTACCCTCATAAATGTTTATTGATTGATTGATTAATTGAAAGTGCTAGTTACTATTGGCCACAAGGCAGTAAATTGCTTTTCCCATTTGGTGATATAAAGGGATATAATCCACAAAATAAAGTGCTATATGAGTAGATAAATCAAGGATCTGGAATTCAATCTCCTCTGGTCTGCTTATAACTTAGAAGCCATCTTTTACAGCTCATTTCATCTGTTTATAATCATTTTAATAAATGTTTATGAGAAAGAGTCTAAGAGTTCCATGGTAAAACCAAGAATTTCCAAATTAACCTGAGACTGAACATGTAATCTCCCATAAATGAGTAATGATAAAATAGGGAGACCCCAAATATGCACTCTTCTTTCCTACCCAAAGTCCTTTGAAGTTGTAGAGAAAAGAAAAGCCTTGAGCAAAGGAAGATGAAAACCCTCTTTCCTTTCTAGTCAATGTCCTGTCAAAGTAATCAGCTGTTTGTGAGAGGATAGGCAGGAATGGAGCAGGACTAGGAAAGATAAGACTAGAAGTCCATCTGAACAGCAGGAAAAAATATCCAGTAATATGTTCTGAGAAATAATGGGGGGAAAATCAGACTTAAGAATAAGAAAGGATCAATTACAGATTGGGAAAATTCCCAGCTGAATGACCACAGAGAAGTTACAATCTCCCCGAGTCTCAATTACCTCATTTACAAAATGGGGATATTAATGTTGATAATACCTCAGAGGGTTAAGTTCAAATATATCAATAGTTTAATTCCAGAATCTGAAAATTCAGAGTCAGGGTGACAGAGAGAAAAAGCTTTGATTTAGAAGTCAGAAATCATGGGTTAAGGTTCTAGCTCTAACACTAACTCTCTAAAAGAATTCAAAGCAAGGCACTTTCCCTCTATGATTCTCAGTTTCCTCATCCTTCTTCCAATGTGGACAGTGGACAAGAGGATTCTAGGGTCTCTTTCAACTCTGACTTTTTTTCTCTGACTCTATAAGAGTGATGGTAGGCTCTAATCCTATCAGAGAGTCCCTTTATTCTCTGCTTCTTTATCATGCCTGGTGGGGAGGGATGGCCCTGGCCCATTGGAGTTGACTCTAAAGCAAAAGGGAAGAGAGGCCTGCTGCTGAAGCTGACTGCTGAGAGAGGGACAGAAAAGCTCACATTAGTGCACAACCAGCAAGCTAAGAGGTCAGGTCTCCCGGTAAACATCACAATTTAGTTTGTCTTTTATTTTCATATCTATATCGTTCACTATTGCTTCGCCTCTTAAAGTTGAAAAGCAAGAGATCCATTAGAAAACTCTCAGTAATGGGATTATTTAAAATAAACAAACAGATCACCCTCTCAAACAAACAGTGCTTTTCTTTCTTATGTTCTTAGCCCTTTTCCTCTCTCCAAAAAATCACAGAATCTCAAAGCTAAAATGGACCATCTTGTTCGACCCATACCCATGTAGGATGCCTTTTTATGACTTAAGGAATTCTGCTGTTTTCTTTAGCTAAATCCAAATACATTATATCTGAGAAATTTCTCTCTGTTGGCTCCCCTACCATCATCTACCATCACATTCAGGTCTTCCTCACCCTAAAAAATAAACAAATAAAAAGGCAGTTCTTTTTTTTTCTTTTTTTTTTTAAAGGCAGTTCTTGACTATCATCTCTTCATGTTATCATATAATTCTCCTCACCTTGGCTGCTAAACATCCTGGAAGACTTCACTTCTCCCTATACTTCATCATATTCACTTCTCCCTTGCAATGTGATATTGCAAACACTAATTCTCTACTCAAGCTGCTCTCCTTTCAAACAAATATCCCAGAAACTCAAATTCAATCCAAAAGGTTATTCACCGTCTTCATTCCTAAACTTTTTGTTCTTCCCAATTTTCCTATTTCTGTTTATATAATATGATGTTTATATTATATAATAATTACCTCATCATATGCAATAGCATAATAATAATGTAAGTTATTGTTATTATTATTATAGTTCTCAGTAGAATGTAACCTCCTTGAGGGTCAGAACTATTTAATTTTTCATCTGAATCCTCAGTATTTAACACATGCACTGCATATTACGGGCTTTAATAAATTCTTGTTGACCAGAATACTGGGATAACAGATTTCTAATTAGTTTTCCTGCTTAAATTATCCCTCTATTCTCTTCATTTCTGCTATTACATGATTCCCAAAAATAATCCTCCTTAGATACTCTATCCACGTCTTCTCAAAAACTTTCAAGATGCCTTTTGTCTCTGAGAAAAAATTAAAACTCCTTAGCTTGGCATTTAAGGCTTTCCACAATTTGGTTCCAATCTACTTCCTACAGCTTATTTCATGGCAGTCAACTTTAGATACCCTACATTCCAATGGATCAAACCATGGACTGTTACCCCAATTTGTCCTATATTCTCCTGCCACAGGGGCTGTCCCATGGACCTAGAAATGTATTTGCTCACATTCCTGACAGTTAATATCACAGAATTACACAATGTCAGAGGTAGAAGGGACATCTAATCCTAACCCTCACATTCAACTCATATTTGAAGAGCAATTCCCTTTGAAATAACTACAAGTGATCATACAGCCTTTCCTTGGAGACATTCATTAAGGGAAGAAAAAAAAAAAAAAACTACTCTTTACCAAGGCAACCCACCCCATTTTTAAATTCCTCTCATTGTTAGTATGCCTTTTCTTATCTCAAGCTTTTAGAATGAAACTTTTTAACTTCTATTCATTGCTATTCACTATTTGTTGTTGTGTTTCCTAAAATGTAAAACACAATGCTACTGCTGCTGTCTGACCAAGACAGTATAGGGAGGTAGTATCAGCAGGTTCTGGACACTGTGCTAGATTTTTTCTTAATGCAATCTAAGACTGTATTCGATTTCTTAACTTCATATTGGCTGATGACTCATATTGAGTTTTTTTGTCTACTAAAATCCCAGATCTTTTCATGATGAGCTTTCATCTAATTATACCTTCCTTCTCCATCTTATTTGTGAAATAGCTTTTTTTGGGGGGGAGGAGGCATGGTAGGCATGTGGATACAGCTTGTGGCAAGCTATGGAGGGGGGAGAAAGCATGACCAGGAGACCAATTTTCAAGGAATGTAGAGTGGGAGGAAAAGAATGACAGCTAGTGATATCCAGTATTTACTTGGAAGTTGGCAAAACATTTTAAAATCTTATCTCATTTTCTTCTCATGACAATCCTGGGAGGCAAGTGCTACTATTATCTTCATTTTACAGAAAACTGAGGCAAATAGAGGTAAAAGTGATAGGATACAGCTTCTACAGGAAGTCCCCTGACCTTAGAGTGCTATTGTACTAACAAATCTGTCTGTCAATGATTCTAAAAGATTCTGGCCTTAGGATAGTCCTACAAACTGATAGATAATCTGCTGGTCAGTGATAACCAAGTTCCTGAGACAATAGTGAATAGACCACTTCTCAGTTCTACTACTGGGCCATAAAATTAGTTTATCAGTGACAGGAAGAACCAGATTTTTCTGTCTTTTCCTATAAATTTGTCTTCTTGCTCCTAGTTCTTTGCTAAATCCTTTTGGAACTTGGCCTGCTTCAATTGGCATTGCAATTAAAATAAACTTTGCCCCTTGACTGGGAGATGGGTTTAAGCCTGCAAATTCCTTTGAGATACCTTGGGACACTGGTCTATGATCCCAACCTTTTGGGATTTAATTAGCGAATAGGTTTCAGACAAAATGAAGGAATACAATAGACACCGGGAATGGTAAATGTGAAATACAGTGGGAGGACATATGAAAGACAAGTTCCTCAGTGGAACTCAGGATTACCCAGTAGAAAGGGGTACCCTATGAGGTTGGAACATGCCCTTAGCTAATGAGCTAAATCCTGAAAGGGACTTAGCATCCTAAAAGAGTTAGTTGGCTATAAGGAAAAGTGGGGTTGGGAAGCATAAGGGAATTAGGGGAGGTACCACATGACATTGGTGTGGTGAGAAGGAGAAACACCACATGGCAAAGTGCTGTGGCAAGCTGACTTAAAGAAGGTAGCTAAAATTACTTTTTTTTAAATCTTAATCTAAGATTTTTATATTTTTTCCTAATTAAATTTAATATTATTAAAGTTGGGTCAAAGTTTTATTCCAAGATTTTTTTTTTATTCCTGAGTCTAACATTCAACACATTAACTATTCCTCCTAGCTTTATTCAACTATATATTTGATAAACATGCTATTTATGGCTTTATCTAATTCATTTATTAAAATATTAGAATGCACAGGGACAAACAAGATCTTAGGGACATGTCACTGAAGATTTTCTTGAAGATGCTATCAAATGAGGCCTCCCTAGACAACTACAAGTATTGAGACATAAAGTTAATTCCTGGGTCCCTTCCATATCAGTGGGCTTCCATCCCTAAAAGCTTCATTTTTCTTATCATTGTCATAGCACGCTACCTTTGGAAGATAATGACTAAAGTATATTTGACTCCTAACATGATCTTAGATCCATAAAGACTGTTGGCAAGCTTCTCCCGTTGCAAGCTTGGAGTTCCCAATTTCCTAACTTCCTAAATTTATTTTCTGTGCTGTTTGTTTCATGTTTTAATATCCCTTTTTTGAACAATTTTGGAAAACTTTCTTATCCCATAAACATTTTTTTGGACTGGGATACAAAGCTAGAATGAAACATAAATTCATATTGGGTCTTTTATTCAGTCACAATGTTTTTGAAATGACTCTGGCCCATGTCACATTTCTTCCTCCTTTCAAACCTTTATTCATCTGGTTTTCACCTTCTTCAACTATTTCATATAATCAAAACCCAATGTCCAACTCGGTTACTCCTCCAGAAAGCTATCCATAGTAACTCCACATTGACCTGTCCCCCCTCTCAACTGCCCAGTCCCAGGGAATGAACATGAGAAAGGGATAGTTCTTTATTTGAAGGTCATACATTCCTTAAAAACCATACACTCAGTTAAGCATCTCTGGGAGCCCAAAATAGGAAGAGAAGGTTCTTTCAGGAATCAATCTGATTGAGAGATTGAGTTCAAGTCAATAAACCCAAAAGCAAAAGAGAGAACTCATTTGCCACCTACACAGAGCAGGTGAGAGATTATTTCTACATAATCTTAAAAGATCATGGTGTGCTAATTCAGGTCAACCTGATAAATAGAGATGTTAAACATATACACCAGCAAAAACAAAACAAAAAAACCATTCTTAGTCAAATCTCTTCTTCATAAGAGAAATACAATGGCATCAGTTTTTTGAATTATTCTAACTGCTAATAATAACCAGAATAACAATCTTCAAAAAGAACAGTTTTAGAAACATAAAAGGTAAGACTCTATAAGAAAACAAAACCCAGCAATTTGACACATTTAAGAAAGACACATTCAAAATATAAATGTATACAGAATAAAAATGAAAGCCTCCCAAAAATACTATTCAGCAGGCAATTTTTTAAAAGCAGAAATTTGTATCATTATTTCAGATAAGCAATGATAAAAATTCACAACATTAAAAGAAAGAAACAAGAAAGCTATGATATTCTTTAAGGTACCATAAACAATAAAACTATCATTATTAAATATATATGCATGAGCTGTTATCATATCTAAATTTATAAAGAACTAAATGAATTGGAAAAAAGACATATAGTAAAACTATATTTGCAGAAGCTTTTATTATTCCTATTTCAGAGTAAAAAAGAATAAAAATAAAGTAGAATGGACTATTGTAAAAAATTATATTTGAAAGAATCATGGCATCATCTGAATAGGAAAATTACAAAGAAAACACATATCCTAACAATAATACCTTAATAAAAATGGATTTGTGCTGCAGCATAAAGAAATCAAATATGTGTGAAAAGGACAGAATTATTATTACTAGGGATAGCGTTTCATTACTTCAAAGATTCATGATTCCATGGATATGGGTATTTCCTCCTCTGAAACAAATTGCCATCAATTGCTTTAGACCATCTTTGCATGTTTTTGTGGCTAGGAAAAAAAATTATCAAATATCCAACTCTGGTGATGAACCCTTCTGAACTGAGCTTGGATGGTAATATTCAGTCCAGAATCAGGCTCAGAATTCTCGAAAGCTCCTGAGATTTAAGGGACTTATAATATATTGCACTCTACTGACTCAGCCTTTAAGAACCCCAAATCATCTCCAAGTTGAAGTTAACAGAGAGGAATTGTGGTGGTAGATGAATGTCAAAAAAAAATCATTATGATTCCACAGAATTTTTTTTAAAATTCATATTCTCATTTGATTTTCTCAACCACCTTAGAAAATAATTAGTGTCATCTCTTTATTATAGATAAGGAAAATAAGATGAGGATAAGACCCCATGTTTCCTACTGGAATTAGGGACTAGTTTGGTATGATATAAGTCATAGGGGATTATTCAAAAAGTGACAAGATGATTAGGTCATAATAAGGGGCATTCTTGAATTAGGTAGAGAAATGAACTAGATGACTTTTGAGAACTTGTACAACTCTTATGTTCTATGGTCCTATATAAATATGTATGTTATCAATTAATAAGGATGCCCTGGAAATCAAACATTGTTTTTAAGTAAAAATGTCCTTCAAGTCCTAAATAATTGAATTTGACAAGTTGAAAACTCCCTATTTCATCATTCCTGCTCTCCTGCAAAGCAGAAATCCTGCTATAGTATTGTTTCCCTTTGGATGAGAATAGGGTAAGATAAAAAGAGGGGAAGTCACCAATGGTCTCAATGTCACACATCTCTCATCCCTGCTCCTAGGATAAGCTGAGATTGGTGGTTAGCTTGAATTAGGGAGGTCTAAGGGTGGCAGTGCTCAAATGAATCAGATGTCTGCAGTAAGAGTAATTAATTTAGAAAGGCTCTGAGAGCAGAGGAATATGAAATAACTGAAGGAGGGACAAACCAGCCCAGATTGGAAAAAACAGAGTAGATCAAAGCATCTGAACCAATACTACTGGGATTTGGTTCATGAGTGGTCACTACAATTTAAAACTTCAGGAAATAGAGAGATCTAATCTAAAAAAGAAAAGAAAGAATAAATGTCACAGGTAACATTCTAAAGAAAGGTGCCAGATATCCCAGAACTTCAAAGTCAGCATCTCTTTGTCTCATGGGACCAAGAATTCATACTTTACCAAATTACATCCTTTGACAAGAGTGAAGACCCCAAATATTTCTAGACAAGATTTGTTAGGTGTCTGATGATACATGGAACAGTCTTTTGAAAAAGGGGTTTAGGGACTTACTCTACAAAGCTAAATAAATCATTTTATCTCCTGACACTATGCTCATGAAATAACCATAGTGGTTCCCATGCTGTGGGTCATTGTAGCCATATGGCCAAAGCAGAAAGCCAGGATCAATGCCATTTGCTAGAGAACAAAGACTCCTCAAGAACATAATCACTCAGCCCTTAGTTCGGTAATTACCTTCCTTCTCAAACCTCACATAGCACTGAAGCAATGGATACTTGGTCAGGCATGTTTTGGACAAAAGGGTTTCTGAGTTACCTTCTATCCAGAAGACTTATGAGTCTGTAATCTCATTACATTTTGTTTATCTTTAATATATTTACTTAATATTATATAATACACTTATTTTGGTTGGTGTCCCAGAAGCAAAGAATCTTAGAATAGGAATGGATTTCAGTTCAACAAATACTTGAAAAGAATCTCTACTCCAATGAGAAGTGATCATCTCGTTTCTGAAGACTTCTAAAGAGGGAGAATACAACTGATTCCCATTTTAGACATCTCAGATAATTGGCCTTTTGTTGCATTTTTCAGTTATTTTTTTAGTCACGCCCTACTCTTGATGATCTCATTTGGGGTTTTCTTGGCAAAGATCCTGGAGTGGTTTGCCATTTCCTTCTCCAGTTTATTTTATAGATGAGGAATCTGAGGCAAACAGGGGTTAAGTTACTTGTGCATGATCACACAGACAGTGTGGGTCTGAGGCCAGATTTGAACTCAGGAAGATGAATCTTCCTAGGCAGAATAAAAAGTGACTGATATTTCCTTATTTTCCCCTTAAAGCTAGTTTTCTCTTAATAAAACCCAAATCACGTTACCTTTTTGTGACTTCTTATATTATGTTTGAAAGTCAATAATCCCTACACTGATCTTATTCAGACAAATTGCTAAATTCTCTTCTCATATACTTGTGAAGTGACTTTTTTTAAACCCAAATGTAAAGCTATACATTTATTTTCCCACTGAATTTCATGTTAGATTCAATCTAGTGCTCAGGTCTGACTCTATTATCCAGCATGTTAGCTAGTTCTCTCTCTCCTGCATCTCCACTGCAAATTTGATAAGCATCTCATCTATGCTTTTATCCAAGTCAATGATCTAAAAATAAATTAAACAGCATAGAGCCAAGCACAGATCCCTGGGGCACTCCACTGGAAACCTCCTTCCAAGTTGAAATTGAAAAATTAACCATCACTTGGTAAGTCTGGCCATTCAACCATTTTTAAATACATCTAACTGTTTTATATTCTTTTACATAGCTCTCCAGCTTTTCCATAAGAATGTTAACAATAATAACAACTAGAATTTGAACCTCAATATGAAATTTACACATTATATACATTAACTCATTTTTTCCTTTATCATGAGATTTGCCAAACTCAAGGTATAACAACATTCCTTTGATCTACCAGTTTAGTAACTGTCAAAAGAAGGAAATAAATGTCTTTCTACACTGAGCTCCAAGAGGGCAAGGACACTGTCTCAACTAAATTTTGCACCTCCTCTAGAAACGAGTTTAATTCTCTATATATAGCAGATGCTTACTAAATGCTTAACTGATAGCTAAAAGTGAGACTTAAATATAGAGGCCTGGGTCCTACCTAGTCTTGGAAATCTGTGACTATTCATTATAAATATCCTCTTAGATATCTTGGCTTTGAAATTGCTTTTCAATCATTTCTCAAATCTTATAAAATAAGTTCAATAAGAATAATTCACCCAGAAAAGGAAATAGTGATCAGAAAGAATGACTTCATCAAGAACATCTCATACTAGATCAGCTACATTTCCTTTAGAGGCAGGGATAGACTGCTCAGTCAAAATGTTGCTATTACCATAATTTATCTAAATTCTAACAAAATATGTGATAAATTTGCTCAATCTACTTTTATAAGAGAAAAAAGAGCATAAAATCATATATTTTGAGATACAAGAGACTTTGGGAGCCATTTATTTCAATGGCTTCATTTTACAGGCAATAAAACAAAGGCAATGAAGAATCTAAATGACTTGCCCAGGATGATGCAGGTAGTAAGTAGGCATCTTCCTAACTCCTTAGTTGCCTACTCCATGACTTTATGATGGGCAAGATAATAGCAGACTCCTATTGATTCAGAATGGTTGAATGATCACACCTAAAGCATAGTCATGAATGGTTCAGTGTCAGCTTGGAAAGGCTTTTCTAGCAGATTTGTCCTTGGCCCCATGCTATCTAATATTTTTATCAATGACATATAAAGGCATAGATAGGATGGCATGGTTATCAAATTTTCAGATGGCACAGAGTTGGGAAAGATAACTAGCATGTTGGATGGCAGAGTCGGGATCCAAAAATTTCTTGACAGGCTAGAACAGTCAGCCAAATCTAATAATATCAAATGGAATGGGATATATGTAAAGTCTTATGCTTGGATTCAAAAAAGCAACTTCACAAGTACAAGATAGAAGAGGCATAGATAGACATCAGATTGTCAAAAAAGAGGAGCTAGATTATTTTAGTGGACTGCAAACTCAATATGAATCAACTTTATACTGAAATAGCTCCTCTTCCTTCGCTCCCTCTATAAAAGTGAATGTGACCTTAAACTGCAGAATGCCCAAAATGAGGGAGATTATAATCTCATTGCATGACATTTGGAGAGCTATAGTCGATTCCAGGTGCTTCATTTTAGTAAGAATATATATAAACTGGAGAATATCTAGAGGATGACAAACCAGATGATAAAGGGTCTTAAGACTGGACTACATGAAGATCAGTTGGAGGAACTGGAGAAAATCAATTAAATATATTTGCCTAGAGAAGAAAAAAACTGAAAGGAAATATGATGGTGGTCTTTAAGTATATCATATAAAAAGAGGATTAGAGCAAGTTTGTCTGGCCTAGTGGATGGAATTAGGAATAGAAATGGATGGAAGCTTCAAAGAAGCAAATTTAAGCTTGATGCATGGAATACCTAACAATCAAACTGCCTCCAGAGATAATGGGTTTCCACTCCATGGAGTTATTCATACATATCACAGGTAACAACTCACTGGGCACATTGCAGAGAGGAGAGGAGACTCCTGATCTGAAAGACAAATTGATATTCCAGAAAGGCGCATGGATTTTGTAGGCAGAGAGTCTGAGCTAAAATCTGGCTCTTTCACTAATTAACCAGGAGATACTCAACCTTTGTGAGCATGGTTTTCCTCTTCTGTAAGATAAAAGGAATGAATCTGATTGCCTCTAAGATGTTTTTGAGGTCTAAATCTATGGTTCTATAACTGAATAGATTCTCAAGTGTTGCTGAATCCTTAGATTCTATACATTCTATGAATAGAAAGGTAAAATAGGAACAGTGGGGCAGAAGGACCAGACCACTGAAGTAGATAATTGTTCTAATCCCTTGATCTAGAAATGGTTGTATAATCATGGGCAAATCACTTCACATGCTTCTCTTGGTTTCTTCATATTCAAAAAGAGATAGTAATCTTTGCCTAGCCCATTTCTTTGGGTTGTTTGTGAAGTTCAGAAGAGCTCATGAATATAAAGCACTTTGAAAATGTTAAAGTATTATATAAAGTGAAATGAGCTAATATTAAGATGATACAATATTCAGCTTCTGCATTTGTCCCTTAATTAACAAGATCTGCAATGAAGTAGACTTGTTGATCCATTTCTGCCATGATGCATAGATATGTCATTTGGGAATAAGTAAAGACTAAGACTGAGATCTCATGATTCATCACACCCAACTAATAAGTCTTGAGTAACAAGGACATGGATTAGACTGCAGTGAGCTTATGGATAGAAGATTTGAGTTCCCTTCCTAGCTCAGATTTTGCCATCTCTGTACACTTGGACAATCATTTAAATTCTCTAGTTTCAATGGATTCATCTACAAAATGGGGATATAATATTTGTGCTCACAGTATGTTAGTAGGGAAGAAACTGCTTTGAAAATATTTGAGGGGGTGCTGGTGGTAGTAGTGGTAGTGGTATTGTTGATAATGTTGCTACTGTGATTATAATCAATCAATTCTGTGGCAACACAATGATTTACAGAAATACATTTGAGGAGATAGACAGGGAAGAAATAATCCAAAAGATATTCTATATGACAAAAATCAGTTTACAAATAATGACCAAAGATAGAAATGTGAAGCTGACTTGAACAGAGTAAGAAAAGAAGGAAAGTTATTCTGGGTGTCACATAAGCAAAACTCAGCTCAGCTCCAAGCAGGTACTGATCAAATACAGACTCTGCTGCAGTTGTCTGCCTGCTGACTCATTACAGAAAAACAAGCAGAGCTTCTTGGGCTCTCCTAATGCCTCCCTTCTGATTCAACACCTGGTTCTCAGAGTGTGGAGCAGAGAGAGCTGTTCTTGTGCACTTGGTGCTAATGGAGAGGGTCCCATGGCCCAAGACCAAGGATAAATCCCATTGTAGAGGTCTGGGATGTTAGATATCAGATATTTGCTCTGGGATGGCCTTGCATAAGCCATCTGCATTCAGTGATACTTGGAAAGTCCCACTGCCTCAAAAGATATCCCCCAATATCCATCTCTGTTCCTGAATCCCCAGATTTAGCCTGTATATGGTCACTATCTTGTCCCTAGAGTTATATTTTAAAAATGCAGATACTTCTTGGAGAGGAAACATATTAAAATGCTGACTCAGTGTTAATCATGTTATCAATTAACAGAAAAGAGAAGACAGGTAGGTTTCCAAAAAATACACAGCAAGTTGATGACAGAGTTCTAACTCTTAAAAGAATAAAAGGTCTAAAAACTAATTTTATCTTCTACACAGTTTTGCCAATGATCCTCAGTCCAAAAGAGATCCTTTCAATAACTGAATCCATCACCATGATGCAGGCCAGAAATTCAGAGACATGAAGGAAGAGAAAACATCACATCCTCAGAAACAAAAATCAGATCAGCAGGGACAATGTCAGAAGCTGAAGATGGATGATAAAGCTAGGAAAGGGGGAAATACTTGGACACTGAGATTTTTCCTCATTACTGTCAACACTTTTGGAAGAAATATAAGCTTGTAAAGAAAGTCAACAAGACTCCCTCTCTCCCAGGTTAGTCCTAGGAGAGACCCTATGTCAAAGGAAGAATCCCAGGTGGAAATATCTCTGACACTGCCATTTCTACTGTTCATTTACTGTTTTTCAGAGAGGAACTCAGGGCACTCACTGCCCTTGATCTTCTTCAGTGCCTACTGACTGTGGCTAATGCATAGACTTCCCCGAGGTGCTACACAGTCACAATTGGTCATTGTTTCCAAAGGATCAAATAATACACACCCTTAGCCTTCAATATAAGAAAGAGATGGGGGAATAAGGAGAGGTCAAAGGAAAAAAGAAAAAGAAAAGAAAAGTCAGGGTATCTCTCCTGTCATGCTAACAACATGAAATTAAACTGAAATATCCTGGGAAAAGCTACAGACATAGCAATGTTGGTCTTTGGTGTCCTCCCCCATGCTGCCCTATGCAGAAATTGCCTCTGACTTTTCCCTATTTTTCCCACAAAATTTTTAGTCTCCAAGTACCCTAACCTCGACTACCAGCTAAGTAAAAAAGTAATCCAATAAAACTAATTCATTTTCTAAGGTATGAATTCTGAAAGCTTCCCTCCTCTGTTCTTTACAGAGTAATTGGAAGCTGATTAAGCCCCAAGAATAGCTATTTCACCATTCTCTTAACTAGCATTTATCAGAAGGATTGCTATGCACTAGGCACAGTACTGGGCACTTGAAATATAATGACAAAAGATAAAACAGCTTCTAATCTCAGGGAGTTTTGGTTGCATTGGTGGGGGAGAGAGAATCAGGTACACAAATTTAAAAATACAAAAGTCAATACAGCTGAGTAAATACAAACTACAGACAAAATAAAGGCAAAGTAATTTTGGAAGGAGAGTATTAGTAACAGAAGCAGGAGGAAGAACTTACCAGAGTCTTGAAGAAAGTAGGGATTTAAAAGGTGAAGGGAAAGTACTTTCTAGGAATGGCATCCTCATTACTGTCATTACTCATTACTTATTACAATGATTTAGAAAATAGCAAGTAGATTTCCTTAAATGGAATGCTGAGTATTTAAAAGAGAGAGCCATGTACAATAATCCTGGATAACTAAGTTGAAGTCAGGTTATAAAGTGACCGATGGTGGACTTTGTATTTGAACCTAAAGGCAATTAATAGACTGCCAGGCAATACAACAAAGCAAAGATGTTTTGGCTTAATAGAGCAATACTGGTTGAAGGGAGGAGTCAAAATAACCTCATATGGGTAACTTAGCATGAATGTGGCCCTTATGGTTTCTATAAAACACTTATTAACACTACCTTATAATTCTGTTCCTTAAAACTTCTCTGGTTTCCCACCTCCCATTTCTACTCTACTCTAGAATGTCTCAGGCAAAAATATTGAGTTTGGATAAACAGGAGAAGGTAGGAAGGGTGGTCCTTTATTTTGGTTACTATTCATATTTAACCACCCATCCTAACTCCTTCAGTTGTTTTCCCATCAGCATTGACAGTCATTCTCAGCTGAGCATCACCAAGGCATCGAATGCCTGGATGTTAGGGCATCACAGTTTCAACTACTCCAACCAGGAGAACCTCTTTGGCTTCATTTCTAGGATCATGAGAATAGTTGCTCTTTGAAAGAAAGCTGTATTCCAATAAAGGCTTCTTTCTAGCCAGGATGTGTCATGAAAATAAGCATTGGCTGACACAAATCCTATCCATTTGGGCTCTGTTCATTTTTCATGTAACAATTTCTCTGCCACCAGCTCCAAACCTCCCTGCCATGGTGTGGCCATTTCCCTGACTCAGCACTATTCTCCATCGGCCATTTGCAAAGATGAATAAAATCCAAACAGCACCTTGAACAGATGGTGCAATTTCTAAAAATAACGCAGAACAACACTCCCGATTTCAGCCGAACCCATATACAAATCCTGGTGACAGAAGGGAGGGGGAACACTAGCTGAGTTCACCAGCCATCTGCAGAGGGACAGATGCTAATTCAGCATTCCCCAGGGAAGAGATAAACAGGGGGCCGGTCAGGTCCATTCAGGGACTGTTTAGAGCTGTTAAAACCTAATGCAAAGAATTCTTGACTAAAGCCAGAAGAAAGAAGAATAAAACAGAGCCCCAATCATGCTTCCTATTGTTCCTCCATCCTACTTGAGCAAATCAGGTTTGACTGTTCCCAAAAGCTGTCTTGAGCTGTTTCTACCTTGGCCCACAGATTTTCTCTGCCTACAACATCTTACATCAACCCAAACCTTAGCCATCTTTCAAGGCTCAGCTCAAGTGCCATCTCTTCTGTAAAGCCTTGTTTGACTACCCCCAGATAACAGGGAACTAGCTCCTCTGGATTATGTTAGGACCTATTTCCACAGTAAGAATGTTGGTCTTATAAAAAAAATATATTAACTATGTGTGGGCCATCAGCATCTCCTTCAGAATATGTAAGTGGAAAAGAGGGGAGAAGAAAAATGGACAAAGGTAAATAAATAAGGATTAATATGGTGAATTTCAGAGTATATAGAAGAGACTGGTCTGGCTTAAGGTGAGATCTACCAACCGCAACCAAACCTCTGGCCATGGTGTTAACAAAAGTGGCTGATCAGAAAGTTTTGCAAGTCAATGTTGAAAAATTACTCATATGTTCTGTAAATAAAAAGCTTTAATAAAAAAGAAAAGAAAAGAAAAGAAAAAGTGGCTGAGCACAAAACAGGATGCTGACCATGGTGCTGAGGCTGGCTCCTCAATACCACCAGTGCTTTAGTAGGCATTGAACAAGTGCCTACTTAGGACCAGGAACTGTAGATATTGAAAATACAAGGACAAAAAAGAAACAGTCCATGCCATAGTTGAGTGAAACACTGTATCAGTTACGTTCAATTCCATCAACTACCAGGTGTTTTAATGGGTACAATGATGCAGATAAATAAACCAACTATCCCAAAAGCACAGCACTGCATTGAGCCAAAACAGTGGCAGGCAGTTATTTTATCTGGACCTGGGAGAGGCAAACAAAAGAACCAAATATAGGAATCCAGTGCATTGTTGGGGATCTATGACAGTATACTCTAAATTTACTGAAGAGGAAGTAGGGCTACAGTGGAAAGAGCATTGGGACTGGAATCCAAATCTCTGGGTTTAAGGGATGGCCTTGCCATTTGCTAATTATGTCATCGTGGACAAATCGTTTCATCTACCTAAATCTCATTTTTTTTTCAATTGCAAAAATGGGAGTAATAACCTTTGCCTTACATATTTCCCAGGTTGCTATAAGTAATCAAGGTAAGGAAAGAAGGAACTTTACATCATTAAATCACATCATCATCATCATCACCATCATCACCATTTTAAAAGAAGGAGTTCTTACCCACTTTATGTGTCATGGACTACTTGGGCAGTCTAGTAAAGCCTATGGATACTTCACTGAACAAAGAATTGTATATATATATATGTGTGTGTGTGTGTGAATATATATATACATATATATGTGAATATATATACATATATATGTGAATATATATATATACATATATGTGTATATGTATATATACACACACACACACATATATATATATACAATTCTTTGTTTGTATATATATATATGTGTGTGTGTGTGTGTGTGTGTGTGTGTATTGCTGAGGCAATTGGGGTTAAGTGACTTGCCCAAGGTCACACAGCTAGGAAGTGTTAAGTGTCTGAGACCAGATTTGAACTCAGATCCTCCTGACTTCAGGGCTGGTGCTCTATATACTGTGCCACCTAGCTACCCCTGAACAAAGAATATTTTTAAATGTGTATAAAATATGTAGAACTGCAGAGGAAACAAATTTTATTGCAATAGTTATCAAAATGCTTTTTAAAAACAAGTTCACAGGGGGCAGCTAGGTGGAGCAGTGGATAGAGCACCAGCCCTGAAGTCAGGAAGACCTGAGTTCAAATCTGGTCTCAGACACTTAACATTCCCTAGCTGTGTGACCCTGGGCAAGTCACTTAACCTCAATTGCCTCAGCAAAAAGCAAAAAAACAAAAAAACAAAAAAACAAAAAAAACAAGTTCACAGAACCCAAATTAAAACTACACTAGAGATGGTGTAAATTATTCCTGGAGTGCCACCTCCCATTGGCTCTCCTCTTAAATCCATGTCCTTTGTTTGAGACTCAGCATAATTGCTTCTAATAAGAAGCCTTCCTTATTCCCTTGAATAGTTAGTGTATTCTGTTTCTTCAAATTTTGATAAATATTTTCACTGCATCCCATTGTAGACTGTAAGCTTCATGAGGACAAGGACCATTTTTTATCCTTATATTTGTGTTCTCAGCACTCCAGAGGATGCTGTGCACCTAATAGATACATCCAAATATTTCTGGATGTGAAGGGGACATGTGTTTTGGGATTCAATGCCATGATGAAGTTGGTCCCTATAGTATCTAGTGACCTAGCCATTCAACAAGAGCACTATGTGTCCCATGCTATCACTGGGACAGCTGCCCCTGACCTAATATAAGTATGTTGTATCTCCTGAGTATCCAGAAGAGGGAAGGAAGCCTTTTGTAGAACCTTGGTTATTCTGCCTATACTGTTGTGAACTCAAGGTAACCAGAGTCTGATTTTCAATCTGTTAAGCCACCAGCAGGTCAATGGCCTGGGATGAAAGCTGGCTCACAGTCAAGTCACTCCCAGAATTTCTGTCTGAGATACAACATTCCCAAGCCCTGCCCTCATCTACCAGTAGTGGGGGTTGGGGGGGGTGAGAAAGGAAGCAACAGCTGTCACAATGAGAGGCCCTATTTGGCTGGAACAGAAGCTTGCCTTGCATAAGAGAGAGCAGCACTCACTTACCCAGGAAGCAACATGTTTTGGGAAGAGACCTGAATCTGGAGACCAAGGGATTGGATTCAAGTCTCAGTTCTACTATTTGACCAGCTCTGTGATATGCAACATGGTGAATTAGAAAAAATGTCCAATTCAGAATCAGAGGATCTGAAAGCAGAGTCCAACAATGCCCAAATAACTTTGACCACATGGTTTTACTTCTTGGGGCCTCAGTCTTCTCCCCTGAAAATTGAGGGAATTAAAATAGATAATTTTTTATAGTTCTTTTCATCCCCACCGTACCCTAGGTTTTTGTTTCTATGAAATTCAGTTTTCTTCCCTGTGAAAGGGGTAAATAATTTTAATACTAGAAGAGAAGCAAAGTAGCATGAATGAGGTGACTAGACCCAGGTTCAAGACCTGCCTTGTCCCTATTGGATCACCCAGCCTCTCAATGAGCACAAGGTTATACATTGGCAAACAGTCTACAATCTGCACTGGTAGAGAGGTTGTCCTCATGTAAAGTTCCCTACACTCATGAAAATCACAAGTCCAGACCAGTAGAGAAACCCCAGTGTATTATACTTACTACCTACTTCATAGGACCAACATATAGCAAACCATAAAATGTTATCTAAATGTGCATTATTTTCATAAACAGGAAAAATAAGAGCTAAATCATCTCTATTAGGCCTTGAATAGATGATATCTTGTCTAAACTTTGTATGGCAGGCAGGTGGTGCAACAGCCTGGCACCAGGTCTGAAGTCAGGAACACCTGAATTCAAATCTGGCTTCAGACATTTACAATATATTAAAAGGGACAAAGTCAGGAAGACTAAATAAAATCCTGTCCTTGACACTTACAATCTATGCAACCCTAAACAAGTCCCTTAATCTCTCTAAAACTCAGTTTCCTCATCTTTAGAATGAAGGAGTTGATTAGATTAGGGACTGCTAGATGGCACAGTGGATAAAACACTGGGCCTGGAGTTAGGAAGGTCTACATTCAAATCTGGCCTCAGACACTTACTAGCCATTCGACTCCGGACAAGTCATTTAACCCTGTTGGCCTTAGTTCCTCATCTATAAAAGGAGCTGGAGAAGGAAATGCCAAATCACTCTAGTATCTTTGCCAAGAAAATCCCAAATGGGAGCAAAAAGAATGGGACATGACTGAAATGACTGAGCAGCATGAAGAAACAAACTCTGTTATCTCCTCTGATGTCTAGCACAGTACTTTAGGTACCTAAGAAACATGTGTTGAATTGCTCATCCCTGGCCATCGCAGAAATCTAGAGGTGAGTCATGTTCTGAATGACATGTAGA
The DNA here is from genome assembly GCA_023553655.1 of Myrmecobius fasciatus. Taxonomy (NCBI): domain Eukaryota; kingdom Metazoa; phylum Chordata; class Mammalia; order Dasyuromorphia; family Myrmecobiidae; genus Myrmecobius; species Myrmecobius fasciatus. Next base: position 179,425 of record JAJPUD010003495.1, read on the forward strand.
GAAAGAAATTGAATCCAATTATAATCTTTCTATAGTGACTTTCCTGAGGGTTCACGGTCAAGGCAAATCATAGTATCACTATTTCTACTATGTTTATTAAGGGAATTAAGTTAAAATGGGCATCAAATGAGGTCTTTGAGAAGGAAAGTTATTACAAAAAGGCAGCTGATGGTCTGATGGGTTTGTTTGGAGGTGGGGAAGGACAATTAATCAACCAACAGGCATTTATTAAGTATGTAAGTATATACCAAGTGCTAGGGATATAAAGGCAAAAAGAGTACCCATTCAAAAGGAGTTCACATTCTACTTAAGTAGACACGATCAAAATTACTACCATGTATATATACATGTATGTACATATACATGTAGGTACATATACATAATATATACAAACATATATTGTGTGTATATACAAATATATAGTACACCTGAAGGTAATTTCAGAGGAAAAGTACTAGAGTGGGATTGGGCCACTAAGAAAGGCCTCCAGCACAAGTGGGATTTGAACTGAGTCTAAAGGTAACCAGAGAAAACATACAGTTAATATGAGAAGAGAGAGCCTTCAAGGGCGACCATTGGTGAATAGTCACTGGCAGTCTTATTAACTTTACCTCCATGCAAGTCTGAAGCTTTTAGGATAACTCTGTGTATTTGTGTATACGTGTGTGTATGTGTGTATATATATACACACATATATATGCTTTGGGTCTTTTTGGCCCCACCAATAACATCTGGATGTCCATCACCAGTCTAACATCTACAAAGATGTCTTCCTAAGTAACTAACTGCCCAATCATTAACATCCAACAATCATGGTAACTGCCTTGATTTGTCATTAACTAGGGACAACTCTACTCATAGATTCAGTCTAAAAGGGCCTTAAGAGACCATCTATTCTGATTGCCCTGTTTTATACATAAGGACACTGAAGACCAGGAAATAAAAGTGAAGTGTTCAATTTTGAAGCAGAAGGTCTGTGTTCAAATCTCAGCTCTACGATGTACTATTACTGTCAACTCTTGTCAATTTCCCTAATCCCTCTGAGTCTCAGTTTCTTCATTTGTAAAATTAAGTACTTGGATTATGTGACTCTTAGAATCACAGAATCTATGGTTTTAAGTTGAATTGTCCAAGGTCACCACATAAGTAACCTAGACAGCATAGAGACAAAGTCCCTCAATTCCAAATCCTATAGCTTTCATACTAAAGCTTATATAGGTGGGTTTTGGCAAAGTTTGATGCCTCTCCTAACTCACACCTTCCTAGAGCTACTTTTTTCATACCATCTTAGCCCGGAAGAAAGCTGTCAGAATCACTTTTAGTGGGGTCATGGAGACTTAACCCTTTCAAGGGAATAATCAGAGTTTCAACCAGGACTGCAGAAAGAAGGCAATGTTAACCCAGATTTTTTTTAAAAAAGCTGAAATTCATGGAATTTCAGGAAACAATAATCAGGATGTGGAATGGGCTTTCATTTTAAAAGGGTTTTCCTGATGTCTCCAAAATCACACTTCCTAAACTACCTACCACCATCTACTATATCTGTGTTTAAAGTCAGGTTTGCCAACTTTACCAGAGCCACACAGAATCTCCTAATAGTGATGCCCAGTAGGAATGACTGCCTCTGTTCCCCCTTCTAGAAAATGGTTGAGGAAGAGACCAAATCATATAATGATTTAAGGTTCAAGTTCTCAGAGCAATAGGGGAAAGACTATTTCTATATAACCTCAGGCTTCAAAGCAGAAGTAAAGGTGTAAACAAGTCCAGGCCCTGCTGGGTTTCCCAACTGCTGTGACCTAGAAAACTTTGCTATTCCTGGCCCCAGCCTCCCCTAGGCAGAGAGTGCCAAAGGTGCAAGGTGATAGCAGGATAATGCTTTTGCACAGCTCAACATAAATGCAAAGCCCAGAAAAGGACTGAGTCCTTTAATTATTCTATTTCATAGTCTCTCTTGATGGAGGCCCTTCTTCTAGGTCTAAAATCCATGGGGAACTAGAACAGAGATTCCTAGATCCTTCTGCTTTCTCATATTTTCTCCTTAAAGGTGAGCCAATTCCCATGTGAATAGACTGGGGCTGACCCACCCATATATTCTGGGGAAAAAATCGATACAAACAGAAGAGGTAACTCTAGAACACTCATAAAAATCTTATTTCCTTTTTCCTCCTATTGCATAACAGAAAAGCAAGAAATTACATAGACTAAGGAATAAACAGAAATACTGAGAAAGAATACCATTTTGGACATGAACAATATGGAAATTTGTTTTGTTTGTGCACATTGTTACAAGAGTTTTATTATTTGCTTCTCTTTTTCTTTTTTTCTTTTAAGTGAGAGTTGTACATAGAGAAGAATATATGTTTAATTCAAAAATAAAATTAAAATATACCATCAAAGGAAAATGTATTTTAGGCTAGTAAGTAGATTCAGAGAGGGAAAGAAACTTCTTGAGAAGTGTTCAACTAGGAAGCAGAAGACCTAAATTCTAATCTGAAACTTTCACTAATAAGTTGTATGACCTTCAGCACATCACTTTCATTCTCTGAGACTTAGAGACCCTTATTTCTAAAACATGAGGAGTATGTTAGATTATCTTTTTTTTGTTAGATTATCTCAAATCTTTCTTCTGGGATTAAAAATCTATGATATTATAGACTAAATAAAGGGGATATTATAATGGAACTCTGTGTGGTGTGTACACCTAGATGATTGGGGAATAGTGAAGGAGAGGAGGAGATGCAACATGAATTAAGAAGTGTACCAGCAAAGGAAAAAAGCCATTTATGTGTGGGGAAAGAGAAAAAAAAAAGTACATAAGGAAGGGCTACAGAGATCTCAATGAGCTAAAGGGAAGAAGGAAGGGCAACATCAATAAGGATATAGCTCTAAATCTATAAGGAAGGGATATGTCCGTATGGATCTGTATTGGAGTGTGTACCGAGTCCTCATCCACTGGGTGAGGGAGTCCAGGAAGGGAAATTTAGAAAGGAAAAGCTGGGAAGCTAGGCTAGACTGATGAAAAGCCCAGAGCATCCCCAGTAGGAGAGAAAAAGTACAATTAAAGGAAGGCCCTGAACAACCCTTCCAAATAAACAGCCCCACTAAACATTCTCCTTCAGAGCTTAATGGAATTTCAACAGCCTCAGGCTAATGAGCTGCACATTCAGAACAAAGCTAGTTAATCAAGGGAGTATTCTAAGAACCAGCCATAAATCTTGAATATGGTGGTGGATTATTGGATGAGAGTCAGGAGAACTGGCTCCTAATCTTTGCTTTAAAATGAGGAACTTTCTTGATAATCCTAAAAAACACTCCCACTCTTAGCTTTTTCCTCCTGAAAATGAAAATATAAGACCAGATGATCTCTCAGGTATCTTTTACTTCTATAAACATAGTAAGTTTAAATTTTTTTAGGGTTCTAGATAGAGAGGAAAAAAAAAACTTTTGATATTAATAGCCCATTAGAGTTTGCAAAGTATTTTGTGAATCTCCCAGCTATAATACTCATTTTACAAATGGAGAAACTGAGGCTAGGGTACTTGCCCATGGTCACACAGTTTATAGATGTTGGAACCTATATTTGAACTTAACTTTTTTTTTTAATTCCTAATCCAATATTCTTTTTTTATTATTATTATTATTTTTGTTTTTTTTAATTTTATTTTATTTGCATAACATATGTGTGGGTAATTCTTCAACAATAACCCTTACATAGCTTTCCATTACAAATTTTCCCCCCAACTCCCCACCCCTCCCCTAGATGGCAGGATATCCACTACATGTTAATTATGTTAAAATATTGGCAAATCGAATATATGTATACATATTTCCAAACTTATCATTGGTGTGCAAGAAAAATCTTATCTACACAAACGATATATCAGATAAAGGAAACACAATGTAAGCAAACATCAATCAAGGAGTATGAGAATGTTATGTTGTGGTCCACATTTTGCATCCCTCTCTCTGGGTGTATATGGCTTTCTTCAGTGAACAATTGGAGGTGGTTTGAAACATTTCATTGTTGAAGAGAGCCATGTCCATCAGAATTGATCGTCATATAGTACTGTTCTTGCCGTGTATAATGATCTCCTGGTTCTGCTCATTTCACTCAGCATCAGTTCATGTAAGTCTCTCCAGGCCTCTCTGAAATCATCTTGCTGGTCATTTCTTACAGAACAATAATATTCCATAACATTCATATACCATAATTTATTCAGCCATTCTCCAATTGAAGGGCATCTATTCAATTTCCAGTTTCTAGCCACTACAAAAAGGGCTGCCACAAACATTCTTGCACATGTGGGGCCTTTTCCTTCCTTTATGATTTCTTTGGGATATAAGCCCAATAGAAATGCTGCTGGGTCAAAGGGTATGCACAGTTTGATAACTTTTTGAGCATAGCTCCAAATTGTTCTCCAGAATGGCTGTATCCGTTCACAGCTCCACCAACAATGCATCAGTGTCCCAGCCCTCCCACAACCCCTCCAACATTCATCATTAACTTTTCCTGTCATTTTAGCCAATCTGACAGGTGTGAAGTGGTATCTCAGGGTTGTCTTGATTTGCATTTCTCTGATCAATAGTGATTTGGAGCACCTTTTCATATGACTATAAATAGTTTTAATTTCATCCTCTGAAAATTGTCTGTTCATATCCTTTGACCATTTATTGACTGGAGAATGGCTTGAACCTAATCCAATATTCTATTCACTTAATACTAGATTGTAGAAAGTGATAGAGGCCTAACAAGTTGGGAGTATCTAGTTTGCTACCTCACATGCAATATAGTTAGCTTGAGAAAACTTTCCAAAGGACAGAGCTGGCAAATATGTTCCTGGATCCATTAAGAATATGAAGTAAGAAGGTGAAAACAGCACTAAACTATGGAAGGGCAGTGGAATTTCTGTGACCAGGAATCCTCTACTTCAAGCACAAAGAGGTGTGCAGGAAGCTCTACTATGAGCCATTTAGCCAGGATAAAAAGCTAAGTTTGAGAGGAGAAACAATCAAGGAAATTGTAAAATTAGCTCAGGAGATAAATTGTAAAGCGAAACTCTAATTATCCTCCTACTCCTTTCCCTCCTCCCAAACTCAGCCATCTTATTTAGTAGAATGCCCCTTCATTCTGGTGATGTCATTGAATATCATTCATCCAGGGAAGAGAAGACTGGGGATGCAAAAATGAAAGTGACAGTTTATAGCCATGTAATACTTTATAGAAAAACAAATTGCTTTTAATCCCATCAGCCTGTGAATTAGGTAGTGCAACTGTCAGCATGCCAATTTTTTAGGTAAATAAGAATAATGACTATTGAATTTTACAAGGAACTTTGTTTAACAAAATACCATATGCAGATCTCTTTTGATCCTTCCAACAGCCTTGTGAAATAGACACTACTAAAAAGAAAACAACTTTTAATAGGACCCATGATTTCACTGATGTGAAAAACTCCAAATGATGAAACGTTTTCTATCAAATTAAAAAGGTAACTTGTAGAATTTACTGGCTTAGTACCCAGAGCATTGAGCGATCATATAAATAGCCAAAAAAAAATTGTCTCAACCTGCCATAGAGATGAAGAAACTAATAACTATACATTTTAAGTAACTTGTTCTAGTCCCACAGTTAGAAAGTCAAAGCTGGGATTCAAACTGATGTCTTCTAACTCAAATATTTGATGATTCTATGCCTCCCAATCAAAAAAGTATCTATTGAGTAAATACTAAACTTTCAGAGTCCCCATTTTCCCTTCTACAAAATGAGAGTGTTAATGCTAAGTACATCAAGTTCTATACCTTGCCATTCTAGAGAACTATGAGGTATTAGTTTGTCTAAAACCTACTGCATAGAACACAGATTTGGAACTTCCAGTGAGAAAGAGAATTGGTTCCAGAGTCTGCAGAGAAAGAGCCATTATGTCATTATGAAAGTAGAATGTAAGCTCCTTGAGGGCAAGGACTGTTTCATTTTCTTTCTTTGTAATAAAAGATTTGTAACCTTCTGGTTTTTTTTTCTCTATAAACTTTTTTTTCTTTCTTTGTAATCCTTTGTAACCCTAGCACAGAGCCTAGAATATAGTAAGCACTTAGCAAATGTTTATTAAGTTGAATTGAATCCCAACAAATTTAAGTTCAACTTCTTTTGGATGAGAGATAGTCACCTACCCAAGGATTACTTGTTCTAAGAAAAAGAAAAAAAAAAAAAACTAAGGCAGAAGATATGTTGGTGGTGGTGGTGATGGTGTTTTAATCCAAGAGTTCACTTGATATCTTGGGCACCTAATGGGGCTCCAATATGTATTCATTGCATGATAAGGATGCATAAAGCATAATGAGGACCATAACAAGAGGGCTTCCAGGGACATAATCAAGATCTTGCTTCCCTTTTTTTAAAGGAAGACATTAAGGAGATCCCCATTCCAGATTGGCCCTTTGAAGCAGTAACATAAGAACAAAAGGTCATAGAGTCACAGGACATGACTAAGTCTCACTGACAGGCTAGGTATAGGCAAAGCCCTGGAACCAGATGGTATCCACCTAAGAGATCGGAAGGAACTCAAGGGTGAAATGTTTTTGAACTGTTGGCCAACCTGGGTAACTTGTCTTTAGAAATGTCCACAGTGCCAAAGAATAGGCAAGTTGCCAAAGAGATTCATCTATGAGAAGCCCTCTGGGGAACAGGGGGTCTATTCTAGTAAATACTGCTTAGTGAGATTCACTTCTGAACCCTAAAAGCTAGGTGAAAAATACACTCCACATTATTGTCAAAATCAAAAACAAGGAAGGATCATAGATCTTGCAAAGCAAGTTTAATTTATTATGGAAGGTTTTCCTAAAAGGAAATCTTGCCTTAAAATGCCACAGAATATAAGTTCTACAAAGTTAGGGACTGGGGCTGTTGGTTCTTTACCCACAGCCCAGAAATATGCACATATGAGGGAATGTTTGTTGTTCAGAATTGAACTCAATGGATCAGAGGCTTTTGGATTTAAAGAGCCCTTAGCAATACCCTCTAAACAAACTCCCTCATTGGACAGAGAGAGGAAAGGATTTGGCCAAAATCACAATGCTAAGTGGCATCAGAAGCAAATAATTACATGGACAAGGAGAACTCAGTGAATATTATCTCCAAGACATACTTAGCAAAATTCTCTTTCAGAAGCTCCAACTTCCTCATTTTTTCTAGCTCAGGAAACTGAGGTCAGAAAAAGCTAACAGTAAAAGTGAATGTTCCTGACTCTCAATCCAAAGCTTATTTTACTGTAGTGAACTGCCTCCTCTATACAACAAGTTTAGCTTGATAAACTCACTGGTTTTTTTGGGGGGGGGGTGGGGGAGATGCAATTGGGGTTAAGTGACTAGTCCAACGAGTATTATGTATCTGAGGTCACATTTGAACTCAGTTCCTCCTAACTTCAGGGCTAGTATTCTATCCACTTTGTCATCTAGCTGCCCCTCTTGATAAAATTACTAGTCAAAAAAGTTGCACTCCCATACTAAAGAGATATAAAAACATTTGAAAGAAAGTTTTCACTGAATGGCAACATTGAAAGAGCACTGAATGTTAATCACAGGACAGAAATTCAAATGCTGGCTTACAACATTCATGCATGATCCTGGGTAAGTCACTTTATTTCTATTAGTCTTATCATTTTGGTCTGCAAAATTGAGGGGGTTAGACTAGATGGGCTGTGAGGGCTCCCAGCTCTAGACAGATGAGTCTGTAAAACTAAGGAATTACTGAAAGAGATCCCCAAGAATTGCAAAGCAAAACTATGATATCAGAGGGTGTCTCCAACTCTCAGGTTGATACCAAAAAGATCAACTAGGTCTTGAAACAATCCATCCCTTGTGGCTTCCATTAGAGACAAAACCCTGGGGTAAAGGACTTGTGGGGTTGGGGAGGGGAAAGGAGGCCCACTTCTGCTCTTACGTAAACTCCAAGGGATGCAGTAGAACGCCTAGAAAAAACTTACTGTGACAACCACCAGATCAGTTAGCAGCATGTGGCTCCAATTTCCCCCTCCCTGAAGCCGACCACATGCTACCAGCCTGTAAAAATATCCCAGGCTAATCTCCCCCTTAAATCTTCACACTAGGTTTGAGGAGGGGGGAAATCATTTTACTTAGAGTTCTGGTCGATACAGGTTCACCCTTTTGTTTCTCCACCAGCACAATTGAGGCCAGACAGAAGACAGCTTTCCCAAGTTTCTCCCCTTCTCTCTGAAGACAGGATAGATTACCAGGCCACTGTCACCCCAGGGAAAGCAGACACGAATCCTGAGAGCTGCATAACACCCAAGGCTGCCTTGAGCTATCACCTTTTTGTTGCTAGGGAATGGTTTAGGACATCCCTCACAGGTTACAATTTCATCAGTCACTGGCTCGAGAAACAAATGGGAAAGCTCAGGGGTTCTTGTCATAGAAAATGCCCAGCAGGGCTAACCAGAGAGGTCCTCCTCAACCCAATGCCCCCTCCTTCTACAGAGTGCAAAACTGAGGGCCATACGGGTCAAGTGGCTTTGTCAGCATCACCCTATCATGGTAGCACCAGAGTAAGAAGCCAGATCTCCTGATGATCATAGCTCAGAAGGTGAATCAGGAGCAAATACAGTAGAGGCAAGAAAGTACATTCTGGCCTGTAGCCCTGGCAACCTTTTCCCCAGGACTACCTGTTTAGCAGTAGCTCCAGAATTCCCTACATCCCTTTGCAAGAGGGAAGGACCTCCAGGAAAACAATGAAGAATGACCAGAGAAACTAGTCAGGCTCTCTCCCCTCTATAGTCTGATTAGCTAGAACCAGTTTTGCATGAACTGAAGGGAAGGAGGCTACCCAGCCAGAGTGGTGACCTTTCCCTAGGACCTTTGATTTCACATCGCCTGGGATGTTTTTTTCTCCTCCCCATTCCCCCCCTGCAACCTGAGCATCAACGCTGCCAAGGGACACACACAACCCCCCAGGTTACCATGGAGGCGCCACATCCGATACTGACCTGAGGACGTGCTGAGGGGCCAAGCTTGGACAGAGGGCCGAGGGACTGTGCAACCAGGCAAAAGGCAAAATTATCCCGCCGAGCCCAATGCCCCGGCTTCTATTTATATTTCTGCTGAATTGAATCGCTGACCAAATCTGCAGATGGGTCCTGCTGAGAAACCCAACCTGGGCTTGAATACAGGCAACTGGGAACCAGTGGGATAGAGCCCGAAGGTGACTTCCCAACAAAGAAATAGCCAAAAAGCAAAAGCAAAGATACTCACCCTGTAGCAAAAGTCAGCCTTAGCACCCAATCAGTAATATTTCATGAAGGTGCTGGGTTACAGCGCCCTGCTCCTAGGAAGGGATAGCCAGATGGTAATGATAGGCCCGCTCCCCTCCACCCCTCAGTCCTTGCACCTGCCCCACTTCTCCCCTTCACTATTGGGAACTGAGGGCGGAAATCGGGTCCAGCCCAGGCTCCATCCAGAACCAGGATCTTGGAAGCATGGGAAATTCTACTTTGGTTCCAGAAGGAAGATACAGATTCTCTCTCCTCTCATTCCTCTGATGTGTTATATCCAGAGCAAAGCACAATGTACAAGAAGGAAAGAGGATGAATACACAGAAAAGAGACAGAGACGCAGACATAAAGACACAGAGAAATACAGATAAAGAGTAGCTTAAAGAGAAGAAGAAAGACAAAGAGAGACAGAGACAGAGAAATAGATAGAGACAGAAGTAATGAAGTAAGGAGCATGAGAGATGCCAGAAAGGAGAAGTACAGCCAAAGGAATGTGGAGAGATGAAAGAGAAATACAAAATTTAAGGGATTTAGATCTGGAATGGACTCTTGATTCATCTAGTCTAATTCTCCCATTTTACAAAAAAGGAAACTGAGAGTACTATGTAGAATGACCTCTCCTTTCTCACCCTTGTGTGATGATATAAGGGGAATTGATCTGAGATATTCTTACAGTATCCTCGGTGGAGAAGTGTCCCTCCTGCAGGAAAAGCACTGTATGATTCACTATTGTATTTTTATCCCTTGGGCTACATAGTACCAGGTATATAGTTGGAGCTTAATAAATGCTTGTTAATTGGTTCTAGTCTCACAATCCTCAACTGCAACCCAGAGTAGTGCAGTATTAGAGCCCAGGATGTTTAGCAGCAGAACCAAGATTGAAACCTGGACTTCTGAATTGTTCATTCAGTGATCTTACCATGAAGAACAAAGACACAGAAAAAGATAGAGAGAGAAAAGAAAAGATAGAGAAAGTGATGGTGGGAAAAGAAAAGAAATAGAAGGTGGGAGAGGGAAAGGAAGAGATACAAAGAAGAAGGAGGGAGAAAAGGGTTGAAGCCAAAGGTAGGGAAAAGAGGAAGAACAGTTCTCCTTTCAAATCTGATACTATACCTGGAATAATATTTTCTTTCCTGGAAATAAAATAATTAAACACTCACCAAAACTTCTATGTTGTGATGGTTTCATAAGTGGTTCAATTTCTTATTCCCTTAGAAATTGCAACCCACATCTAAAGAGAGAATTATGAACATTGAATATAGATCAAAGCATAGTATTTTTACTATTTTTGTTTTTCTGGTTTTTTGCTCTCATGATTTTTTATCTTTTTGGTCTGATTTTTGTTTCTTTTAATTTTAATAACTTTTTATTTTTTCAAATATATGCAAAGATAATTTTTAACATTCATCTTTACAAAACCTCATGTTCTAAATTTTTTTTCCCTCCATTCTCTCTTAATCCCTCCCCTAGACTGCAAGCAAACCAATATAGGTTAAGCATGTGCAATTATTCTAAATATATTTCTGTAATCATCATACTGCACAAGAAAAATCAGATCAAAAGGTGAAAGAAAAAAAGCAAGCAAGCAAACAACAACAAAAAAGGTGAAAATACTATGCTTTGATCTGGTCTGATTTTTCTTGCACAACATGACAAATATGGAAATGTGTTTTTAAAAATTGCACATGTTTAACCTATATCAGATTGTTTGCTATCTTGGGGAGAAGAGAAGCAAGAGATGGAGGAAGAAAAAAGTGTTACAAAAATTAATGTTGAAAACAATTTCTACATAAATTTGGAAAAATAAAATATTATTGACAAAAAAATGAAAAACTCTCATTCCTTTATTTCTAGAGAGGCAGTATGTTTTGGTGGAAAGAATGCTGAATTGGGAGCAGAAGATCTGGGTTCAAATTTCATATCTGATTCTTAAAAACTGTATAGCTATCAGTTTTTCCCTCTGAGTCTCAGTTTCTTCATCTGCAAAATAGGAATGAAAATAATTATATTTTTTTTTGTTCAAGAGAGTTTTATGAACCTAAAAGTGCTCCAGATGTGTTCTGTAGTCTTACATTTATAATCAATGTTGCTTTTGTCTCAGGTCTGTGATTTCAACCACAAAATAACTCAGCTCTCTACTCTGCAGTTTCTAATCTTTGAGAATTTCCTGGGAGTCCACTGAATGCTAATCTAACTTGTCCAAGATCACACAGCTAGTATGGGTCAGAGGCACATCCTGAAGCCAGGTTTTCCTGACTGAGGCTGGCTTTTTCTTCACTATGTCACACTGCCCTCTTGTAATTAAAGATAGAGATGGAGAGAAAGCGATATATGATATATAACAGTATGTTCTATATTAGATCATATTATCTATTTTAAACTTGTATGGATTGATTTCTGTAATGTGTGTTATAAAGGAGAAAATAGCTGAGTGTTGAGTGACAGAGACAAAGAGACAGAGACAAACAGAAACAGAGAAGAAGAGAGACAGACAGACAGAGGCAGAGAGAGACATAGAACCTAAGGGCAAATCATGGATCAGACAGAGTCACAAGATCCTTGGCAGTTTCCAGCCTGGGCAGAATCAGTTGGACAGACAGCAGGCTGGTGGGTAATTTCAGAGCACCTCTTAAAACAGTCCCTGAGTCACCATCACATTCTGTCCAAAGAGGAAAATGAAAGGAGGGGTGCTAGGACTCAGCCAAGATCACTGGGTGAGTCTGGAGCCAAGCCAGCACTGGAAAACAATGGGGCTTCTTCTCAAGATGCCATTTGCTCTTCCACCCTCTGAGTCATTTTCTTTTTGGAGCTCTCTAGCCTCAGTTGGCTCCCCAGCTTTGGCAGAGAACATTTTTTCATGGTCCAGTAGATACTGACTCAGAATATTCTCTCAAGGAAACTTGGCTTCATGCAAATTCAGTTGAATCTATGCATACATACAAAGTCTCTTTCCCTTCTGGATTATTGAGTTCTTAAAAGAAAAAGGGGGAGCCAGCTAGACACAGGATGGGCTCTTGAACTAGACATTTAAATTCAGTACAGTCCAATAAGTATCCCTAGATAAGTCAAAGCAACAAGATGCAGATCATTTTAGAGGTAGAACAGAGCATAAGAGTCATTCCACAGTCTTCGTTTTGTAGGCAGAGAAACTGAGACCCAAAGGGAAGAAATGCTTGAGTCTTTATTGCACCAAAAACAAAGGGAACAAGAACCACTAAAATAACCAATGATACTGATGAACATTAGACCTGGGAGCATGGGCATATGGACATTTTCTGTCCCTCTATCAAAATATTTTCCTTTTGTCTCTGCCTATATTAAGTGCTATCCTTCAAAGTCCAAATCAAATCCCCATGGAGACTTTTCATCCTCCTATGACCTTCTAAATATTGCAAAATTGCTTGACCCCCAACATACATTACCTTCTCTTACTATCTATTTTCTCTCTCTCCAATTAAACTGTTAGCTCATTGAAGGCAGAGACTGTTAGACATATTTTTGTACCCTCCACCCCACCTAGCATTGAGCCTAGTCCATCCTGGGCTTTAGATTTTCCTCTGTCAAATGAGAGGGCTGGACTTGGAGCAGATCCAAGATCCCTTGAATCTTTAATGTTACAAATTCTGAGGCCTCATTCGCCATGAAGATTCTATGTCCCTTTTACTTCTAAACATTTCTTCTACCATTTTGAACTAAGGTTGAAGGATTGTATATGCTGTCAAACAAGAATGTTCTGATAAATGTTTAACAAATGACTTTCCAAAAAAAGTACTCTTAACATATTTTAAATTTAATTGGCATTATTTTTTAAAAAATTCCATTACTCTCTTGATCCTAGACAATCAATAAAACATTAAATCTTACCCGAATTTTACCATTTGTTAATATCTGATATGGAAATCCCTACCCTGAAAATTTAACAATCAGCTCTTAAAAGCTAGTATGAGGGGGCTCTAGGATACCCCTAGTGTTGAATGTGACTGATGAGTTGATTGGGAACAGGCAGTAGGGAGTGGGGAGTTCTCTTTGTTACAGTAGATGGCTTGCTCTGTAGGGGAAATGAAGGGATGTGTTCAGAAATGAGAGTGACATTAAAAAACAAAGAAAATGATAAAAAATAAAACTGATTAATTTTTGAAAATTTGATTTTCTAACATTTTATTTTCAAGGCCTCTTTCAGTTCAGGAATTCTATGTTCTGTAATCTTTTCTGGTTTGATCATTTTATTTTGACTGGTGAGTAGTTATTAAATGCCTGGTAATTAATTAGTTCCCAAACCTTCCTTCACTAATCCTTTCTGAAACAACCCAGTTGTTAAAAAAAAACCTTCCAGAGTGAGACATTCCCTTCTCTTTTCTCCTTCATATGCTATACTAAATAACTGACCACATAGGACCAAGAGGATATGTTCCAAACTGCAAAGCCTTGGGAAAGAGATCATTAGAGCTAAGATAGACAGCCTTCCAAGGCCTTCCATACACACTGGCTTGATGTAAGCTAGTTAAAGCTACCCTTCGGGTTCTTCAATAATACTCACCCTCTACTTCAGGCAGGCCCATTTCTTCCCAAAGTTTCTTATGTTCATATTCACCTCCATTTCATTTTACATGCCTTTCTCCCTTACTTGGAATGCATCTCTCCTTTCCCAATCCTACCCACCACTAAGGTTCAGCTCAAGTCCCAATCTCCTCTGGGAAGTTATCCTTAATTATTCTAGACTTCATTTATTTCTCTCTCTCCCTCTTCCTCTTCCTCTCCTCTTTTTCTCTCTTCTGACCTCTGATTATACATTGAAAAATGTTACATAATGTAATAAAACTATTCTCCAGTTGCTTTTTTCTAAAGGGATTGTTTTATCTGTTTTATCCACATAGTGCCCAGCAGAGGCAACATTTCAATCAATAAGTTCTGACTCATAAAATGCTATCTCTCAGGCCAGCAATGAGGGCTTTAGGCTGCTGAACCAAGTGGCCCAGAGAGAGTTGTAGGGGTCATATAGCTTCTTTCCAGAAATCTGTTACCCTGGCAGACCCACCAGTTCCTGGCATTGAATATGTAGTGGCTGGCTATCCTGGGGCTTAAAAAAAGTAGCCAGGATTAGGTCCCCAGTGTGTGGTGAGCAGGAAGAGCAAGGCCAAGATGGTAGCTCCAGGAATGACAAATAAGATTCTTACAGTATTCCTAGGGATACCATGGAAAGGCACCAGACTGACTAGGGGTCAGGCAAACTGAGTTTTATTCCTGGAACTATCTACCTGTGTAATTTGAGGTACATGAGAGTAATATTTTGAACCTCCACTCCTGGATCTGGAAGGGTCTCATTTAGATGAATTCACCCAGTTCTTAAAGTCTGTCCACATTGCTATGAAGATTTGGATCTCCCTGGGCCAGATATGAAATAACAAAAGTCTGGCTCCTTGGAAATTCAGAAGGCCAGAAGGGGACCTACGCAAAGGGGCTTGATTCAATTCCAAGAGACAGCTGGGTCCTAACTCTAAAGTCCATCCAAAGGAGACAGCTGGGAACCAGCCTCCTGAAATGAAGCCTTCTACATGCCAGATGCTCTCTATAGAAAGAGACAGGGTGGGTGCAGGCAGACAGAGGGCAAATCCCTGGCCTAGTCTTTGGCAATGGTGAACAGATAGCAACATATCCCCTAACTTCCAGTCCAAATCCTGAAACATCCAGGCTTTGCCATTGAGTGACAATGTATGTCCTAGACAATAAGTTACAGAATCTTGGAATTAAATGGAACTTGTGGATCCTTAAGTCCAGTGCATTTATTTGACAGCAGAGGACACAAAGGCTCTGAATAAGAATGTGACAAAAAGGTCCTTGAGAGCAGGGACCACCTTTTGCCTTTCTTTGAATCCCCAGCACTTAGCACAGTGTTTGGCACAGAGTGTATGCTTAATAAATGCTTATTGACTGAGAGCAAAATGGAGACTGGAAACCAAATATCCATGACCTGTCCATCACGATCCAATGCTTCATTATTCTGCCACTCTGAAGTATAAGAGAGAGCTGAGTGAAAGTCAGTGGATTGTTGGGAGCCAAGAGTGTGGGGGAATCAAGTTTGGCCACATCCATGTTATAATTTCCAGTCAAATAGACATACCTTGAGGGTAGGGCCCTGCTTACTTTTAGATTTCTTTCCCCAGGCCAGTGTAAAGAAGGAACTTAGTGAACACTTGTTGATTGATTATAGATTCCAACCCCCAGCCCTGAAATCAGTTTCCAAAACTAGAATATGAGAGAGGGGATTGGAGAAGATCTTTAAGGACCCTTTACATTTCTAAAAAAAATCTAAGTTCTAAGATTGATTCAGGAAATGGGTTTCCATGCCTAGAACAGAAACAAAATATCAGCAGCACCAGACAGACTATATTAACCAATTTGCCTTCTCTGTTTCCTGATCAAGGTTACTCTGGGTGATTAACAGATCTTGGGAGAGAGGCTCAGACAAGAAACTCCTGGGGACTAGAACAAGTCTAAGGCTGGAAATGCACATATACTGGTTCAGATACAAATATACAAAGAAAAAGAAAATAAACATTAAGTACCTACCACATACCAGAGACAGAGCCTTTAGATATATTTTATTCTTTCATGCTCATAATAACCTTGGGAGTTTGAGGAAACCAAGGCAGACAGAAGTGATTTGTTCAGGATCAAAGAGATTGTAAATTTCTGAAGCTGCATTTAAACTCATGCCTTCTTGACTACAGGTCCAGTGCCCTACCCACTAGGCCATCTAATTAAGTCACAGATTTAAAATTGTTTAGTCGGGCTTCACCATTTTACAAATAAGAAATCTGAGGCCAAGGGAAATTAAAGGACACACCCAGAAAATTATTAAATAGCAAGCTGGGAATTTTCAACTGTTCTATATCACAATCTCCTACCCCTCCCTGTCCACTCCTTCGAAAGGTTTTAGCAAGTACAAAAGAATCGAATCAACTGAGAACAAAGAGAGGGGGAATGGAGACTTTTGATGCTAAAAAAGAAAGTAGAAGAAAAGTGATTTAAACTCATGATCCCACTTTTCCTTAACATGAGATGTTAACCTATGCAGTCTACATCATACTCAACTGAACCATAATGATTCAGTTTCAGTCAGGTCTCTTTTCTCTTTTTTCATTTCAAGGGAATAGAAGTATCGAGTTTACTCTATTCAAGTAAAAGTAGCCAATATTTCTCAGCATTTACTGAGATGCCTGGAAAGGCAATCTGTATAGAGAAGTTCTTTTCATCTTTTCCACTCTGATGCCAGAGATGTGTTCCAGAGGGAACAAATTTTACCCTAAGATACAATATAAAGCATTCTTCTGAATGTGTCAAACCTTTTTGGTTTGTTTTTTTTTCCTCAAAATCAAAAATGCAAAGGAAAGGTGATTGTTTTCTAATTGCATGATGATGGGACTCAGACATTAGTCACGAAGTAGTAACGCCAAGTGGCATGGGTTATTTTTAGGACGTGTACAATAGCTTTAAGGTCCAAAGGAAAGGCAATAGTGCCAAATCAACTGAGCAGAACAAGCAGCCAGCTTCAATCCAGGGCCCTCCCCAATCATCTACCAAAGAACATGACCTTGGAAACTGATTTATTTTTCAGGAGCTATAGGATTTTGAAAATAATAACATTTATATATTGCTTTATGGTTTGCAAAATATTCTATATACATTATCTCACTTGATCCTAACAACTCTATGAGATTGACACTATTATTGTTCCTATTTTATAAATGAAGATACTGAGACTGAGAAAAGTTGGGCAGTTTGCTTAGGACCATACAGCTAGCTAGTGTCTGAGTCAGGATTTGAAATCAGGTCTTCCTGCAATTAAGTGGCACAAGGGCCTGGAGTCAAGTTCAAAGATGGCCTCAGATATCTATTAGCTGTGCAACCCTAAACAAGTAACAACCCTCTCTGCCTCAGTTTCCCCATTTGTAAAATGATCTGGAAAAGGCAATGGAAAACCATTCCAGTATCTTTATCAAGATCATAAAGAGTCAGGTAAAACCAAAATGTCTGTTAAACAACAACTTACTGATTCCAAGTCTGGAACTCTAACTACTACATTACACTGCCTCTCAATCTGAGAGGTCCAAAGAAGATGAGGGCATTTCTAGAAAATGAGACTGAATCAACTTAAAAACTCTAATTTAAAAGGGATTTCTAAGCACCTCCTATATGCTAGTCTTCTTCCCACTAGAAATACAAAGCTAAAGTGAAGAACAGCCCCTGCCTTGATTTATTCTGTTCAAGGGATATAAGATTTAAACAGAATTATAAATATAATCTATACATATTTGAGGGAATAAAGAGCATTGACCACCAGGAGAATGAAAGAAGGAGGGAGGGAGGAAGGGAAGGAATGAAGGAAGGGAAGGAAGAAAGGAAAGGAGAAAGGGAGGAAGGAAGGAAGGAAGGAAGGAAGGAAGGAAGGAAGGAAGGAAGG
>JAJPUD010003495.1:200987-222447 GCA_023553655.1 Myrmecobius fasciatus
TTTACTTAATTTCCTTATTTCCCAATTCTCTCTAATATTTTGTGCTAAAATAAGAGAGGAAGACAATGATGAGATGATATTGCTTAAATGAGATGGTCTAAACTACAGGATGATAATTTCTTCTCCTTGTGGCTGTAGCAATGGAGTGGTATAAGGCAGCCATAAATCTCAGTGATGACTTGCATTCCAGAAATGGTATAAAACACAAAGTTAAGAATGAATATGACCAGAAAAGGAAAGGGACCAGTCATGTAGGGAAAGTGAGAACAAACACATCAAAAGAAATACAAAAGAATACTTGGTTAGATTTTCACTAGAAAACTAATAGAAAGCTAAAAGTAAGAATCAAACAGAATGAGAAAATAATTGGCTATGGGTTATGTTGTACATTGTTAGGTGGTATCCATATTGATAAAAAAAATTGAGTTAAATTGAATCCAACATCTGAATTTTGATTTCTTCAAGTATAAAGTGAAAATAAGATGTTATAGGAAAAGTACTTTAAAAACTGCAAAGTACTCTACAAATGTGAGCATTTCTGATTGTTTTCATCCTTTATCAGACCTGCAAAATGTGCCAATCATGGGCACACAATGATTTTCAGCAACAAAAGGATTGAAAGAGCTGAATACAAAGGAGATGCCCATCAATTTGGGAATGGTTGAACAAATGATTGTATATGGATGTCATGAAATATTACCATGCCTTAGAAATGATAACAGGAATGGTTCCAGAGAAACTTAGGAAGACTTGCACGAATCGATGTACAGTAATATGAACAGAACAAGGAGAACAATTTTATACAATAACAGTCTTTATATGATGAGATTAATATAGGCATACATAGAGCAATCCAGTTAATCTTACATACATATGTATGTACACACACACACACACACACACACACACACACACACACAATCTACAAAGGAAAAAGAAAAAATAAAAAGAGGTTCCAGCAGAACCAAGGCCCCTTGTCAATGTAGTTAGCAGTAAGAGTGAAAAGGGAGACATGAAATAAAGAGTAGAAAAGTAGCCGGAATCTAGCCAAGACCCTCCTCTCAGGACTTAGAGACACAAAGGCAAGTAGACACCATTAGTAAATGGAATATCTTGGGGTTAAATCCTTTAATTTATCAAAGCTTTTAGCACTCCCAGAAGTCACAGTTGTAGTCCAATTTCGCTAATCTGATGCTTGGCAACAAGAAATAACATTTCTCGGTTGTTGTTTTTTTCCAAGTATAATGTAAAACTAATTATTTCAGACACCAAATACCCTAACCATAAATGATTAGCCTGTACTTAAGAGGAAATTAAATTTTATCCTATTTACCCATTAACCAGAGACTCAAGCAGAGTAGCAAAGATGACAAAGGTGGACACTATGCATCATAAAGTGTATCAGGTAGACAGACTGGGTAAGATAGCTGATTTTTCTTTTTTGAGCAAACACTCCAAATGACTGTCTAATTGTACACTAATTCTAACAAGGAAACCACTACTCAGCACATTATGAGGCTGCCTCTTTGGAAACAGTCTTCAGAGTCTTGAGCCCATTTGTTTAAATAGCTTAAGCATCTCAAGAGAGTAGAAAAAGTTAAAAGTTGTTGAGAACCCACTCTGGCAAATAAGGTGAATAATTAAGTGGGCAGATACAAATTTAAAGAGTTGAAGTCAATTATCTTATAAAGAGACTTTCTAAAAAGGAGTTTCCACAGTGTTTTAACAATTCACATTTCTACATTTTCCTCTTCACAAAGCACTTTCCTCACAAGACTATGAAGGGGTAGTACAAGTATCATTTAAACACATTTTACAGTTGAGGAAATTGAGATTCAGAACCTCGGCCAGGGCCACACAGTTAGAGATGTCCAGATTAGGATCTGAATTTCAAGTCATCAGGCTGTCCATTTGACCTCCAAAAGGAAGAACCAAGATAAAATGAGATGATATTTGGAAATCACTTTGCAAATATTAAAGCAACAAAAGCTGGGTGAATAACTGTCATACCTATAGTAAAATGGATTTTTGCTTATGTGTAGGCTGATCTATATGGTTTCTGAGGTAGATAATTGTGGCCCTTCATGGTAATAAAGGAAATGAAGAGCAATCTTTGAATCATAGGGGAAAAAAGTCCTGGCTTTTGTCTCTACACAAATGGACTCCCCTTCCCATGAGCAACTTCGATTTATAAGGTCTTTTCAATCATGTGCTTTCTGTTTCCTCCTTTCTGACCACATACAAATTGATTTTTACAAAGCTAGTGGGAGGTGACTTTAATAGCTTAGAACCATCAAATTACAGACTTGTAGAATCACAGATCTTTTTAAAGTTAGAAGCTTATGCTAGAAGAGATCATCAAGTCTAAACCCCAGCTACTTATCCAAACTGACCTGTACTTCCAGTTCTGGATTAAGTCACCTTCCATGAAACCTCCACTGACCCTCTCAAGGCAGTTGGATAATGTAGACTTAAGCTACAGAGTGGGACTGGGAATGAGAATTACATGAATTCAAAACTATGCCTCAGACACACACATAGTAGCTATGTGAACCCAGTGACCTAATCTCTTTAAATCTCAGTTTCCTCATCTGTAACAGGGAACAATAAAAGCAACAACTTCAGAAAATGATTATGTGGATGAAAGGAGGTTTCATAGCTATAAATAAATACATATATACAAACATGGTGGGAGAAGGCCTACTTTATGAAAAAAATGAAGAGACAGACATTGAACTAGCTTCTGGTCTTGGCTCTACCAATAATTTCCTTTGTGACCTTGGACAACTAAGTCATTTACTTTCTCTTGCCCTCAGTTTCTACATTTGAAAAATTAAGGGGTTCAACAAAATGATCTCTAGGGTCCCTATCAGCTTTGACATTCTGGTATTCAAGGTTGAACAAGGCTGCAGCTAAATGCTGATTAGCTTGGTCTCTCACCAGAGCCCAAGGGAGGGCTCAAGGAAAGAGAGAATGAGGAGAGAATATTAAGGGAAACAGAAATTAGGTCAGGAGGAATCCTGGGGGGTCTTCTAGAAAGGTCAAGGATAAAGAAATATTACAGAGAGAAATATTCTTATCAGGCAAGTATATCTAGACACAGTCAACAATTGCTTATCTCCACTAGTTTGTGGACTGCCTGATACTCTTAGTTTCCCATTTCAGATACAGTGGAAAGAACACAGAATTGAGAATCAGAGGATCTGGGTTCAAATCTCCCTTCTGCTACTTAATACGTTTGTGATCTTAGGAAAGTGACTTTCCCTTTGGGGCTTAAGATTCCTTATCTGTAAAAATGAAGGTACTGGTTAAGTTGGTCTCCAAGGACTCTTCCAGCTATATATCTATGATCCACTGCTACTCCCTTATGGCTCAGTATACCCTAACCATTAGCATTCCCCACATTGGCATAGGCTGAAGCTACATAGAGTCCTGAAAGCAAACTTTAATCACTCCCAGTGTCCATCTGGAATCACTTTTTAGGAGTAAGAAAGGCAAAAAAGGAGAATGGGTTTTTAAGAAAGGGGAATCAATGGTGGTGTTGGGAAAAGAACAGTCTGGTGAATACAAGATATCCCAATTTTACCACTTACTACTCAAGTGATCTTGGGTAAATCACTTCAACTTTAGCTTTAAATGCACCTCTGTTTCTGTCAGATAGAAATAATGATACTGGGACCTAAGCCAATCTCAAATTACCAGATAAGGCAACTGAAGGTCAAAAAAGGGAAATAGATGGCCAAGGTCACATGACAAGATAGTGTCAAAGCCAGAAGTAAAGCCTGGGCCTAGTCCCTCCTAGCCAAGGATTCTTCCACTTTATTATAGTAAATAACCACACCTGGGCATTTGGGATATATTTCCTGCAGCTGGAAATTCAGCTCCATTTTCTTCCCTGATCCCCAAACACAATTCTTTATGTGCCACAGTTATTTGGGGAGCTACAGCTTGGTGCAGAGCCTACATGCATTTCTTTGCTCAAGTTCTATGTTAAGTATAGCTTCTTGAACAAAGCAGAATTTGAGTCAGAAGGAAAGAGATGGGTCTGGTCCAGGCAAAATGTTGCTTGGGAAAGCAGGTTGAAAGGTCCTGCACACCTTGGGAATTCTGGGATTCTGCAGATAGGAGAAAAAATTTCCCCTAGAGATAACTGGATTTAGAATGAGGGCTATTAGGAATTCTAGCTCTGTTCCTTACTGAATAAAATGGAAAGAGTGACAGCTTTGAAGTCAAATGACCTTAGTTCAAATCCCAAGTCTGCATTCAAGCCCCATGTGATCTTGAAGAAGTCACTTAACTTCGGCTAGACTCAGTTTCTTCCTCTTTAAAAAGAGGACCTTGGATTTGATTGTCTCTGAAGTCCCCTTCAGCCCAGAGTCTATGATCTGGTGAACACTGAGTCTCTTTTTTCTCCATTGTAAAGGAAAGGGAGGAATGAAGTTCAAGGCTGCTTGATAGTTTTATATCCACTGGTCTTATAAATATAGGAGAGATGACAAGAGCTCTGCAGCAAAACACAAGTAAAATTTCTGTTCATAACTAACAGTAAGAAGAAGCTTTTTAAGGTTTACAAAATGCTTTACAAATATTAACTCATTTTATCCTCACAACAATGCTGGGAAATACTCATTTTATAGTTGAGATTGCCCAAGGTCACACAGCTATTGTCTGAGGCTCCATCTGATCTCAGGTGTTCCTGACTCCAAGTTCAGCACTCTATCCAGTACCATTTAGCTGTTTTGCCATTTACTGCAGAGAACAGGGTTGGAGCAGGGGAGGTTCTCAAGGAAAGAATAAATTTGAGGCAGTGGAGAAAGGCAAGAAACAGAGATAAAAAGTGACTGATTGACAGGGATAATCTCCCAGGAAGAAGCCCGGGACTGTCATGGGCAACATCCCAGATATATTAACTTCTCTCCCCTATAGATGATCCCTCCCTATTCACACACTCAGGAAGTCTCATAAACCAGAGTATTTCTACAGAACTATCAAGTTATCCTTCTATTTTTCTCTCCTATTCTTCTTAGTTGAAGATTTCTAAAGTTGGCCCCTGTGAATCATAGGAGGGAATCTAAATTACCCTGTTCATCCCTACGCCCAATGCTCCTGTGTGAAGGGGAGGAAAAAAACCAACATGACACCCACATCTCAGGGAAATATCAGAGGCTTGTGGGGGAGGAGAGGGTCTTGCTTTTGTTCTTCTCCCTGTGTGACCCAAGACAAACCAGTTTTCTTTTCTAGATCTCAGTTTCCTTATTTGTCAAATACAGGGGCTGTACCAATTGATTTCTAAGACCCCTTCCAGTTCTCAAAATGGATGTTGTATCATCTTCAGTTGGAAGGCCGTGGGAAAAGAGAAATTAATTGCAACCTTAAAGGGTTTTCTAGATGAAGAAGTTGAACTGAGCCAGAGCTCTGGCTTCCCCATGGGCAGCCAACTGACTTTCTTTTTTTTTATTTTATTTTTTTTTCAGCCAATTGACTTTCAGTCTGAGGATGCAGAGTTGCTGGAGGATAAGTCCGAGGCCATTTACAGAGAACCTGGTAGGAAATTTCTGGGCAATGAAGTGCTGAACAGGGGTTCTGGACGGATGACTTAACATGGATTCATGAAAGCAGACTCTTCTCAGGGCAGTTGCTGTACCCAGGCAAGACAACTTGGCACACAGTCAACACTTCTCAAACCCAAACCCAGGGAGAGGGTCAAAACCAGGACAGGACAATAAGAAGGGACCCTTAGCCATTGGGAAGCAGGGGACAAAAAGAACAATTAGATTTGGAGCTAAAAGGAATTTTAAAAGCTATTAGGTCCAAATAGATCATTTTACAAATTAGAAAACTGAGGCTCAGAAATATGACAGGCTCAAGTATTTTATCATAATTAACATGTAGTGGATATCCTGCCATCTAGGGGAAAGGTGGGGAGTAGGGGGGGGGAAATTTGTAACAGAAAGCTTTGTAAGGGTTAATGTTGAAGAATTACCCATACATATGTTTTGCAAATAAAAGAAAAAAAATTTAAGAAATATGACAGGCTAACCCAACAGCATGTAGGTAAAATAACAAAGCTGGTACTTAAACCAGGTCATCGGATGCCAAATCTGCATCTAGAAAGCATGCAAAAATTTCTAAAGGGGAGAAAAGACATAGGAGAAAAAATAGAATGAGAACAGGATGGGGAATGGCCTAAGAGCATTTCAGGACAGATTATATATATCCTTTTCTATTTCCCACATCCTATATATCTCAGAAATTGCCAAATCTTGTCATTGCTTTTTCTACAATATCTCTTACATAATACCCCTTTTTTTTCATTCATCCAAGCAACATCCTAATATACTGGAATTCCAAGAGCTTCTAACTGGTCTCTCTGCCTCAAGCACACCAAAAAAGTATAACTCTCACCACACCTCCCCCACAAAGTAAATTTCAATGGCTCCTTATTACCTCTCTTATCAAATTTAAATTTTGTTTGGCTTTTAATATTCTTCTTAACCTCACCTATCACTTACTATCTTTCCATTCTTCTTAATATGACTCTCCTCATTGCATTCTCTCATGGAGCCATTCTGATCTACTTACTCTCCCACTTAAGAATACAGTCCCCATGCCTTTGTACTGGTTGTCCCTCATATATGGAATATGCTCCTTCCTCACCTTTGTCTCATTATCTGTGACTTCCTCCAATATTCAGAATATTTAGTTCAAATGTCACATTCTGCAGGAGAGTGAATTCAGCACCCTTCACTACTAGTGCCTTTCTCTCTGAAATTATCACCCAACTACTCTACCATGAGATCTCTATATACATTGACTCCCCCATTAAAATAGAAGTTCCTTGAGGGCAAGAACTGCTTTTGCTTCTTCTGTGTATTTCTAGTACACAGTATCTGGTACATGAGAAGTGTTGAAAAATGCTTTTTAATAAGGTAAACTTAATTCTTCTCAGCTACAATGATCCAAGACAATTCCAAAAGACTCATGATTGAAAATGCTATCCACATCCAAAGAAAGAACTATGAAATCTGGATGCAGATCAAAGCATACTATTTTACTTTTTTTTCCCTTTAATATGGTTTTTCCCTCTTGTTCTGATTTTTCATTCACAACATAACTAATGTGGAAATGCATTTAACATGATTGTACATGTATAACCTATATTAGATCTTGGGGAGGAAGCAATG
The DNA here is from genome assembly GCA_023553655.1 of Myrmecobius fasciatus. Taxonomy (NCBI): domain Eukaryota; kingdom Metazoa; phylum Chordata; class Mammalia; order Dasyuromorphia; family Myrmecobiidae; genus Myrmecobius; species Myrmecobius fasciatus. The sequence goes on from JAJPUD010003495.1 coordinate 208,172, forward strand.
GAGGGAAGGAAGAAAAGAGAAAAAACTGGAACTCAAAATCTTACAAAAATGAATGATGAAAACTATCTTTACATGTAATTAAAAGACTAAGTGAAAACAAAACAAAAAATATTTGTTGATTGATTGAAGTTAATTTGTTGCCATTGACAATGTACTTTTGATGATTATAATAATGCCTGAGGTATCACATGTAGGAAAGTATTCAGATATGTCTAGATAACAATAAAAATAATAGCTTGCATTTATATAATGCTTTATAGTTTTGCAAAGTACATTATAAATATTTTCTCATTTTATCATCACACAACCCTGGAAGATAGGTGCTGTTATAAATCCGCTTTATGGATGTGGAAACAGTAGCAAACAGAGATTAAATAATTTGATCAGGATGATACAGCAAAATGTCGGAGTCTGGAATTGAATTCAGGTCTCCTGATTCCAGGTCCAATACTCTACTCTGTCACTTAGTATTTCATAGGTCTAGATGGATTTCCTGATGGAGATCAAAGGAAGACAGCCTACTATAGTAGTAATAATAATAATGCCAATAGTTTTATATAGCATTTTAAGGTTTGATTCAATAAAATTCAAATCAAATTTCCAAAATTGCTACTATACATAGACTATTACATGAACCAATTATTAGGAGAGATGTCAAGTCTGGATGAGACATGTTCTCCTGGTGAAAGTCTAATAAATTTACAAAGTATTTTCCTCATAACAACCAGGTGAAATTACAAATCCAGAGAATGAAGTCTATTCTAATCTATTGATTAGAAGCTTTTTGAGAGCAGGGACTGTTTTCTTTTGGTTTTTGCATCTCCAGTGTCTAGCACAATGCTTTGCACATGGTAAGTCCTTAATAAACATTTGTTGAGTTGACTTGAGTTGAATAGGTAAGTGATTTAGCTGTAGTCACATGCTAATCAATATAACTGGGACTCAAACCATATCTTTTGTGAGTAGTATCCATGGGAAGAGCAGTAAACTTAGATCCAGAAGACCTAGATTCTAATTCCGATTTTCTTAGTTACTACTTGTGTGATCTTGTACAAGTGACCTTATACAAGTCATGGTCTCTTTCTTTCAGGACCCTTAATTTCCTTATCTACTTAAAATAAGGGAGTTAGACTAGATGTTATCTAAGATCCTTTTCTGCTCTTAATCTATGATCCTACGACTTCTCAAATGTTGGTGTCCTTTTCCTTACATCAAGCAATTCAAAATGCCTGAGTGCGAAATTTGGTCTCTAGATCTCTGCAGTTCAATCCAGTTCTCCAGGACAATGATACATTCAGTGTGGGTGATGTGGATATCAAGGAGGGAGCCACATGCCCACATATTCACCAGCCTTGGACTTATTTCACACTCACTCCCACCACTACACCACCTCCCTCTCCTGTTCTGTGAGTGTTCACAGGGCCCACTCACTTGAACACACTTTCAGGAAGGAGGCCCCACAGTGTCCAGGCCCTGGGCTGGTTTCATAATCAGGCCTAACTTACCAAAAGTGCTCTCAACAGGAAGTTAAGGTAGCAGAAAATGGAGATGATAAATCTGTCACTCACTCATTAGGACTTACTCTCTGCATGAAACCCATAGGGCCACTGAGTGCCAGCTGTAACCTGCATACAGCCTCTGGCTTTCTTGGATTAAGTGATAGAGATAAATGATCTGACATTGCTTTCATGGGGGACAAGTCCTTCTGTAAATTCCCATACTGAATGTGAGTGGAAAAGCAGAGCAACACAGCCCCCACTATTGGAGAAATAATGTCAGTCCACCATTGCCTTGCAGAACCCTTCATCAAAACAAAATACATTTATGAAGCAAGCTCTGGGAATAGAAAGAAAGGTAAAAAAAAAGAGTCCTTCCCTTCAGATAGCTCACATTTTAATGGGTGGAGAGAGGTTATGAGAATTCTCTGAAACATCTGAACCCACCAAGCCCTTCTCATTAAAAAACTCTCTCTTGATTTCAGAGACACTATACTGTACTGGAGAGACAGCTAGCTGGTATGGTGGATAGAGTGCCAGGCTTTAAGTCATCTTCCTGAGCTCAGATCTAATCTCAGACACATACTAGCTGTGTGATTCCATGTAAGATACTTAATCCTGTTGGCCTCAGTTTCCTGATCTGACCAATAAACTGGAGAAGGAAATGGCAAAACATTAGGGTATCTTTGCCAAGAAAACCTCAAATAGGATCATGAATAGTGAACATGACTGAACCTGACCACATAATTTATTGCATCTCCATCTACCTCCATGAAATGGCCTTTCTTCCATGTTCCTCAATAGCTTCTTCTCCTGATCCTTTATAAGAAACTCCTCAAGTTTCTTGTCTTTGGATTTTTCTCTCTATAACTCCCTTGGAAATCTAATCCATTAGTCATGATGGATCTGCCTCCTGTGTGCAGAAGATTCTCAAAATTCTATTTCCAGCCTTTCTGTTCAACTGCCAGCATATCCCAGCAGCACTTTTGATTTACCATGTGTGATACCTCATACATGTGTTGTCTATCTTCCCAGCTTTATGTATCTGGTCAGGATACCTTTCCTCTTCCCTGGACATTTGCTGAATTCCTTTTAAAATCAAACTCAAATATTACTTCCTCTATTAAGTTTTCATTGATTCTCTCCCTTTATTCTACTTCCACCCCTATCTCCTTCATCCTTGAAGCTTAAGTAGGAAGAAAGGAAACAATATTTATTAAGCACCTACTGTGTATGAGACACTGTGTTGTGTTTACAAACATGATCTCATTTAATCTTCCCAACAATCTTGGGAGATAGTCATAATTACTATTTATTATTATTATTGTTACAGCTAGGAAAACTTTGGCAAACAAAGTTTAGGTGACTTGCTCATGCTCATACAGCTATTAAATACTTGGGACTGCTTTTAAACTCAGGTCTTCCTGACTCCAGCCCCAGAGCTCTATAAACTACACAATATAATTGCTTCAGAATTTTTTTTGTTTATATCTATCTTTCCCATGACTTACTTTACTATTATATTTCATACCTTTACTAGATTTTAAACGCCATGAGGCTTAACTAAACATTCTTTTCCAGTGCCCAGCATAGGACTCTGCTCACAGCAGTCACTTAATGAATGCTTACTGATGCAATTAAATAACATAAAAATTTGCAATGTGACTTAACAGGTTCATGTCTGCACCTCTTACTTCCCCCAACCAGACTAGAAACTCCCAGAAGACAGTGGTCTTCTCCAACACTGCTTTTGTGCCTCCTCCATGAGACACACATGGAACTTTGCCCAGGACAAGACCTCCCTAAATATTTATAAATAGAGCAGTCCCATAGAGGTGACCATGAGCCGGCTAATATCCAGTCTCAGACAAGAAGCTACATTACCTTGGGAAGGTCATTCAACCACTGTTTGCCTCAGTTTGCTCCTCTATAAAATGGGGATAATAATAGCACCTACCATCCAGGATTGTTGTGAGGATCAAATAATATCATAATTGCAGTGCCTGGAAAAAGCTGCCAGCATATAAATATAAGCTATTACTATGAATTATTAGTACAAATAATGGGATTTTACAGATGAGGAAATCAAGGTCCAGAGGGTTTAAACAACTTGGAGAGTTCTCACAACTTAGGACTATGAAATTGTCAATTTTGTGAAGAATGGACTCAAGAAAAGGAAATAAGGTTAATTATCATACCAGCTATACCTGAAAGCCAGTTCCAAGCACTCCTTCAGCATTTATTACCCTTACTTATTACAAGTCATTTAATTTCTCTGAGATTCAATTTCCTAATCTGAAAAATGGGAGCAAAGACATTTAGTAACATTGTCACTGAGGCTGAAATGAAAATGTGTGTAGAGTGTTTTTTGAACTGTAAAGAGCTAGGGAAATGTCATTTAGTATTGTTTTTCTTGTAGTTGTTATAACTGACACATGGTACTTCTCAGCAGTACCCTCACTTTCAATTTCTAGAGTCCCTGACATCTTTCAACACTCCACTCAAATCACACCTTCTGGAATAAGGCTTCTGAGCCTCCTGCCTCCACCAGGAACTCAGCTACTCTGACCTTCTCCTGGCCAATTTTGTTTCCATCTCGTATGAATTGTCATTTACATTATGCTTCCCCCATCCTAATAGGAGCACCTTACATATAGGGATTGCAATTTTGTCTTCCTTTGCAATGTAGTGGCTGGTACAGAAGTGAGTGCCTAATAAATGCTTTCTGATTACAACCGCACAATCTTTTGTTTGTGTCTCTCTTAATCATGATCTATTTTCTTATTATGTTTCATATCTTTATTAGGTTACAAACTCCATGAGGATAGACAGGGGTGACTTAACTAAACTTTCTTTCCCACAGAAACTGTCAGGAAAACAAGTTGTTATTTGCTAAACTCCTTGAGGGGAGGAACTTTTGTTTTCATCTTTGTATCTCCAGAATCTAACCCATTATAGGGCTAATAAATGCCTGCTGCCTGATTATTGTTCTTTTATATATAATGTTCTGCAGGCATTTACAAAAGTGGATAAAATAGCTGCCTTTTTAATTAAATATGTATTGCAATGTAAGTTAATCTTCTATAGACTGATTGAAAACATCACTATTGTTAATATTAATAAAATTATCTGTTCCCTGCAGGCACTAAGGAGAGATCTTTATATATGTTCTCTTTTTGCAGGTAAGGTAAGAGATGTTAGTTATAAGAGGAAGCTTAATGGATACACCAGAAGCCTAGAGTCTTGAATTCTAGTTTGTGTGTAGATGTAGGTTTGTCTCTTGTTTTAGGAACTTACTAACAGTATGACCCAAGAAAAAACATTTAACCTCTCTCAGAGAGTTATCTCAAATAAGATAATATGCTATATAGAGCACCAGCCCTGAAGTCAGGAGGACCTGAGATCAAATCTGGTCTAGGACACTTAACACTTCCTAGCTGTGTGACCCTTTGCAAGTCACTTAACCCCAATTGCCTCAGCAAAAATAATAATAATAATAATATACTACATATAAAATGCTTTGCAAACATTAAAACTCTATAAATGTTAGCTGCTATTATTTCTATTCTATGTCACTGATCTATATGTACTGTTTATTAATAAATGCTGATTGATTTGGTTTTTATTATTATTTATTAGGCAAGTTATTTGACCTCAGTTTCCTTACCTGTAAAATGCAAAAGTTGCACTATATGCAGACTATTCTTCTCTGGGTCTCAGTTTTCTCCAGTTGGATCAGAAACATATCTTTTAATCTGTAATCCTTTGATTCCCAAGTTCTTTCCCTGAGTTTTTTCAGGCCTCTCAAGTATCCAAGCCCTGAGTCTCTGATAAAAATATAGCATTACAATATCTATCTAAGTTCTATCATCTACTTATTACCTTCCTAAGGACTCACTTTTCCTAAGTAGAGGGCACCAAGAAAAGATTCCAGAGAAGGCGAGGGACACAGGAGGAGAAGTGAGGAGGAAGTCCAAAGTATCCCCCTCTCAGTCCATCCAGAATCATGACATGTATGCATAATGGGACAAGAGAAATGTACTCCTTATGGGGCCAGGTGATATCTGAGTGACTGCATCAGACTTGGAATCTGGAATTTGAATCCTGTATTATTCACTTTGAAATGGATGGTCCTGCACAAGTCATTTAACACTTAACCTCTATGAACCTCAGTTTCCTCATGTGTAAAATGGAGTGAACTTAGATGACATCCAGTTCTAAATCTATTATGCTAGGATAACCCTTGACTTCAACGTCCCAGAGATTTCATCCTCACTACTAGCACTGTCTTCCTGGCAAAAGAGCAAAGCAGCAACAAATATCTGAGGCCGTACCTCACTGGGCCATCTGTGCCAAGCCACAAATGAGTCTGGGGGGAATAGAGACTTAGATGCCCTGGGGAGGGGAAGGAAACCACCTGCTAAGTAGTACTCCCCTGAGCCCTGGCTCTGCCTCAGATACCCACATTGGCAACTCTACAGGCTGTGCCCAGGAGAATACTTACCTTAGACATAGCCTTCACCCAGTGGTCTGGGGATATAAACTTCAGACATTCAGCACACATGACCTCCTCCATCACTGTACACAAGGATGTGACCAAATCCTGGAGGCAAGTCATGGAACCTCACTTTATCTCAGTTTTCTCATTCAGGAAATGGTAATAATAATACTTATACTATTAGCTTCCTAAGATTGTTGTGGGTATCAGGAAACCTAAGTTCTATCTAGTTCTGATACTAAGTAGTTATCTGACCTTAGAGAAATAGAGTCAGAGAGTTAGAGTGAGACAGAGAAAGACACATAAAGGCACACAGAAAAAGTAGAGAGATAGACACTCAGAGAGAAAGAGACAGAAATGGGTCATAAATAGATGACAGAATATATATAGATAGATGGATGAACAGATGGATGGATAGATAGGCAGACAGTTAGATAGATAGACAGATAGGTGGATGGATAGACAGAAAGATAATAGAGGTAGATAGACAGATGGACGATGGATGGATGGATGGATGGATGGATGGATGGATGGATGGATGGGAACAGCAAGTAAGCATTTATTAGGTTTTTACAATGTGTCAACCATTTTGATACAAAATAAGCAAGCAAAAAGTTGGCTTTCAAAGATCTTACATTTTGACGGGAAAAAAGGAGATTTGGGGTGTTAAAAATCAGGAAGAAAGGAGGACAGTGCCAGGAATATTCCCAGGTTGGAAAAATGCAGTAAGACAGGAAAAGGAAGAGAATTCTGTAAAGTCCAGTGTAAGATACAGGATGGGCTGGGGTCCTTCCAGAAATATTGTCCCAGGGAGGAAGCCACTGATGAAAAAAGGAAGGTCCTGGGGGAAGGTTTCTTGGGAGTGGACTGGGGTAAGGAGGAGGAGAGTTGGGTTTGATCCTCTCCAAGTCTCCTTCCCAGCTCTTGACATTTGAGGATTCCTTAAACAAATCAACTTTCCAACCAAATATGGAAGCAAAAGGCCAAGCTAGCTTAAAATCCTTCACAGGGAGGGGCACAGAAGTCTGGAGTGGCTGGCAAGTGTGGCGACCCAGGGTTCTCTTCAGCGTGGCCTCACACCCTTGATGCTTTTTACCCTGAACGGCTTCTATCAGAACAGAAGGGGATGCTCAGTGAGCATGTCCCTGCTTCTCAATCCCTAGGGCGACAGCCCTGGTTGGTCTTTGCTGCCTTGACAGGATTGGGACAGGCCTGCTGGCTGGAACTGGTTATTGACTAAAAAGCCCTTCATATCTGCTCTCTTCTCTCTAATCGCACTGCCTTTTCAACCCACATTTGGCACTGGAGATACTGGACATCTGTTCCCCCTCCTGTCCCTTCTCGTGGGCCTGGCAGCAAAGTGGAGAAAGAGCCTGTGATTTCTTTGCAGAAACAAGGGATGAGCTGTCCATTCCGGTCTGCCTTCTTCCCTACCCGATTCCCTTCCTTGTGCAAGCACTAGTCAAATGTGGACTATGTATAAGCAGGATCCTGCATGCTGATGCTGGCAGAGATACAAGGAGAAATGCAATAATGCTACTGTCTTCATAGAATTCACAGTCTAGAGGCAAAAAAATATGGAGCATAGATAAGTGCAATAGAATAAAAAGAATATTGAATTTAGATGCAAAGGATGTGAATTTGAATTCCTGCTCAATGTGGTGGAAGGGACTCTTTATAGCTCTGAAGTCAGATCATACCACTTATTACCTGTGGTTCCTTAGATAGTCTTCTAACCTCATAATATCATGAATTAAAAGCTGCAAAGAATCTTAGAGACTATCAAGTCCAATATATCTAGATGGGGAAACTGAGGTACTGAAAGGTTATAACTTGCCTAGGATCACACAGCAAATAAATGTCTGAGACAGGCTAGAACTCTAACTCTTCCTGACTCTATGTCCAGCTCTCAATTCTCTTTGATAGCTTAGCTATCCCAGGAAATTGGGTCTCGATTTCCTTATCTGTAAAATAAGGGGATGATACTAGATGGCCAGGTTAGACTTACGATCCTTGGATCTCACTGTGGCCGGGACATTCACCCTCTATGGATCTTACCTTTTATATACAAGGAAAAGTTAGACTTCTGAAGTCATTTCAAACTCTAAAACTTTCAGCCTGTGAACCATAAATTTATAAGACCTAGCATAGATGAGAAGCAGGAAATCCCTTAGTCTAAGAACCACAAATTAATTTCAGAGCTAGAATTTGAACCCAAAACTGTCCTCAAGAATAGGAGCTAGAGGGCAGCTAGGTGGCGCAGTGGTTAGAGCACCAGCCCTGAAGTCAGGAGGACCTGAGTTCAAATCTGTCTCAGACACTTAACATTCCCTAGCTGTGTGACCCTGGGCAAGTCACTTAACCCCAATTGCCTCAGCAAAAAGCAAAAAAAAAAAAAAAAGAATAGGAGCTAGAATGGAAGAGGAGCTATCAACTAACTGGTAATAGTTAGAGGTCCTGAGTTGAAACATTAGTTCTACCACTTAATACTTGTGTATCTTAGGGCAGATAATTTCATTTTGGGGGTCTTAGGTTTCCTCTTCTGCAAAAGAAGAGGGAAATGAACTAACAGATGTCTAAGGTCCCTTCCAATTCTAAATACTTACAACAGTCAAAGTTGACTGTAGAAGCCATAGCAGTTTACTAACCATTGCCATGCCAACTATCATCTATGAAAAAAAAAACCTATTATCCAAAAAAAGACAAAAAGTTCTCATTATTCAACTCAAATCAACAACTATTTATTAAATATCCACTTCTACTAGACACTCTGAGGAGGACTGTCATAAGGGAATGAAAAAAAAAGTTTCTGATTTGAGGTTTACATACCTAACCATAATTCACAAAGAAGGAAGCTGAGGCACTATAAAATTAGATTAAATGAACAAGAACAGTGAGGTAGAGATTGAGACCAAGATAAAAAACAGATTTCTTGACCTTCGAAGCAATGTTCATTTATCTCACTGCCCCACATGGACTCATCACTAGACTGCATGTGTAGAAAACCTTTTCAGGAAGGACAGAGAGGAAGCAATTACTTCTGGGCCATTTGCTTCCCTAAAGTACAATGTAAGGCACATCATCCAGGAGAGTGTAAATTCTTGGAAGGCAAACATGAGTTTATTTCTGTCTTTGTATCCTCAGACCCAAGCATGGTACCTAGCACACAGTGGGAGCATAATAAATGTAGGACTGAATTAAAAAGAACAGCTCAAACTCAATCAATATTTATTGATTGGGAGTTTTGATTCACTCAAAGTTTTCCATGCTCTCAGCCTAGTTTCTCATGTTTTGAGAGTTAATGTGGCTGTTTACCTTCCCTGAGATTACAGATTCTCAGAAGCCAGCCTCTGTGCCTGTGAGAGTAAGAGATAGAGGGTCAGTAACTGAAATAGAGAGAAAGAAACAGACAGGGATGAAGAAAGAGGGAGAAAAGGAGAAAGAGAGCAAGAAAGGAAGACAGAGAAACAGAGATAGAGACAGAAAGTAAAAAGAGGTAAAGAGACAAAGACAGAGAAACAGAGAGAGACAGAGATAGAAAAAGAGAGAGAAATAGAAACAGACACAGTCAGAGAAACAGAGACAGAAATAGAGAGACAGAGGAAAGACAGACAGAGAAACAGAGACAGAGGGAAAAACAGAGACAGATAGACAGAAACAGACAGAGGAAAGTCAGAGACAGAGAAACAGAGAAAGAAAGACAGAGACAAAGGGAAAGACAAAGAGAGAGAAAAAAGAGACAGAAAGAGGAGAGGCAGAGAAGAGATGGAGAAAAAAGAGACAGAGAGAAAAGGCAGAGAGAGAAGAAAGAGATGAGACAGAGACAGAGAGACAGAGACAGAAACAAAGTCAAAGTCAGAGAAAGACAGAAAGACAGAGACAGGAAGAGAATTGCAGGGTGCAGAGATGGAACTGATCATACTGGGTCCAAAAGAAGGCAAAGGGCCATTTCTGGAACTCCAACACTGTGCTCAGAGGCCAGGCCAGGCCAGGCCAGGGAAGGAGGGTAGGAAGCCTTGGGAATTTCAATTGGCTGCATCCCTAATCAGCAGATATTTGCTGCTATTAAGGCCTGGCTGCAAACCTATAATTAAGGGTTCTTTAAGGCTATAAAGATAAAGTTGACAATAAATCCAAACAAAATGCAACAAAGTCCCAGTTTACAAATGGGCAGGGGCTGTTCTCTCTTCTCTCCAGGCTCTGGTGCCAACAGAACTGCCTAGAACCCAAGACTGAGGTAGGGTAGACTCCCACTGGCAGCTCACTGGGGCTCTTACTTTGGTTTCTCTGGGTGCTTGGACCATCACAACCACCTTCCCTCTCCGACTCCAATAATGCAAAGAGCTGTCACTCACTAGCTGGACAATCCTGGACAGGCTACTAAATCTATGATTCTTCGTGAATGGGAATGGGTTTTGAGAGTCTACATACCCCTTCTCAGAATAATGCTATTAAATAATTGAAGATAATATGAAATATCAATTAGAGACAAGTGAAAAATGAAGATGTCATTTTTCCATCCAAGTTCATAGACTCCTGAAACTATTGATGAATATGATAGGAGTCTGTGTACTACAAGCTCAAAACTTCTAGTTTAGAAAGATTGGGAGGATATAGAAATAGATGGAGGAGGAGGGATAGTATGCCAGACAAAGGCACAAGGAAGATAGGAACATAGTAGGTTTGGAATATGACAATGAAACTAGTCTGAGTAGAGGATGTGATAGCTGCTAGGCAATCATGGGCATTAAGGTTAGAGAACAAAGGTCAGATGATGGAGGCCCTCATCTAAAAAGATGAATCTGAAATTGGTGCAATAACAAATAAAAAAAATATGACAAATCCTTGAATACATGGGTGATGTTATCGAGTCAATAAGTTCTGCAGAGCAGACTGACAGTGCCTTCGAGAAGACCATCTCAAATCAGCACATGCTGGAGCCACTGGAAGGAATTCAGGGGTGGGCAAGAAGACTAGTTAGAAAGTAATAAAGGAGGCAGGAGGAAAGAAGGGCCTGCATTGGGGTGACAGTGATGGGAATGGAGAGGAAAGGTAAGTGGAAGAGTTATTTTCAAGGAGAAAAGAATAGAACTTATTCAGAGAACTGGCTGTAGAGAATGAAGGTTATTTAAAAACTCTTGCAAGTCCAGAAGAATCATGGGGCCTTTGACCAGAATGACATTGTTGGAGGAAAGATCTAATTGGAGGAAAGACAATTAAGTTCATTCTGGGACATGATGAGTTTGAGGTGATGAGAGGACATACACGTAGATGTGCTTCATAGGCTATCAGAGATTTGGGGCTGCAGTCCTTCTCAGACTGCTTCATTCCCTTGGGGTGAGAGTGGGAAGAGAGTAAGGGGACAAGTCCAATAAGCTTAATGTACTGGGTTTTTTTTAAGGCAACAATATGAGCTGAGTTATATAATCAAGGGCCAAGTCCAGGGGACATGATGGAGTTAAGCCATTGAAGCTTTCTGGACTCTTTGTCTATCTGCACCTTGAAATAAAGTAAAAGGGACACTAACTGGGAGTCAGGAGACCTGAATCCGCCTCTGTCATTTTGGCCACATTAGCCCCTACCCCTCTCAGACTGTTTTCTCCTAAGTAGGAAGGAAACAAACCTTTATTAAGTGTCTACTATGTGCCAGGAACCATGTCAAATGTTTTACCATTATCTCGTTGGATCCTGGAAACAATTCTAATAGTGTATTATTATTATTATCCTCATTTTATAGTTGAAGGACAGAACTACGCGATTTGCATGGGATCACACTGCTACTAAGTGCCTGAAGCCCAATTCAAACTCAAGTTGCCCTAATGTCAGGCTCCCTGTGCCATGTACTGCCTTACCCAACTTGCTCTAGTTTAGAAGTGGGATTAAATGATCTCTCAGCTCTCTTCCAGTTCCATTGCCTAAACTTTGCTGTCGGTGGCTCCCCTTCTTTCTTCCTGTCATGGAGATTCTCTTCTTGCCTCTCCTTTCTGGCTGAGTCTCACTACAATGCAAAGACCTCCATTTCTTAACTTTTTTTTTCCAAACCTGGGTAAATGGTACTCAGCCTCCATTTTCTGGACAATTTTGGCAAAAGCATTTCTGAATTTCCTGACTCTAAAGACCACCTAATGAATTAATAAAAGGGTCAGATCATTCATGAAAAAGGCTAAGCAGGAAGAGCACACACCTAGGGTCATGAGCACACTCACCTACTCACAAAAGCTCCAGACAAGGAAGTCAATAATCCCAAAGAAATTCTAAGGTATGTGTACACACACACACACACACACACACACACACACACACACACACACGGTTGATTTTCCCTTCTAAATGTCTCTCATAAAATCCCCTTCTCTCATAGGATCATGAAGTTGGAAAGTGACTTCAGAGACTATCCAGTCCAGGAGTGCTTCACTTTTGGGGTGTCATGGTCCCTTCTTCCAATTTGATGAATCTTATGAACCCCTTCTCAGAATCATACTGTTAAATGCATAAATTCACAAAACTACAAAGGACATTTAAAATGTAATTTTTTCCTATCACAGGCCCCCTGAAATCTGTCCGTGGACTCCAAGTTAAATGAAGAGTCCCTGATTTAGTCCAATTCCCTCTTTTTGCAGATAAGGACACTGAGGCCCAGGAAGACTATGTGCTATCCTAAGGTAGAACAAGTAGAAAACACCTGGATTTAAACCCAAATTCTCTTTCTTTAGAGGAAGTTTTCCTTCTATTATCCCTTTGAACTGGTCCAGGCTTAGCAGGCTCACCTGCTTCACTTTGGTCCTGGATTGCTCAAATAGTGGTCTCTCTATTTACAGGTTCCAACCTCTCCTGCATGTTATAGTCAGAGTGAGCCTCCTAATATTTTAATTTGATTCCACCAAACATATATTAAGCACTTTCCTGCATGCCAGTTCCCTGCTTAGCCTCTTTCATGAATGATCTGGCCTTTTCACTAACTATTCATTAGGCAATCTTTAGAGTCAGGAAATTTAGGAGCGCTTTTGCCAAAATGGTCCAGAAAATGGATACTAAGCAACATTTATCCAGACTAGGCCCTCTCCCTTGGGATGGGGCAAAGGGGACACAAGGAAAGAGAAACTAGAATGACAGAAGGGTCCACAAGTATACCCCCCAACTCCAAAGGAATTTTTTTCTAAACCCTGTGTTCCCACTTATCCAAATGTAATGACTGAAGTAATTCAAGGTGACTTCAGTCTCACATGTCCTACTTTGGTACATTTAAAAGGGATCCAGTTCCTTTTGCACTCTTGGGTATAAAAGGTGTTAGTTGTAACCATGTCCAGTCTCTGAGAAGCAGCATGAAGCCTGGAAGAGGGCTGGCTGTCTGGACCTGTTATGTTCAAGCCTCATCCCTTAGGACTAAAACCAACCCTGACTCCTGGATAACAGGGAAACCTATGAGCATGTGTCTCCTTCAATTATTTTTGTGTGTGGTTGAACCATCAGTAGTATTGATGCTATTGATAGTGTGAATATTCTTAATCATGTTAATGAACCTTGTAGCTAGATCCAAAAAATGTACATTATTTTGTAAACAATTGTTTGTGAAAAATGACATGAACCTGGAATTATGTAAAGGGTGGATTATACAGGGGATAACCTCTGTTCCTTAGAATTCTAAATTAGACAGGCAGACATTAATCATGTACAAGGAACTGTAATCAGCTCTAGTATACAAGAATGAAAGGTATAAACAAATGTTGCTTTCAAGAAGTTTTCAGTCTACTGGGTAGGGATGGGGAGTGATAGAGGAAAAGATATAAAAATATATTACAAGGGGAAATTTGATAAGAGCAAAGAAGACTAAGCAACATGGTATAAAATGGAAGAGAGAGAGAGAGAGAGAGACAGAGAGAGACAGAGAGAGAGAGAGACAGAGAGAGAGAGAGAAGAGAAAGATCTTTCAGTAGGAAATGTTTTAGAAAACTAGAAGACGCAATACCCGAGTTGTAGCTTCAACTTCATTCCACAAGCATTTATCAAGTACCTACTATATGCCAAACATTTTGCTCAGAGACTACAGCTTCAAAGACAACAATGAAACAGTCCCTGTCCTCAAGGAGCTTACATATCAGTGAGGATAAACAACACATGCACAGAAAAAGAAATAGCAATTTAAAAAACTCCAATTTCTGGGGAGAACAATAACAACTTGGCAGAAGTTAAGAGAGGCCTCCTGTAGGAGGTGATGCTTTTGAGCTGACACTTGAAGGGCAACATGGTTTCTAAGAGTCAGAGATGAAAAGAGAGAATGTCTA
>JAJPUD010003495.1:222457-244504 GCA_023553655.1 Myrmecobius fasciatus
ATACAGAACCAATAAAACCTGGCAACCTTGCTAGATATGAGTCAGAGGGAAGAGGGAAAATGGAGAAGAAGAATGATTCTGAGATTGCAAACCTGGATGGTTGCTAAGATTATGGTAAATTTAGTGCCCTTGGCCAAAAGAGGGAAGTATGGAGGGCAGAGGGGCTTAAGGGAAAAGATAATGAATTCTGTTTTGAATACACTGAGTTTGAGATGTCTATGAGATGGATATGCGACTGTTGGTGATGCAGGATTGAAAATCAAGAGAGAAAAAAGGGCAAGCTGTGTCAATTTAGACACATTTACGTAACATTTACATAACAATGATAATTGAAGGCATGGATTTTAAAGGAAGGAAGGAGGGAATTCATTGGAACACAAAGAAAGACTGGGAGTAGGGAATGTCCTTTCAGGAGTAGAGGAGAGATTGAGCAAAGCCACAAACACAAGAGAGGAAGATAGGAAATGAACCTTATTTCAATTTAACCACAACTGAAAGAACAAGGAATAGTAGGCAATAAGGCTGGAAAGATGGGACAAGTTGTAGATGGCTTTGAATACCAGAATCTTGAGTCTGCATTATTTGGTGGACACTAGAGAGCCAATAGAGGCTTTCTCCAGTAGACAAGTGACATCATCAGAGAAGTAAAATAGGAAAATGACCCTAGCAACTATGAAAAGAATGAAGTAGAGAAGGGAAAATTGAAGAAAGGGAGATCCAACTATTACAATGGTTCAAGAAGAGACTCTCCACACTACCGAGATTGAAGGCCCCTAATAGAACAGATGGTTGCAGTAAAAATGCAAATTAGGGGGTGGATCCAAGTGTTATTGCCAATGGAAGAACCAAGAGGAAATAAATTGAAAATAAATTAGATATGGGAGTATGAGAGAGGAAAGAGTCAAAGGTGACTCCGAGGTCATAGTCTTATTGATCAGGACAATGGTAGTACTATTAGCAGAAATAAAGAACTTTGGGGGGAGGGAAGAGGGTGAATTCAGTATTGGTCATGTTGAAATTAAGGTGCTGGTAGCACATGCAAATGGAAATATCCAGGGAGGAGTTGGAAAAAGGGAAATAGAAGCTCTGGATGGAAGCCAGTGGTGTAGATATAGATTTGGAAGTCATCTGCATAAAGGTGATAATTAGAGCTAAGGGAGAAGATGATGTCACCAAGAAGGAAAGTATAGAGAAGAGGGACAAGGTCAAAATTACAGAGTATTTTAAGGTATAGGAATAGGATGGTAAGGAGACAGTGAAGGAGACAGCTAAGAAGCAACCTGAAGGGCTGGAAGAAAATCATAATTGTGTTGTCACAGAAATCAGCAGAAATGGCCTTAAAAAGGAAAGAATGGTCAATGGTCTCAGGAGCTTCAGGTATATGAAGAAAGATGAGAACTGAAGGGATAAAAAAGGTCACTGAATTTGGTGACAAGGAAGAAGTGGGTCGTTCTTTGTTCTTGAAGAGAACCAATATGACATCACTGTGTAATGGATGGTTGGAGACAGCAAGGTTTAGCAAAATGAAACTAGAATATTGAATAAACTCACTTTATAGAGTCTCAGTCAACATAGCAAACTAAAGATTTTAGATTTGTTTTGTTTAATACACACAGAATAGAAAAATAAGTAATGAGTGGAAGATGTTATGAGTCATATAGAGGCTGGAATGATTTGAGTTATCCCACAGCTGAATGTGTTTCCTTGACAGGAGGTCTTCATGGAAAGAAGTAGATTTAAGTTAATGTAAGGAAAATTATCATTACACTTTAGAACTATGGAAAATGGTCTGCCCAGAAAGGTCATATATTGCATTTTCCAGTGGTGATCTCCAAGCAAAAATTGAATGAACACACATTGTCTATGTCAAAAAAAAGAATTATCATAACTTCTAAGATTGCCATGCTATTTTAATGATGGTCATTATCATTCACCTTTTGCATTTGAATCCCTAGCCATCAGCATAAATCTTGGAGCTTAGAAAACACTTAATAAATGCTATTTTTCATTCATGAGTTCAACTTGATACCCTCTGATGTTCCTTGCAATTCTGGCATTCTATGATTCTTGAATGATAATCTGTCTCTGAAGTTAGACTGTAAACTCCATGAGGACAAGACATGTGGCCTGTTCCTCTACATCCCCGCACAGTGTCTACAGTACTGAGTGGGGGCATAGTAGTTGTTCAATACTAACATGCTAATTGGTATTCCATCCTGCTAGCCATTTCCAAAGGACCAATCTCTGATACTACAGGGACATTTTCAGGAATAATTTCAATAGAAAATACATTTCTGTCCTTAAAACTGCAAATAACAGGAAAAAATAACTCAGAGATTCAATCATGGCAGCAGTCTGAAAATGCATTAAAGGGCAATATATAGGATAAGTAAAGCTCAGTTTGCTTTGAAAGGAGGAAAAAATGGACTAGATCCATATCCTTTTCTCTGCCAAAAAAATCACTGCCATCCATAATTGGCCAGTTAGCTATCTAACCAAGTAACAAAATACTTACAGAGCTTCCCCTCAGTAAAATAAATCATCTATTCATTGACTAGATTGTCAATGACCTCTGAGGTTTCTTTCCATTGTACACTCAGGTTCCATGGTTCTAATATATTGGTTCTCTCTGTGGGGAGCTTGGGCAGATGGAGAAATGCTTGTCTCCTGGCATCCAGTTCAAAGACATACTCACTTAACCACTATATATATATATATATATATATATATACATATATATATATATATATATATGTGCCTGAAGAGCTTTGCTAGGATGTCCCATCCCAACCTGGGGAAGAACTAGGCATTGGATGTCAAATGCAAAAATTGAGGCACATGCTCCCCACCACACTGGAGCTACCTGTCTCAGATGTCTAACCCAGAGAAGCACAATGGGGTCTGGGGGAGGACACCTACAACAAACTACTCAGTATTACTATTCGTATAATTGGCATTTACTTATTAGTGTGACTGCTACATCCCTCCAGTTGAATGTAAACTCCCTGAGAGCAGGGACTGCTGTGTTTTAGTCTCTAAGCACTCCCTACTTATCTCAGTGCCTGGCA
This sequence comes from Myrmecobius fasciatus, assembly GCA_023553655.1. Taxonomy (NCBI): domain Eukaryota; kingdom Metazoa; phylum Chordata; class Mammalia; order Dasyuromorphia; family Myrmecobiidae; genus Myrmecobius; species Myrmecobius fasciatus. Next base: position 225,526 of record JAJPUD010003495.1, read on the forward strand.
CATAGTAGTCACTGATTAAACGCTTTCAGTTGTTGTTCAGTTGTTTTTCAATCATGTCTGACTCTTTCTGACCCTATCTGGGCTTTTTTAGACAAAAATATTGGAGTGATTTGTCCTTTCCTTCAACATGTCATTTTACAGATGAGGAAACCGAGGCAAACACAGTGAAGTTACCGTGCACAGAATCACAGAGCCAGCGTCTAAAGCTGGATTTGAACTCATAAAAATGAGTCTGACTCCAAGCCCAGCACTCCATGATTCCGAGGTCATAATCTGATTGATCAGGACAATGGTAGTACTATTAGGAGAAATAAAGAACTTTGGGGAGCACCGCCTAGCTGCTCTGATTAAATACTTAATTAAATTTAATTCTATCCAACATAGAGTTAGATTCATAAAATACCAGACCTAGAGAAGACCCTTGGAGAACATCTGACTTTAACACCTTCATTTTAGAGTGGAATCTAAGTCTCAGAGAAATTAAGTGGCTTGTCTGAGGTCATACAACTGACCATTCAGGCCTGTCCACACCCAATCTAATTAAGTGATCAGAAAGGAAATTTCCCAGACAATGTAAAGTATTTCAGTTCCCTGAATCAAAAACAACCATGGATAAATTCCAGATGGAACAAAAATTGTCCAACTTTTTCATCAGCTTACAGACACACATACAAACACAAACACCCACGTGCATGCACTCACACAAGCATACATATACACATGTCCACATGCATGTGTGTGCAAGGACATCTTTTTCATCAGCTTATACACATAAAACATATGGACGTACACACATGCATACATGCATATATTACACACTTATACACATGCATACACACAGATACACATGTAGTTTATTCTTCAAGGTCGTAACAACATGTACTTGTTAGGAACTCTTCAGTTCTGTTTTTCTCTTGATATTATGGGGAAAACAGGAGAAGGTAGATGAGGATAAACAATGAGAATATCTGAGGAAAATCAGGAGCCAGACTGCCCCTATAGTCCATTTGACACAGGCACATAGAAGTGGAAAAGTATTGGTCTGAAGAACTAAAGACTTTGGCTGTAGTTTTGGTCTATGTGAACTTATATAATCATTTCTATTAATCTAGAGTTTCTTTTCTATAAGAAAACTTTCCCAGTTGTTACAAGGATCAAATAAAATATATATATATATATATATATATGTATATATATATTTATATATACATACACACACATATATACACAAAGATCAAAACATTAGATAAATTATTATTATTCATTCTCCTACATATTTTACCTGTCCCATTAGAATGTAAGCTCCTTGAGGTCAGGGGCTCTTTTCCCTTTTGTATATGTGTCTCCAATGCTTAGCATAGAACTTAGCACATAGAAAGCACTTAATAAAAGCTTTTTCACTCTTTCATTCATCTGTTCATTCATCCTACACCAATCTGTTGTTCATTCGTTCAGCGACATCCAACTCTTTGTGACCTGGACCACAGCACACCGGCCCTTCTATCCTCCATTATCTCCTCATAAGTCTTTGCTAAAACGAACAAAAGCATCACTTTCCTATAACAAGAAAATCCCTACCCCCAAAGGGCCCCAGAACATTTCTCTCTAGTTTCAAGTCAATGTGGATTGACTCTGAGAACAGAATTCTTTCCCAGAGTCCTTGAGAGCAACTAATACAGCATCAAGTCTAGACACTTTGGCTCCTGTTTCCCCCCACTGCCAGCCTTTTAGGTTATGGGTTAGATTGGCAGGGCATGCAATCCTCCAAAGCCTCACACTATATTGAAGGGAAGAGGTCCACAGAGGGATCATCCTGGGGGCACAATACTAGATTGGGGAAATCAGGGGAGCTGGGTTGAATCCTAAACCCATTACTCGTATGACCTCTCCATATTTTAGCATCTTCACCTGCAAAAATGAGGAAGCTGGAGCAGGTGGCTCTAAGGCCTCTTCCAGTTCTAAATCTAACATACTATCATCTATGATAATAAAGGGAAATGGACTAGATGACCACTAAGGTCCATCCCATCTATAAATTTATCAGCCTACAATCCATTATCACCACTTAAGCATGCCCTTTTTCATTTCCTCTGCCAATTCAAACCCAAACCCATCTCCTCCATGAATATTGCCTCATATAATTGCTTCAGCCAGAGGGATCTCCCCCACCCCCATAATTCCTACACCCTACATAATTACTAATTATATCATCTGCCCCATCCTTTTACTGCTACCTTATACCATCTGTTAATTTCCCCTATGTATGCTTCTTCTATCTTTTATCCTATTCTGCCAGAGCCTATAAAAGAGACCTTTTCTAATTCTACCAATTGTTATTGCCCTCCAACTTCTTTTCTGAATATTTAGTATTAATGTGTGTCTATTAATTTTGTTCTCTCCAAGTACTATGTAAGCCTCTAGAGAGCTGAGACAGGCTGATTTTCATCTCTGTATGCCCAATCCTAGCACACAAAAAAGGTTCTGCATGCTTATCGAGTTGACTTGAATCCACATCTGGTTTCTTGGAAGGATGGCGGGGAGGGACAATGTCTTTGACTCTGGATTTCATAGGATCAGAGGCTGCTAGAGAGCACCTAGAGGCCAGTTGTTCCAACTCTCTCATTTTACAGACTGGGAAACAGGTTACATGACTTGCCCAAAGTTACACCTGTAGCAAGTATGATTTGAACCCATTCCTCTGAATTCACAGTCTTGCCTGATGCCTTACAAAAAATAAATCCTCAATATTTTCTTATCTCCCACAACACCAACATACACCAAATTTTAAAAAGAAAAGTTGAGGGAGAAACATTTTCATTTCGATCTAAAATATATTATGCAATTGAATAAATGCTGTTGTTCTCTAAGGATTTGTATCCTTAATCTACTTATATCAATTAATCATTGCTTTCTGGAAATAATGTTTGACTGCAACCCTGACCTCTATTTCTTCTTGTTGCCCACACTCCCCACTCTCCTACCACTCTAGACTTTCTCCTTTGGGGAAAAGCATCTTCCTTGAGTTTCAGGGTCTTGAGAATTCTCAAGCAATTTTATAATCCTAGAATCTGAGATTTGGAAGGTACCTGTCATCACTCCAGTGCACATCCCCTTATTTTTAATAAACCTAAAATTCCCCATCCACTAAGGGAAGGAAACAGCTTGTCCAAGGTCAAGCATCAAGTCAGTGACACATGTGAGACTAGAACCCTTGTCTCCTGCCTCCCAGCTTCCCACTTGTTTCTTGGCCAAGGATGTACCCAGGTGGCTGAACCCAGAAGGCCAGCTGTGGCTTTGCTCTCTCCTCGGGAGAGTTTTGCTGTGTCAATACTGCAGCCACTGCAGAGAGCCAAGGGAAGCCCGCAGCTTTGCTCTGCTGACCTTGGCCACTGCCTGGGAGCCAGAGAACAGCCAGACACTTTTTCCCCCCACTGCACTCAAGTCACATGATCATGCAGAAACTAAAAAGGAAGAACAAACAACCTGTAATGGGTGCCCTAATTCCTTCTTGAAGTCTTCAACTAGCAGTAGATTAAACTGTCTGCCTTCCAGCAAACTGGTTTCCTGGGCTGAACCCCCTCCCACTCTGGCCCAGGCACCTTCACAGCACTGGAGAGGAATTTGCTTTGGCTAATACAGAAAAATGGAGCTTCAGACCAACATGGAATAATGATTTTTTTTAAATCCCCTTTCTGCCACAAACTAACTAAATAAAGGAATCAGGATACCCAGCCTTAATCCGGTTTCTGCTACTATATGCTGTTACCTTGGACAAGTTAATTTTCCTGCTGTTATATATCTTAGAGTTGGAAGGGATCTTAAATCCCATCTTCTAGTCCAAACTGCTCATTTTAGAGGGAAATTGTGAGATTAGGTCATCCATTCTAGGTCACACGGATTGCAAAACTCCAAAGGTGGGATTGGAATCCATATCCAGTGGCTCAAAATTAAGCACTGAACTATTTCATTACCTGTGTGGGACTCAGTTTCCCTCTCTGTAAAAAGAAAATGAACAAATGAGTAATCTCTAAGGTTATTTCCAAATGTAAAATTTTAGGAAAGTGCTTAAGTAGAGGGGTTGGTTGTTGACCTTTTACTGAAGTAATAATCAATCAGTGAATAAATCAACATCTATTAAGCACCTATAATACAGATAGGCACTGTGCTAAGGCCCGGGGGATACAAAAAGAGGCAAAAGACAGTCCCTGGCTCACAAACTAAAGGAGGATCTTGCAATCTAAATAAGTCTACCATCTGGTAGACACCTAAGAGTCATTTGCTAGGGTAAACTCTCAAAGTAGGGACAAGAGCAGGATCATCTGACCAGGTGGCCCCCAAAAAATTAGCATTAAAAAGGGTTAGGGGGCAAGGGATGGTTGGGAAGGGGAGAGGACAGCTAGAGGAGACAAACAGAGAGGTAGCACAGTTGATTGGAAACACACTGGATTTGAAATACAAAGACCTAGGCTACTATTGCCACTTTACAACTATCTCTAAGACTTTGATCACTTCACTTGCCCTCAATGGGCCTCTCTGCCCTCATTTGCAGAATGAGAGGGATAGCCTAGATGATCTCTGGCTACTTTTCCAATGCTCATCCCTGAATAAGTCACTCCATTTCCTCATCTATAAAGTGATCTTGACAATGGCTTTTGGTTTTTCTAGCTCTAAAACACAAGGTTTCTGTTCTAATTGCCCAAAATAAGAGCAAAGTCACCCATCAATCAACATGGCGGCACAGTCATTTGCATGAGAATCTGCAGCAAGAGGACTAGCAGATGGCTCAGACTTGGAGATCATTAATAGAAGGAGAAACCAAATCTGTGCTGGTTCCTGGACCAAGGAAGACACCAGCTTATTGGCGGCATGAAGGCTGAGCAGTAACATGAAGCTTCCAAAGATTCTGGGACTTTCAAGTCATCATCATCTCAGATTCATGATCTCAGACTCTCCAGCCCTGCCCCACATTTGCAAATCCCCCAACAAAGAGCACCAAACTGGCACGATTAAGTGAGCAAAAGATTCACATTCAGAGTCAGAGAATGTGAATCCCATTCCTAGGGATTCCTTCCTAGGGGACTGAATAATTTAAATTTCTCTGCTTCTCAGGTTCCCTCCTCTTCACAAAGAAAAGATGGCCACAAAAACAGCATATTCAGTGAATACAGGAAGAGAAATATAAAGATGGAAAGGGAATACTGTGTAAGTTTAATGACCAAGAACACAGGAGATTGGCAGTTTGGAATTATGGAAGGGAGCACCGCATAAAATGTCAGATTTTTTCATTGTGTGGTTTTCCTGGACTGCCTTTTTTTTATTCTTTGCTATATGGAGAGCTCTTTGAAATAAGGGAGAGATACATTGCTGATATAAAAATAAGAGATACCAATTAAAATATTTTTTAAATGAGGTGGGAGAGGTACATGACCCCGAAGACCCTGCTAGTTCTCTATGACCCTTCGCAAAATTTGGGACATTCAATTCCATTGGATCTGATTTTCCTTTCTGAGTAGTAGATACGATTGCAAGGTAATGAGACTACTTATCGAACAGACTAGAGCTTAGCCATTCAAATGAGTTCTATCCTGTTCCAGCAGCTTTGTCCTTCTTCCACAGAGACTGCCTCTGCTCCAGACATCTTTGGGAATCGTTTTTAGAGCTGACTGAGGAGAAAATCAGTCTTATTACCTGGTAGTCACAATTCATTTGGACTCAAAAGAGAACTCTCCCAGTCTGATTTCACCATGTTATTACTCAGGTTTAGCTCTGAATTGCTCTTGGACTTTTATAAAAAGCAAATCCCTCCTTCAAAGGCAAAGATTTTTAGCAATAATGTTATCCAGGAGAAAAAGAACATTCCTCCATTTCTGAAGGTCATTCCCAAAGAGGAATCTCTATAATGCCTTAAGTAGTGGCAACATAATGAGCCCATCAATCCCTAAGATGATGACTTCAAAGGATATGACACTCATCATCTCCTTTCTTGGGGAGTTTATCCCCCAGACCTGAAATCCTCTACTTCATCACCTGTTTCCAGCCTCCCTGGCTTCCTTTAAGTCTTAGCTAAAACCCCACTATCTACCAGAAGCCTTTCCCAATCCCTCTTAATATAATTTTATAATTCTAGAATCTGAGATCTAGAAAACCCTTGAGTTTACCCAAATCCTTTTTCTCTTTTGGTTATCTCCAATTCATCTTGTACATATCTTGTTTGCAAATATCATTTCTATCTTCTATTTCCCCCATTAGAATCTGAACTGCCTGAGAGCAGTGTCTCAGTCTTTAGCCTTTCTTTGCATCCCCAGCACTTAAGCAAATGCCTGGCACATAGTAAGCCCTAAATAAATAAATTCTTGTTGACTGACTGCCTGCCTGCCCGTTAGACTAACTGACTGACTATTGATTGATGTATCAATAACCTTGTTAATTTGTTTGTTGACACATATAGCATGAGAATTGGAAGAGACCTTTTCACGGGAAAATAATTTTGGAGCTCAAAGTAACTTTAAAGGTCATCCAGGGCAAGCTGCTCATTTTCTAGATTGGGAAACTGAGTGAGATCCAAAAAGGGAATGTCATATAGCTAGTAAGTGATGAAACTGAGATTTGAACTCAGGTCCTTTGATTTCAGAACTAATATCCTTTCACTGCAACAAAAAAGCCCTACCCTCTAACTTTGCAGAAAAGGAAACGGAGTCTGGGGGCTTCCAGAAGATCGCTCCATGAGTTACTGGCCCAGGTAGACAAAGATACTAAGATTCCAGTCATCACTGGGATGTGAGAGTGAGACCAGTTAAAGAGCATCCTATGGCTAAGTCTTTTGAGGTAATATGGCATAATGGGTAAAGCACTGACCTTGGAGTCAGGAAAAACTGAGTTTGGACTATACCTCCAACACTTACTAGTCATATAGCTCAGAGCGAGTGACTTAACTTTGTTTTTTTTTTCAGTTACTTCATGTATAAATTGAGGGGGTTAAAGTCAATGGTCTCTAAAAATCTCTTCTAGCACTAAATCTACAATTCCTTCTGTAGTCTGGCCCTGCATCAGCAGAGTCAGACTCCAACAGAGTAGGAGCAGCTTGGGTAGCTCAGGACCCCTTCTCTTCAGCAAACAGCAGCTTCGATGAGAATCCAAGCCAGGGCACAGAGCCCAGCACTTACCTCTAGGGAAGCAGCTGCCCCAAGGTCAAATAGCAGAACATACAAGGTTCTCCTTACCTGGCTACACCAAGATGCGCCATCCACCAGCACTCTCCTCCGCTACTCTCCCTCTCAAAAGTTGTCACTAAATATTATTGTTGTCGCATTTTTTTTTCTTTTTTTCCATTTGTAGCTCTGAGAATAAGGCTATATTAATCAATCTGGGTTTCAATAGCTATGGCAACCAACGCTAAATGGGATATGAAGAGAGCAGTGGGAATGAGATCAAGAACGAGATCAGAACGAGAGCACGGAGGCTCTCTCTAAACACCCACATTACTGTCTATTTCCAGTCAAATTCCCTGAGAAGGGAGCTGGGAGCCATAGACACGTGAATAGCAGAAACCCACGGAGGAGGGGCCCCAGTTATTCCCACTCTCCAAGGGATGCGCCTGCTGGATTCACATTGAACCGCCCGCAAACAGAGCAGAGCCAGAGCGGAGTCTGTCACATGGCCCAGTGCCTGTCCTCCCAACATCCTGGATATACCCCCTTTCCTGCCGGCTTGTCCATACATCTCTATGGCTCCCAAGCCTAAGGTCACTTAGCAAAGGATGTATCTAGTCCAACCTCCATTCTGACCAAGATTGACTAATAAGAATATCTCCCATTTACATAGCACCTTGAGGTTTGCCAAGTGCTTATCAATATCACTCACTTGGTCTTCACAAAAACCCTGGAAGTTAGGCTGCTATTATTGTCCTCATTTTGCAGATAAGGAAATCGAGGCATAGAAGAACTTAAGAGCTGGATCCAGGATCACTTAGCTATTGTCTGAGGCAGGAGTCACTCAGGTCTTCCTGTGCCATGTGGCTGCCATCACCCTCAGCAGTAATTCCAAGAGGACCAAGGTGGAGATGCTGCCCATTAGAGCCCCCAACTCTTGTTTGAGGACAAAGGATCCCCCACCTTTCCTCTGTGTCACTTTATAGATGGGACCCACATTAGGAGATTCATTCATCATTTTCATCCTGTGAAAAACAGTGTTTGCTTAGTAGGAAACTCTGCTATTAGCATGAGAATCAGGAAGCATGGGTACTAGTCCAGACTCTGATACTAATGAGCTATTTGGCAAATCACTTCTCTCTGGCCTCAGTTTCCCCATTTGTAATATGAGAGGAAGGGAAGGGAATTGAGTTTAACTGATTTCTTTGAGTACTTCTAACTCATAAAAGTATTCAAAAAGGTGAAAGAAAGAGCAGCAGAAGCAGAAAAGGGAAGAGAGAAACAGAGAGAGAGGAAAGAAGGAAGGAGGAAGAGGAGGGAAGAAAGGAAGGAAGGAAAGAAGGAAGGAAGGAAGGAAGGAAGGAAGGAAGGAAGGAAGGAAGGAAGGAAGGAAGGAAGGAAGGGAGGGAGGAAAGGAAGGAAGGAGGGGAAGAGGGAGGGAAGGAGGAAAGAAAGGAGGGAGGGAGGAAGGAAGAAGGGAGGGAGGAAGGAAGGAAGGGGAGAAAGAAAAAGGGAGGGAAGGAGCCAAAAAGGAAGGGAAGGAGGAAGGAAGGAAGGGGGGAAAGGAAGAGAGAGAAGGAGGGAGGGAGGAAGGGAGGGAGGGAGGAAGGAAAGGAAGAAGGAGAGAGGGAGGAAGGGAGATAGGGAGGAAGGGAAGGAAGGAGGAAGGGAAGGAAGGAGGGAGGGAGGGAAAGAGGAAGGAAGGGAAGAAGGGAGGGAAAGGGAAGGGAGGGAGGGAAAGAGGAAGGGAGAGAGGGAAAGAGGAAGGGAGGGAAAAAGGAGGGAAGGGGAAGGGAGGGAGGGAAAGAGGAAGGGAGGGAGAAAGGAGGGAAGGAGGGAAGGAAGGAGAGAAAGAGGGAAGGAAGGAGAGAAGGAGAGAAAGAGGAAGGGAGAGAAGGAGGGAAGAAAAAAGGAAGGAAAGGAGGGAAAGAGGAAAGGAGGGAGGGAAAGAGAAAGAGAGGGAAGAAAGGAAAGAGTTAAAGAGAGAAGGAGGGAGAGAAGAAGGGAGGAAGAGAAAAAGGGAGGGAGGGAGTAAAGGAGGAAGGAAAGAAGGGACCGAGGAAGGAAGGGAAGGAAAAAGGAAGGGAAGGAGGGGGAAAGGAAGGGAGGGAGGAAGGAAGAAAGGAAGGCAGGCAGGAAGGGAGGGAAGGATAAAGGAAGAAAGAGAGGGAGGAAAAAATTCTTAAAAGGTATCTAGTCTAATCCTCTCTCTGCCTTTTACAGATGAGGAGCTGAAACCAAAATGACTAATGACTTGGCCATAGTCTCAGAGGTGGTAGATAGTAGCAGAATCAAGATTTGAACCCATCTGCTCTGAGCCCAAATCCAGCTTTCTTTTTCCACACTCAACAAGCGGCTTCTCCTATTTCAGACACCCAGAGATTTCCTCCTCTTTCCCCCTTCCCTTCCTCTAGATCTTTTCTCCAGAGCCTACTCCTTCCTACCTGAGATATAAATGACTGCTGATAGATTAACATGAGGCAACCAACTCCACCCCACTCCCTACTCTCATCAACCTTTTAAGGTTATTCACATTTTCCACAGATCAAAGCTTGTGGAAATGGGAATGAAATACCTATAGTATTTTGCATAGGACTTTAAGGTGTACAAAGTGTTTTCTCTATTTATTTTCTCCTCCCCACAGCTCCCTGTGAAACTTGCTATTATTGGCTCTATTTTCTCACTGAGGAACAGAGATTAAGTGACATACAGGAAAGGATACCACTGGTGACTGTGATGGAGGAAAACTTTGAACACAGAGCTTCCTGACTCTGCCCCCAGCACTCTATCCATGAAGCCACATCACTTCTCTTAACAGAAGACATAAAGGGAATTTCAGATCCAGAGATTGATTTTTTTGTCCCGGGGGCATTTTACTTACATATCTCAGGGGTCACTACCTTTGTTTCTTTGTTTCTATGTAAGGATGGCTAACTCTCCTTTGATGCTTTGATGAAACTAAGCAGATAACTTTTCTGACCCCACCATGAGTTGAGAAATACAAGTAATCTAGATGAGTCACAGAGGAGTGTTGCATCTAAAGTTGGGGGACTTTGGGCTTGAACCTCAGCTCTAACGCTATATGACCTTGAGTAAATCATGCGACCTTCATGGCCCTCAGTTTCCCCAACTATAAAATACATAGTTGGACCAGATGAGGCACTAGACAGTACCATCCAGCTCTATGTACTATGATTCTGAGAATGTTTTCTTTGTTTATTGTTCCTTCCCATGCAGCACATTATAGGAGAAAAAGTAGTCAGAAGCCCACAGCCTGAGTTCTAGTGGCAGGCAACCACTAATTAACTGCAGGATCTCAGGTAAGGTCATCTCTCTGGGCCTCAGTTTTCCCATAGGGTTGGCTTGGACCCATTCTCTTTCAGGTCTCTTCTTGGTCTGATGAATTAGTGATGCCAAAAGCCATGTCCCCTTCTTGGAAATATTTGTTAAAAAGCAACTTGGGGAGGAGTCGGAGTTCTGCCTCCCCTACCCCCTGGCTCCCCTACAGATGTTGGATAGATAGATGCTCTCCACTGGATGCCAAAGGAATACATCTAGCTTTCCCGATCCAAAGAGAGAGCTAGGGGAGGTTGGGCCCTGGCTGAAGAAGAGAACAGAAAGAAAGCCTGAAATTACAAAGTCATGGTTTTCTCAAATATATATAGATTAAAATTGGAAAGCACCATCCTCAACGGGGTGGGGATTCCCTAGGCTCTGGCCAGACTGGACTGTATAGACTTTCCTCCTCTTCACTATACCCACTTACACCTAGAACATCTGGGGATCTAGCCTATGGCAAATTTCATATGTCACCTTCTGCAGGTCTCTGAAAGGGACAAGAAGAGAAGCAGAGAAAAGGAGAGGAGGAGTAGAATTAAAAGGGAAAGAAAAGAGGGAAACATAAGTAAGGTGAAGGAGGGAAGTAAAGTAAATTCTTAGAAGTATCAGCATCATTACAAGTAATTGATAGGAAAGGCAAGTAGAATTCTGGGCAGGCTAATAGCAAGCTTAGCCTAGAGACAATCCCGAGCAATCAGGTATCTCCAGGGAGCCAAGTCCCAGGTGTTCCACAGTAGAGCATTTTCCGTGAACCTCTGGAACCAGTAAGTTTGGGGACAGCCCAGGGGGACCTGGTCTGAGCCCTGCCAGGTGCCACACTAACCAGGCTCTGGAGACTGTCCATATCCTCAAACAAGGCAATGGGGGGAGGAGTGGGAGGGCATAATGCACCAGGAATGGACACTGGTTGTCCATGTACAGATAGAAAAAAGCAGCTCAGGCTCTTTCCCACAGAATCTCAGTAGGTAGAAAGTCCCTGGGGCCAAATCAAGCCTCCCCAAGAATGCAGGTGCACCACACCCTCCCCATCATCCATGCACAGCAGCTAGTGCACTGGGCATAATATCTCCAGTGCCCTCCTGCTTAAGGCAAGGCTGGGAGGATGGGTTTCAACCAGCTTGAACCATAAGATCGCTTTTTTCCCCCCGAGAGTGTGAAATGTTCACTGACATAATGCAGAGGACTGAGGAGAGCCAAGGTGAAAGGGACATTTGTGCTTCTTTCTGTGTTCATAAATGTGTAGGAAAGGGTGCAAGCCCTCATGGGAGGGCAAGTCCAGCCTCATGTGTACCTGTGTGTGCCCTGACAAGGATAGCATTCACACACCTACGGGAAGGTGGGTCTACCATGCTTTATGCATTAATATACAGGTGTGTAGACACGGCTGCACTAATGTGTGCACATCCAGAGGGGCTGCAGATGCCAGCCGGGCTCCGGACAGTCGCGGTCCTCCCACCTCCCCAGCACATCTCTCCTCCATCTGCAGGGGCAGGCCCTTTGCAATATTAATTCTTCACACCACCAAGTTCAAATGCCAAGGCCACCCTAGGCCAGAGTTTCGGAGCCCCTCCAACTTCCCAAGTCAAAGGCAAATTTCTTCTTGATAGAATACCAACACACTGCCCTTAAAAAGCCTGCATATCAGCTCTTTCCATTCTTCATGAATTTACTCAATAAATCTCAGCTTTCACAAAATAAAGGGGGGGCTGTAGCTCAGCCCCGCCCCCCGGGGTACCGATTGCCCCAAAGCAAGACCCCCTTCCTTTTTTTCAGCAAGCCCATGACTTACCTTCCAGACGGCAGATTTCCAAGCTCCTGAGATGGCTCAAAGTTCCCATTTCATTAAGTCAGAGGAAGTAATAGGCAATGGCTTAGAAAATCCTGCAGCTTGCAGGATGGGGGAGGGAGTTTGGGGGGGGGAAAGTGATAGTAGGTAAATGAGATCACAGGGGACAGAGCCAGACCCAGACCCAGACCCAGACCCTGAGCTGATGCAGCATCCACATCAAACAGAGAAGTCCCGGCTCCCAAGTGGATGAAGAGACTGCTGGGTCTTTTACGTAACAAGCAGGGGGGAAGCCAGCAAGCTCCTCCTCGGTGCCTGGTGACAGCCCTGCTTGGAGTTTGAAAATTGATGACCCGGGGTGATAGGGAAGCAGATGCAGAAAGCTGAAGCTGCCCCTACATGTTCATTTGCGAGAGGCTCTGAAACAGCCAGGGGAGGGGGAGGCCCCCCCGGCTAATAATTCACAAGAGGCTGGAAAAGAACTCAGCAGAGTAGCCCATGAGTCCCCTCCATCTGTGCGGGTATCAAGCTTCTCCAAAGACACAACTATGAGCCAGCATCCTCCTAAAGGCATCCAATTTTAATGCAGCCCAGGCTCACTCTCTAACTACACCCTGCAACATAAATGGTGCAAAGTGATCCCTTTCCAAGCACATTAACCCCACCACTGCCACTAAGCCCCCACAGGTGCCGATCCCTGAGCCAGTGACAAGCCGGAACTGAACACAGTAGCCCCTGGGAAAGTTGCCCAGCAAGACCATCCCTCCCCGAGGTTTTCTCGGACACCATATACATGATAAAAAAACCAACCTCCCCCCCAAAAAAAATTAAAAAAAAAACCAGCTAGTCACACTCCCAGTATCCCCAGATTCCCAGCAAAGCTCACCTGTGCTGGGTTCCCTTCTTAGGAAATAACTGGTTTCCAAGGGAAAAGCTAAACCTGAAGCAACCCCAGTGACTTTTAGCCAAAAAAAAAAAAAAAAAAAAAAAACAATTGCCCTGCAATCCGCGGCTAATTTTCAACCTCACCCCAAGTGCTATTTATTTTGGAGAGAACCTTGCCCTTCTGCTATACCCTTGCGTAACACCATGTAAATGTGCATTGCCTTCCCAGAGATTCCCAAGTCCCAGACCTAAAGCCTCCATCAGATTAAGCCACTGCCACCCCTTCCACACACACACACACACACACACACACACACACACACACACACACACACACACACTTGCCCACGTCGGCTCCCGCTTCCCAAAGAAACAGCCTGCTAAACAAACAAGCCCCCAAATGCCGTCCCCCTTCCCCTCCCCCCTCAAAATAAAAAGAGAAGGTGGCGGGGGAAGGGAAGAGGGGAGAGCTTTGATTTTTATTTCTCATGCTGTGGATGTCGCTACTTACTTGGCTAAGAAATCATCACCCATCCAAAAGGATTTCCAGTTGCCCAGCCGAATAATCACTGTACCGCATCTGGAAGGCGGTGAGAGGCTGGGCTAGCCGCCTGGAGTCCCTCTGCAGACTGTACCATCCTGATGAAGCAGGTAGGGGAGGGAGCTGGTATATTTATGAGAGCATCTCACCAGCAAAATGCAATCTCAGGGGAGGTTTCTGCCCTCAGCTTAAGGCACTTGGAAGGGGGAAAAGAAAGAAACCCGGCTGATGTAGTAAAGGGGGAAAAAAAAAAAGCTTTCTCCAGCAGGAGGTAGGGGGATTGAGGGGGGAGGGGGAGGGTGGAATCAACCACCATGTTGTTGTTTGTTCCTTTAATACGTCCCTTGGGATAACAACAAACAGAGAAGATGGCAAACTCCCAGGAATCTGCCACCTATCCAGAAGTGGGAGAAATCGTCAAGGACAAGGACTGTCAGGTTCGATTGGGATCCTTTGGGGAAGGAAGGGAGGAAGTGAGGTTGGGGGTTGGGGAAACCCCCCCAAGGCCTGCCTGGTTAATGAGTCTGGGCAAGGGAGAAGGGGGTCCAGATGGTTTTCCCTCTAGAGAAGTGATTTTCTTTAAAAAAAAAAAAAAAACCGCCACCTTCTTCCTGACCAACTTGGTCAGTTATTCTTGACCCTGCAGAGCTGAGCACAGACAAACAATCTCCCCGATCCCCTTTTCTTCCCAGGCATCTGTAGGCAGGACCATTGCTAGGACCCAGGGGCCATACATAGAGAGATGTATTGGTGTGAGTTTGGATGCGCTTACAGTGGTCAGGACCTAGAGCCACCCGGCAAATGGCCCCAGAGGCCAGGTGCTCCCACATACAGTTTAACTGTCTTCCCTTCCCCTAAGGCAAAAAGACCAGTCCCACTGACCACACCGGCTGGGAGCCAGGAGCACCAACATCAGAGAAAGGAACCCTAGTGGACAGGCCCCTACTCTCCCTAGCCAGCTCTCACATTCTAAGGTTCTAGGATTCCCTGCAACTTTGGCCTGAAAGGAAGCCTCTCTGAGGGACCAGCTCTCGGAGTCATTGATCCCTGGGGTTTCCTCAGATTGCAAGAAACCATGTGCTTTTATGTTGCCTGAAAACCTGTTGCAAGGAGGGAGAGGAGAGGGTATGAAATACTCATGTAAGGAGTTAACAGGCTCAGCACTGACTTAGTTCCCGGCCATCCCAGAGACCCTTGGGGGGTCTCTCAGCCACAATTAAGGCACAGAGTATAATCTTTCCCCAGTTTCACCATAAGCAGATCTATCTCCTTGAAAAATGGAAGGGGGGAAGGGGTTTGAGAGGAAGGGGGAGGGAAGAAAGTTGGAGAAGTAGGAGTTCCAAGGTCAGTGGCCCCTCTGTGATTTTGGTTAAGCTGTTTCTTTCTGCTCTTAAACAGGTGGCCTGCCTCAGGCTGTCTCATCCCAGAATGGCCCTGTATTGTCCCCCCCTACACACACACACACACACACACACACACACACACACACACACACCAAGCTGACTGTGGACCCCTGCCTGTTCCCAGGGAATGTGGCAGAAAGGGGAAAAAGAGGAGAAGCCAAAATTCCTCTCTGTTCCTTTAAAGTTGGGAGGCATTCGGGGCCAGCCAGACTCCGTGACGGACAGAGCGGGCAGCTGCAGGCCCAGCTAGCTCCCCCATATGCTTGGAGAAGCTCTGTCATCCCTGCTCACAGGCTTGCTCAGAATATCAATTCGGCTAGTTAAAACCAAAAGTCTGCACTGCACCAAAATGGAAGCAATATAGAAGAGGGGGTGGGAAGGAGGGAGACGAGGAAGGCAGCCGGGAACAGCCAAGATCCCTAATCAGTCAAATCTGCTCACCTGGCCAATGAGAGAGGCAGAGGACACTCCAGCTCCATGGCCCAGCTAGCTTCCTTTTCTCTGCCCCACACTGCATTCGCTCCGCTCCCTACCAGCCTCTGGGGACTGTGGGTATATGAGGACACGGAAGTAGACTCCATACCTCGGAGGCCATGGAGGCCAACCTCAAAATTTTGGAGGCTCAGGGACCCAAAGTGATTTATCCAAGCAAGGTCACACAGGGATAAAGCACCAAGGTGTCATAGGATGCTAGAGTTGGAAGACCAATGAGTCCAGCCCCTTTGTTTTACAGTGAGGGAAATCAAGGACTGGGAGAGGGGAAATCTCCCAAGATCATACAAGTAGTAAAAATCTAAGCCACAATTCAAATGTAGGGAGCCCTGACTCTAAATCCAGGCATTTCCTACAGCCATATCATTTGAAGGCACAGAGTGATCCTTGCATGACCACACATGATCTTGGCCAAGGATGGTGTCAGAGATAGAACAATCTCTTGGGGGGAAGGGAAGCAGGGGCCATGGCTCCAGAGAGAGACCACTTTGGGGGACTCACATGGTGACTGCAAGGTGATCAATGGGATGAGAAGTTCTGGGGAGAGGAATTATTGAACTGGGGCTAATGGATTTAAAAAAAATACTTTGGAGATTCATATCAGAGAACATCTAACCCTATTCCTCCCAGACCCCAGTCCTAACTAATGCCAAGCCATCATCTGCATCACAAGATCAAAAATTTAAGAGCTAAAAGCCAATGACCCCATTTTAGAGATGAAGAAGCTAAGGTTCACCTAGCAGCACACAACTAAGTGTCTGAGGCAGGATTTGAATCCAGGTCTTCAGAATCCAAAGCCAAAGGGCTTTCCAATACACCACAATGACTTCCACAAGTTGTCCTCAGGCTACATTTTGCCTTTTAGTGATAACATTTGTCCCCTTTAAACTGTTTCTTCAAGACAGCTTCCCTTGCTTTAATTTAACCAGATTTCACTGAAAGCAGCTTCCTATGGAAAAGGGAACTCATAAGCCATCTCTGACCCTAGGGGTATCCCAACCGGGTAGCTTCAGGGGATAGCCCCAGGGTAGAGAGCTCCCCCTTGGCCAAGGGGAGAGTCTGGCTTGGCTCCAACTCCATTTGCTCCAGCCCAGACCCCGGAAGACTTGCAGTGCCCACCCAGCCCAGAGGATGCTGATTCCCTTTCATCTCCATGCAAGTGACAACTTATTGCTATTTGGAGAGATTCTAAGTCAACCTGGAGAGGAAGGCTTACAGATGGCCAAGGTGAGAGGAAAGTGGGGAAAAGCTGAGTGGAGTAAATAATGCTGGGAAAGAGGCTTTTTTATGAATCTACCCCAAAGTAATCTCATATGTAGGCAGGGTAGGCACTTGCCTGCTCAGTGTGGGGATGCCAAATAGCTTGCGTGCACACACACACACACACCAATGGCACAGGTGCCCAGGACGGGTCAGTGGGGCAGGAGGGGAATTCCATCGCTGCTCACCCATTCCTGCAGGGTAAGTCTTTTTTCTCTGCTCAAAGCCCAAATATTCCTGGAAGGATACAAGCAGATATCATTTTGGTGCAGGGAAGTTTATCTGATCCCTTCAAATAGCTGGCAGACAGCTGGGCCTCCAAGCTCAGTTCAATGCAGTAAGAGAGAAAGGGGGAAAAAATCCCAGGCTAGGAATCAGGTGACCTAGGCTGGGTTCCCAGATCATCCACTAAGCAGCTGTGTGTCCTTGGACACACCAGTCTCCTTCTCTGATCCTGTTTTGTCATCTGTGAAATGAGGGGGTTTCAATGACAATTAACTAGCTGATCTCTAAGGTCACTTGCAGCTCTAACAATTTATGATGGGAGGGGGGATGGAAAAGGTAAACTCAGAGAAGAGGTGCAGACTGGATTCAGACACTTATCTCCAATAAGATGAAACTACAGGTCCCAGAAAGGGCTCTAGGAGGAAGGACACTCCTATCAGGCTAGGGAAAAGACGGCCAAGTTCTGGTTAAAATAGAGAATCTTCTCTGAGTTTTCTCCCATTCCCAGAGTATTCCTAATCTCAATCAAGGTCAGGCCCACTAAAGCAGATTAAACACAGCTCAAAGAACCCCAGATTCTTAGAACAGGAAGTGACCAGAAGAGATTGTCCAGACTAGGCCCTCACAGCTTTATGGTCTCCTTCATAGGAGGTCACTGTGTCCTAGAATGCACACAAAGTATAAAGAAGTATAATACCAGAATGTCAGAGTTGGCAGGCCCTGCAGACAATCCTGTGCAACCCAGCCCCCAGGAAAAAAAATCCTCCCCCTAAAACACACAGCCAACCTTTCCTTCTGTGCTGTTGTTTGGTGTTTAGTCATTTATAGTAGTGTCCAACTCCATGGCCCCATTTGGGGTTTTCTTAGCACAGATACTAGAGTGATTTGCCTTTTCCTTCTCCAGTTTATTTTACAAGTGAGGAAACTGAGGCAAACGGTTAAGTTTTCGGTCAATAATTTTATATCAATAATATTATTTTGTTATCTTCTAACATTTCTTATAGTGAAGTTTTTTAGGAAATCACTGTATGAAATGTCAATAATTTTTAAGATAATTTCTAGAATGTGATACAATTACTTTTGTTGCTCAATCACATTTGACTTTTCGATCCGTGGACCCTAGTCCACCAGGCCTTTCCATCATCCACCATCTCTCAGTTTATCCAAATTCATGCTTGTTGCTTTTCTGATATCATCCATGTTCCCCTCTGCCCTATCCCTTTCTTTCTGCCATAATCTTTCAGCATCAAGGTCTCCTATGAGTCCTGTCTTTTCATTATATGGGTCACAAAGAGCCACACAGCTAATAAGTGTCTGAAGGTAGATTTGAACTCAAAAAGATATCTTCCTGTCTCCCCAAAGGCACCTGGCTACGCTCTTTCTATAAAGACCACCAAGTCAGGGACACTTTTAGATTAGCTGAGAGGAGGTACAGTAGAAAGAGCACCAGGCTGGACTCAAAAAGACCTGAATTCAAACCCAGTCTCATTTACTAGCTATGTGCCTCTAGGCAAGTCACTTCCCACTGTTTTGCCTCAGTTTCCTCATTAGTAAAAATGAGGTTAATAACAGCACCTCTCTCCCAGGGTTGTTGTGAGGATCAAATGAGATGATAATTGTAAAGCACTTTGCACAGTGCCTAGAACATAATAAGCACTGTGTAAATGTTAGCTATTATTATATTAGCTAGGTTTTTACTCTGACACCAAGATTCAGTTTTCCTCCTTTGCAACCTGGCTCACTGTTCTGCCTCCTGGGACCAAATAGAACTAATCTAATTCCTCTTTTTCATGACAACCTTTCAGATACTTGAAGACAATTACCATCGTCCTTGAAGGCTCTCTTCTCTAAGCGTGTGTGTGTGTGTGTGTGTGTGTGTGTGTGTGTGTGTGTGTGTGTG
>JAJPUD010003496.1:0-24422 GCA_023553655.1 Myrmecobius fasciatus
GATTCTAATTTTTAATGTCTTATTTTCTTCAGTTACTGTTTTTAGTTCCTTTTGCAATTGACCAATTACATTTTTTTGTTTATTGCATTCTTTTTCCATTTTTTCTATTTTATTTTGCAGTGATCTCATTTCGTTTCCCCATGTTTCTTCTAACTCTCTTTTAAGATCCTTTATGTAATCTTCAAAGAAAGCCTTGTGACATGGAAACGAGTTTATGTCTCTCTTTGGGGCTTTTTCTGGAGTTGCTTTACCTTTAGGAGCCTCATAATTTGAGGTCTGTTCTTTCCTCTCTCCATAAAAGTTGTCTATGGTGAGAGCTCTTTTTGGTTTTTTATTCATTTTTTTTAAAGGTATGAGGTCTGTTTAAGGCAAAGGTGGGACAGCTGCTTTAATTTGCCTTGGGGCAGTTCTGCTGATTGAGTTATTTCAGGAACTGGGCAGTTCTGCTGATTGAATTATGTCAGGTGCTGGGCAGTTCTGCTTTAGTTCACCCTGGGGCAGTTCTGCTGATTGAATTATTTCTGGTGCTGATCAGTCCTGTTGATTGATTGATCGCCCTAGGGTGTTGTGTAATGGAAGCTAGGTCCCATGCTCATCAGGGGTTCAGTGGTTCACAATCTACCCCCCACAAAAGGCAGACCCCCCCAAACCACCTGCCCACAATCAGGACAGATTGGCCCAAGAGGCCCCCAGAAGTCTCCCAGGTGTGTGAAAAGCACAACGCTCTCACTCCTGTTCAGACTCCTGTTCCAGCTCCCTGCTCCAGCTCCCTGCCCCAGTCTCCCTGTGCTGCAGTCTGGGTTAAGCAGACCACTCCCCTGCCCAATTAAAAAAGACCTGTTTTGAGGTTCTTCCAGAGTATCTTCTTCTAGAATCGTGTTGTCCTCCAGATATTGTGGATTTTTTTGCTTCAAAATCAGTCTAGAGGCTTCATATGTTGTTGGTTTGAGGGAAGGTTAGAGGAGGTTACAGAGACTCCTGTCTGATCTCTGCCACCATGGCTCCACCCCTGGAAGGAAGTCCCCAAAATCTTTTTCCAAACAGCATCTTTAAAATTGTAATGTTTCTAGAATGATTTCTTCAAAATATATTCAGTGAGGTCTAGTCATTCTTGCAAAATGGATCATTATAGGTGTCATTGCTACTTCTTCACATAATGTGCTGTGTACAGAGATAATTAGAAAAGCAGAAAAGAAGATAGATAGGGAATCAGAGAGCAGAAGTTATGCTTCTTCCATTGTTAGTGATTCACTGAGGGGAATGGATTGCCATAGAAACATTAGCAGATTTATTCCATTTTGTGTCTGTTCATTGTCCTTTTTATTTTATCCACACAAGGCTTAAGCTGAGTCTTATGCAGGCTTACTCTCCCTTCAACTGCTTATTTGGGTTTTTGGGGGGTTGCTTATATGCTTGTGATCTTTTATCTTCCTTCTTTATAATATTTTGCAAATGAACTTAGGCTCTAAACAAGTATTACTCTTAGCTGTTTTACTGTTAGCAAGCTCAATTTTTTTTAGCTAATGTAGCTTTTAGAGTCTTTCACTCTTTTTATCATGGTAACATTTTGATTAATCTTCTTTTAAAATAATTGGAAAGCAGAAAAGATAATGGAGTCAAAGGAAGTAGTAGATTATGATTCTCTTCCACGACTATGTTGAGCTCTTCTTCCTCTATCAGTTCCCCTTAATCAATTACTATTTCCATGCTGTTGATTCTATTATTTACCTATCCTGCTCTAGCCTCTTTGCTGACCTTCAGTCAAGCATCTCCAACTTCCCTTCAGAGATCTCCAACTGGCTATCAAATCAACATTTTAAATTTAACATGGCCAAAATTAACTCATTTTCTTTTCCTCTGAACTCTGTTCCTACCCCTTATCTTCCCTATTATTGTAGGGGACACCACCTTCCTGTCCTTCAGGCTGGCAATCAGGTGCCATCCTGGTTTCCTTACTATCTCTCAGCTCTGCTGCTCTCATTTCCAATCTATTGTCAATATCTATTGATTTCACTATTGCAATATCTTTTGAATATACCACCTTTTCTCCTCTGACACTGCCATCACTCTGGTGATGATCCTCATCACCTCATGCCTGCATTATTGTAGTAGCTGCTGGTGGGTCTGCCTCCCTCAAGTCTCTCCCCACTCTAGTTAATCTTCTATTTAACTATCAAAGTGATTTTTCTAAAATGCAGGTTCTAATACATCATCCCACCTCTCAGTATACTGTGGTAGCTACCCATCACCAAGATCAAATATGTAATACTATGTTTGGCACTTCAACACCTTTGTAACCTAGTCCCCTTCTACTTTTCAGGTGTCTTCTATCTACTACCCCTCTTCTTTGATCTAGAGACAGTGGGCCTCCTTGCAGTTCTAAGAATAAGATATTCCATCTCTTAGTCCCAGGCATTTTTTTTTTTTCATTCAGCAACTTGTCTACAAGTTAATTTAGGGTTGAAATGATTATACATAGTGTGTTCTCATCTTTATCTTCCTACCTTGACACCGATTTTGATCTTTGCTTAACCAGCAAAAGTCTGTGTACAAGGTAGCTGATTCTGAAATGGCTTCCATTAAAAATATTGAATTATTTGCTATCTGGTAAGAGTTTATTTTTCCCCCCAGTGATGGCTATATTTTGTTCTTTATAACATTTTTCTTGAAAATAATATTTATCATGATCATTTATGAGGCTTTTGAATTGTCTATAAATCTTTGGACTTTTTCGTTATTTGATCTTGAACCATATTTTCAACATTTCCTTATCCTCCCCAATGACTACCTTCATTTTGAAATCATTGAATATGAGTTACATAGGATGTTCTGAAAGTCTTCATGTAATTTTAAGCTAAGTTTAAAAATCCATCAAGAATTTGTGATACCCTATATTTTGCCATAGTCTGGAAGATCTCATCAAAGTATTTTTAGATTTTTTTTTTTTTGGTTTTGTCTTCTATAACAGTTGTTGATACATAAATTGGAAGTATTTTTTCATTAGGCTCTTTATTTATACTTGTGAGCACAACAAGACAAAAAGCCAAGCTAACCAAGTATCCATGAAATTGTTTCTTGGGAGTCTTTCATGATCAAACCAATTTTACTAACCCCTTTATTTGCCTTTCTAAGGAGAATTTATGAATCAATCTTCCATTTTGGTTTCATTTATGGCAAGAATATAAATATGGAGATGATTTACTTGATATATAATAGCACTTCCAGTTATTGGTCATAGAAATATACTTAGAGTACCAGTTGTTAAATTGATTTTTATAGAAATAATATTGAAAACTTTGTGATTTTAGTTCTTTCTCACCACTTTTCTACCATTCTGTTATATCATAGCAAAAACAAGACTGAGCCATACAGAATTAGGTGCTTTTTTTGGGGGGGGGGAGTATTTTTATTTGTTTAATGAATCATTATGAGGATGAGGATGATAGTGACATCAATGAATTAGCTATAATCTGTTTCTCAGTTTACAATGTTTTTCTATCTCATGGAAATATTAACAACTCTACATGAAGGGATATAAGAAGGCAATGGATCAAAATTAAATGCTCACGTCTCTGCTAGAATGAATGACTATAATATCAGATCCTTCCCTAAAATATTTTTTGTGTATCATTTCATATTATGCTTTGTTGATGAATGCATATGTTATATCCTCCATTGGTCTGTGAGTTCCATAAGGATAGGGACTTCATCTTTTCTAAACTTTTTAATCCTCATCTTTCACTGCCAAATATAACATTTAGCACAAAATTTTGCCTATAGTAGGTACAATACTTGGGTTTACTAAATTGGATTGAAAGGCATATAAAATGATTTTTTTAGCACCAGGACCATAATTTGCATAATTTAGGTTATTAAAGCATAATTTTTAGACTATCATTATTACAGGGATCATAGGAAATAATGAGGGGAGATATAATACACCAACTCAGCATATAGTTATTAGAAGTGTGTGAAGTCCAAGAGGTAGAGTCATAAATAGAAATGAGTCATGTAGATAGTATCTAGAGCAGAGAAGACCCTGCTCTCCCTTCAGTGTTCCCTCCTCCACCAACAATAAAATCATTATTGCCTCTGAACATTAAGAGAGATGAAGAACAAGTAAATACTTTAAAATATATTTATGATGCTTTCTGAAATGCCTGGTTTTTATGGACAATTTTGCCTATCACCTGAGTGCATATCCAGTGTAGATTTTCATTTTGGCAGTATATTACCTTTCTCCAGGATTCTGGGAAAACATACTTGTCTGAGGGAAGTTCATTTCATATACCAATTGCTCTCATAATAAATGTAATTGCTTTCCTTCTCGTGCACAGAGATGCACACAGAGGGAAAAACCTCATCCCTTAATGATAATAACATCACCTTCTTTTAAGGGCTCTTCTTCTCTGCTTTTCCCATATTTGGTAAAGTAAAAGAATAGAAATGAGAAACATTAATAATGATGACAGGTTTATGTAGCAAAGATTGAAGGTGAACAAAAAGAGAGGGGAGAAATAATGCATGCACTGTGCATTTCAGTCAGATTAAAGGAAGCATTTGAATGTATTAATCTGAAACTGTTAGACATACTGTCTTTGGAAATCCACCCCTTACAGTAAAAATGGTAATTCTGCTCAAGAGGCTTTTGACTCAGGGAGACTCTGAATTTCTCTGCCATTTTTTTGAAGGAAGGTCCAAGAGGAGTGATGGATGGGCTCTGCTTTGTTTCAATAGTTCTAGCTATTTGCTTCTCCTTACTTAACTGTGGCATCTGTAACTCTGGCTCAATTCAGATGTATTTTAGAAGAGACATTGAATGGACCTTGCATTATCATACAAATGACTTGCCTTGCTTTGGCTTCAAGGTGCTTATAATTCATTAACTCTTAAGGTTCCAACAGATAAGAGTTATTGTTTGGGTTTTGATGGTTCAGAGTGAATGTAAATAGTAATTGCCCTGCCCAAATTGATTTTTTCTTCTTGTTCTTGTTCTTCTTTTTCTTTCTTTTTTTTTTTTTTGGTATAGGCAAATGAAGTCATCTTCTGCTTCATTTCTTTTCATTTCATTTCATTTCTTTCTTTCTTTCTTTTTTTTTTCCTTTTTTTTTTGGCAAGGCATTTGGGGTTAAGTGACTTATCCAGGGTCACACAGTAAATGTTAAGTGTCTGAAGCTGGATTTAAACTCAAGTCCTCCTGACTTCAGCACCATCTAGTTGCCCTTTCTGCTTCATTTCTTACCCAATCTTAAATCACTGAATGGATATTGCCTCAGACAAACTGAGCCCTATGAAAGACCTTACAAGGAATGACGCCCTGGAAAATCAGGCATAGATAAAGCCATTGGAATTCTTGACTACTTGATGTGCCTTAAACCCAAGTCACTTTGGCTCTCACTGATTGGCTAATAATGGGCCCCAACCCAAGCTCAATTGACCACTGTCTGGGTTTTCTTGGCTCAGAGTGGATGCTAATAGCAATTGTTTCTGTTCTGCCCCAAAACCCTGAGGACCTTCTTCTACCAGAATGATTTTTTTTTTGTGTGTGTGTATGTGAATAGGTAAAAGAGGCTATTTTTTGGCCTTACTGCTTACCTGGTCTTAATCGCTGAGTAGTAGGGTACATTCCATGTACAGATGGTGAACTTTGCAGAAGTTTTAATACTTTTTTTTAGTGTTTCAACCACAAGTGGAATCCCCTGCCTGCAGCAGTAATCAGGCTAGAGTTGGGTAAGTAGACAATTTTTAGGGCCCCTTTTCTAGCCCCATCCTCACATCTGGAAGTGGGCAGTATGATCCTTAAAAGGCTGTTCAGACATCTAGTGGGCTGCCAAATTCCACTGTTACTACCCAGTGATAAGACAACTCTGTGGCCTGTTCCACTTGTACAGGATTGTGACTACAACTTCCACTGTAACCGCACTTGCTGTTTCCTTACTTGCTTGTCATCAAAGGACTTTGAGATATGTAGAAATGGTAAAATGGCATGGTGAGGTGTTTTGATTACTGTGTAAAATGGAATTAAGTAAGGCAGAGTTGTTTCCATTTAAATTGTCTTAACATTTTGAAGATCATCTGGTAAGATAAGATAGATACCAGATATTGAGGTCCTTTCTGAAACTAAATTGCTAAGCATTCAAAGTCTACTGCAGAGAGTGCAACTCTGTTGGGCTGGCCACATTGTTTGAATGCCAAATATACACTAACTATTTTATGGAGAACTCACACAGGGCAAGTGTTCACAAGATGGTCAGAAAAAGTGATACAAAGACACTCTAAAGGTCTCTGTTAAGAACTTTAGAATCAGCTCAAAAGAAATATGAGATATGCAAAGTTAGAGAAGCCACCCTAAATGTTCATAAGGATTATATGTGCCCAAATTTTGGCAAACAGCCACAGTCCATAGCTCATAATTGGTCTGATCAGTTGAGCACACTATAATTTGATTCTACTATGGTGTTAATCTTTGAGATCAAAAGACAACAACCAATTAATCACTGAATGGATGTTGCCTCAGACAAACTGGGACCTGGAAAAGACCTTACCTTAAAAAGGCCAAGATTCCACTACATCTAGGGCCAAGTATGGTACCTTAAGATTGATAAAATACTTTACCCATGTTAATACATTTGATTCTCACTTTACATATGAAGAAATTGAGCCTGAGTGAGGGAGGTAAAGTAATTTGTTCAAAGTCAAACATCTAATAAGTGTCTGAGGAAGGATTTCAACTATTGAATCCAAAATCTAATTGTCAGGTCAATCAATTAGCAAGTATTTATTAATCTTGTATGTGCTAGCTTCTGTGTCAAGCACTGGAGATAAAAAGATAAATGATTCAATACCTGTCCTCAAAAGCAGTTTTTTTAGAGGGAGAAAATATGTACAGATATAAACATAATTATAGCTAACATTTATATAGTGTTTACTATCTTCCAGGCACAGTGCCAAGCATTTTACAATTAATATATAATGTCATTCTCAAACAATCCTATGAGATAAGGGTTATTATGAATTCCAGTTTACAGATAAGGAAATTGAGCCAGAAGTTAAGTGAATTCCTCAGGATCACATAGCTAATAAGTGTCTGAGGTAAAATTTGAACTCAGGTCTTCCTGACTCCAGGTGCAGTATTTTATCCACTGCCATCCTCATATGCAAAATATATTTTATGCAAATACAAGGTATTTCTGGGGAGAGTCACTGGCAGCTAAGGAATCATGAAAGGGATCACACAGACTTAGAAGGGGAGCCTGAGCTGAGTTTTGAGTAAAACTCAGGCTTCTAAGAGGCAAAAGTGAATGCATTCCAAGTGTGGTGGGATGGTCTGTGCAAAGGCAAAGAGACAGAAGATGGAATGTTGTTTATGAGAAAAAGCAAGATTGTATAGCAGGACCATAGCTTGTGGAAAGGGGAGAAAGGCATCAAAAGTTTGAGAAGGAAGACTGGAGACAAGTTGTGAAAAGATTTATATGCCAAAGCAACCAAAACTTTGTATTTGATCCCATAAACAGTTTAAAAAACTGGAAATTATTAAAGAGATTATGGAGGAAATAATAACATGGTCTGACCTGTGCTTTGGGGTGGCTGACAGCTATCTGGGGAATGGATTGGAGAGAAGAGGAGAACAATTAAGAGGCTCTTGAAGATGAAAATAAGGGTGCAGGTGCAACATATGCAGCTCAAGCATTCTTAGAGGCTTAACTACTTTTGTTTCTTACTTGTGTATAGCAGTAAACCAACTTATCTGTAATTTATAGTAAGAGAATAGAGGTTTATGGATGGTCACATGATCATGGTCAAATTGAAAAGATTCTCAGAGATAAAATGAGTACTATTATTAGATGATTCTCTGTTAGTAGCCCTAACATCAACATAGATGTTCTGTCAGCATTTCATGCTTTTTACAATGTGTCTGAGTCATATATGTCTCTATATTACATTAAGCAGGTATATGTGAAAAAATCTTTTAGAGCTATTGGAAACTTATCAGGGCCTATCCAATATACTGATCGTTAACCTTCTCTTAGGCAGTCAAAAGGAATCTTGATTTCTCAAAGCACTCTTGGGATGACTACAGGGGCATTAGTCAAGTGGTAATAGAAATAGGGTATAAGAAGGACCTAGGAAAGAATGAAACTCAAACTTTTTCCATCAATACTTAGCTAATTGTATGCAGTATTAAGATACAGCAATTTACAGCAAGACCAGACAATCAGATTGCCTTCCTTAGTAATAAGTTTCTTTTGAATATTTGCCATGTGTTAAACCAGTGTGGATTAAAAATTCATTTTAATTTCAGTAGCTGGTTTAATGGATAGAATGCTGGGCCTAGAATCAGGAAGACTGATTTTCTTTAGTCTAAATCTGGCCGCAGACACTTACTAGTTGTCTGACCCTAAACAAGTAACTTAACCCTGTTTGCCTCAATTTCCCCATCTGTAAAATGAGCTGAAGAAGGAAATGGCAAACCAGTATCTGTGCCAAGAAAACCCCCAAAAGGTGTTATGAAAAATTGTTCTTGACTAAAAAATGACTAAACAACAAATCAATATTGTTATGATAATTGAAATTTTATTTTATGTTTCATTTGGTTAAGGTTCCCCACTCCCCTTCTTTTTTTTTTAAACACTTCAAAAGATCTGCCATTTCATTGATGTGATGCTTTTATTACTGACAGAGATTGCATCTGTAGTGCCCCAGTCAATAGATACATGAGTTGTTATGATCCCCAAACAAAAAACAAAATAATCACCTGATGATGGCCAGTTTTTAATGTTTTCAGTCTACAAATTTAGACAATTCATTTTGGGACTATTTTGGAAGCCTTTATAGCTTGGTAGGACCTGCCAGAACTTTGGTGCTGTCAATATGACCTTTAGGGGCTTCACCTTCAGTTCATGATGACACATCAGGATAGAACCTCAGTGTAAGAAAATACTCTATGGTTGACTAAATCAATTTTTTTTTTTTTTTTGCATTTCCCATGACTTCTGAAAATCTCCCTTGATGGATGCTATAGAACATCCCATTTCTTTTTGAGAAATTTCTAGGTTAGTGTCATACTGATTAAATCATTATTAAGGAGAAAAGGTGAAATAATGGAATATGTTTTGGCTTGGGAGTCAAGAGACCTGCTTTGTAAACCTGGTTTGGACACTAACTAATCTTTCCCAAATGAGGAAAATAGACAATGAATGAATGAAGAATAGAAGAAAAAAAAATCGCTTAAGTGCTTAGTGTATATTAGTCAGTATATTCGTCAACATATTAGTTGTATATCTGCTAACCACTAGGAATACAGAACTTTTAAAAAGTGACAGATTACATTCTCTTGGGGGAATGCAAGATATCAAATGGTAATTGGGGTGGGGAGCAAGAGAGGGTGGAGAGGATGTTTATTGTGGGTAAGAGGAAGGGGGATGATGGCAGTCAGTTCAGTAGCAGGTAGCTGGCCTAGGTGGATGGCTGTGTGAAATGAGAAGCCAAAACATTGTCTAGTGTTAAGAACTATCCAGGGGACATAATTTGGCCTCATTTACATATTTATAGCAACATGAATTTAAAGTTCTGTGAAACATTTTTCCAAAAAACAAATACTTGTTGATTGAATTTATTGGACCAATTTTATATTATAACATAAACTCCAATAATTACCTAGTTTTTTATTTATTCAGTTATAACAAATTGGTTGAAACTGAATGAATAAAACCCAGATGGTGCTCATATATGCTGACTATTGAAAAACAGACTAAAGTGTTAATGAATAATCTAAATATTAATTTCATTATATATATATAAAACATTAAATGAATATACAATGATTAACACACAAATATTACATCTCTATGTACACATATAATAAATTTAAGGATCAAAAATGGGGTGACTCCCATGTCTATAGCTCAATTTTTTTATTTTGGTAATAGTTTTTTATTTTCAAAATACATGCAAAGCTAGTTTTCATCATTCACCCTTGCAAAAACTTGTGTTCCAAATTTTTCTCCCTCCCTTTCCTAGATAGCAAGTAATCCAATATAAGTTAAACAAGTGCAATTCTTCTAAACATATTTCCACATTTATCATATATAACTAGATTTTAAAAGACAAAGCATTTAGATATTTTTATTGAAAAGTACTTTGTAAGTAGCCCCCTACCAAATAAGAAAAAACTCAACACATTTTGGTACTTTAATAGTATCATACTTACAAAATTATAATTGGTGAATATAGAAAAGAATGGAAAGACTTAAAAGAATTGGTATAAAGTAAGTACTGTCAAGAAAACAGCATTGCAGGGCAGCTAGGTGGCGCAGTGGATAGAGCACCAGCCCTGACGTCAGGTCTTCAAATCTGGTCTCAGACACTTAACATTCCCTAGCTGTGTGACCCTGGGCAAGTCACTTAACCTCAATTGCCTCAGCAAAAAGGAAAAAAAAAAAGCAAAAAAAGAAAGAAAGAAAACAGCATTGCACAATGCTTTTTGTTATTGAGTAATTTTTTCAGTCATGTCTGACTCTTCATTACCCCATTTGGTGTTTTATTAGTAGAGATACTGGAGTGGTTTACTATTGCTTTCTCCACCTCATTTTATAGATGAGAAACTGAGGCAAACAGGGTTAAGCAAGTTGCCTAGGATTGTACTGCTATTAAATATTTGAAGTTGGATTTGAACTCATGAAGAAGAGACTTCTGGACTTCAGGTCAGACACTATAAGAATGTACATAGAAAGAATCTCTCTCTCTCTCTCTCTCTCTCTCTCTCTCTCTCTCTCTCTCTCTCTGTCACACACACACACACACACACACACACACACACACACACACACACACATGCACTACAAGTAAATGTTTCAAAAATAAAAAGAGCAAGCATGGCTTCAAAGAAGAGGTATAAGAAGAGACCTCCATCCCACTCTTTTGCAAAGGTAGAAGATCCAAAGGTGTGGAACATTGCATTTATTTTCAAACTCTTTCAATGTATTGATTAGTTTTGCTCATTTCTTTCTCTTCTTCCTTTTTCTTTAAAAATTATTCTTTGGTATATGCAATGTATCTCCAAGAAAGGGAAGGAAGAAGAATACTAGGAGAAATTTTTAGGATGTTAAAAACAAAAGATATCAACAAAACTAATTTTAGAAAACATCAAAATAAGAAAAGCTTTAAAGGCTTACAATTGAACTAAGACTTTTGGGACAGCATGTATCTTGTGACCATTTATTAATAAAACTCACTAAGTTGCTCTGTCACTGCAGGTAATCACAGATTGCATCAGTAGAATCTTCTCTTTTTTGTAATATGGTAATAGTACATTAAAAATATAAACTAGATATCTGCAGCATTAAAATTACTAAATAAACAATGGATCTTGCACTTTGTCCTTATTTTATGGTAAAATTCTTTCCCATCTGAGATAGTGATAGCAATAATGCATTTACATGCAGCCTCAAGTTTTACAAAGCACTATATAAGAAATACAGAGGAATTAAGCATTGAGAAGTTTGCCATTTATATTCAATACCAATATTGGCACAAATATCAAAGACTAAAGGATGCAAGATTGGTTTTTAGTTTACTGGGTCAGGTGGTTGTATAATGTCATCACAATAAAAATAACCCCAAATCCAGTTTTAGCTAGCAAAGGGCAAAAGGAGCACTTTTATGTCCAGCATAACAGAGATAAATAGTAAGGTTGTCAAACTGTCTGGTTCTTTGGCTGCACTCCCATTCCAATTCCATCAGCTCTTTTTAGAGAAGATCTATTTTTGTAATTTTGTCTGTCAGAACATACAGTTCACTATCATCTTACCACCTCTACTGTGTGATCCCTCTGAAGGTCATTTTGTTTAAGCAATTTTAAGATAAATTTTCTAAACTAAAAAGCATAAAGGAAAAAAAAATTCATGAAGTAAGGAGAAAAAAGTGTGTGTGTGTGTGTGTGTGTGTGTATCAGAGAGACAGAGAGAAACTCAGAGAGAGACAGAGAGACATGCAGAGAGAGACAGAGAGACAGACAGAGTGAGAGAAAAGGAGGAGGAAACAAAAACTTTTGACCACTCACATTCCATTCTCAGAGAGAAATATGTATATAATAACATGTAGCTCCCATTGTCTTCATTGATGATGATGAGGTATAAGGTTTGTATCTGTGATTCCCCCCCCCCAAGTATGGGGGAACTCCTAATGGGGAAACTGATACAGATTAGCAAGCATTTTCAGATCATTGTTTAGGGGCCACTGAGAAGTTGAGACTTTTCTATGATAATACAGCTAGTATGTGTCAAAAAAAAAAAGAGTTGAATTCAAGTTGCTTGATTCTAAATTACCATCTAAAATAGTGATAGCATTTACATGTATGTGTATTTATATATATACATATATATATATATGTATTTAAATGCAGCTTTAAGTTTTACAAAGCACTATATAAGAAATATAGAGAAATTGAGCATTGAGAAGCAGCATATTGCTGCTTCAGCTCCTGAGTGTCTGATCAGAGCCATCAAATTCCAAGAAAATCAAATAGTCTTATGACATGTTCCGCTTTGTTAGGACTCTCACTTCAGAAAATGGTCTCATCAGTTGCCCCCAAATAGAGGATTAAAAAGGTACACATTTTTACTTGATAGGCTCTAGTTACTGATTATTGGAAAAGATGCATGTCAGACTGGGGATTTAATTAAATAACTTTTAAATTCTCTTTTGACTATGAGATTTCATGCTCCTATGTATTTTAGATAAGGACATTTCTAATGCAAAATAAGCTTCTTTGATATCGTGTTCTTCATTTGCTTATGAAATGAAAGGTTTACTTCATTTGAGAATATGTCCATAATGTTTTGAATGTTCAAAAAATGTTCAAATTACTTCTGAATCTCTTAAAATTTGAAATGTTCATGTTACTTCAGAAAGTAATTTCTGAATTTATACTATAGCCTTGACAAGTTCCTTGAGAGAGGTATAGTCTACTGAAATGTCCTTAGAGCTAAGCAATAAGTATAGTTTCAAACCAACAGTGTTCATGTTTTATTATCAGAGCTTTGTATTTATATCTATAAACTCAGTTTATTTCTCTTGGAATATGTACACCTCAGTGTTTTCATTATTGTCTCAAATAGTGAATTAGTTTTTTTTTTTTTTTACATAATTGCACTTTTTATAAAGACACTTCTTTTGAACCACCATTTTGTTTCTCCTAAGAGGGAATATATAATAGTGTTTAGTCTCATATCCATTCTTTGACATGCATTTATTAAAAATTCAGTACAGCAATCAATAATTCCAAGTAGTAAAGTAGGTTTTTCTTACTCTCATTTTAGCTGATTCCAAAGTCCTAGCTTGAAAACAACATCACAGACTCTTGGCAAGATGGCTGCTTTTTAAAAATAGTAATGCAAACCTTTTGAACCCCCTTTTTAGGCAGGATGTTACATCAGTATCTCAATGAGCTCATAACTAATTGAAGAAAGTTGTCCTGGATGCAGCCAGAACACCTCTAAATAGTGCATTCCTTCAGTGTCTCCTGCTTAACTGCTCCTTTATTGACCTTCTTCTGGTTTAATTCTAGCATTCACTAAGGAGAAGAAACTATTATCACATTCTATTATCACATTCTTATTGTGTTTGAGTTTTAATTTTTGTTCTACTATGCCTTTGAATTTTAGGGACAATACAGAGGACAAAAAAACAATGCATGGGGGAGAGCTCTAAAGTTCTAATAAGCTGAACTATAGATGGAAGATTTTAGGGGAGAGCTGGGGATAATTAATTTTACACTTCTAATTGTACTTAGCACAACATAGTATACATACCAATTTATAATTGGCTGATGAATTTATTAAGGATTTTAGCAACAGAATCTTCCACGTCTCAACACATACATTCATTCTACAACCCAAATCAAAAGGTCCAAAAGGATGCTTCTGATCAACATGTGGTGTAAGTCAGCTGACTAGACCATCTGTTGACTTCATTCATTCTTGGCATTGTGAGCGGCTTATAGTCAAAGGTTATAAAATATGATTGGTAATCTAGCAGTGTACCCATTTGGAGCCATATGGGAAAATACAAAATAATTGTTAATGGCTCCCAACCAACATGCGATACTAGTGTATAAAATGCTAAAAAGATAGGGCATTACACTGTGTTCAGATAAAAAAATTAACTTGTTTAATTAAAGTTTTCAAAAAGGGAGAATGTTGAAGGGAGTAGTTACAGTTTGTAGCACATTTCCATGGGACTGAACAAATTTATCCTACAGAAGCTATGCACTGGAAACCCATTAGAATGTTCTATGCACTAGTGTGTGACAAGTGTTTGTGACCTTTCTTTTTCATTCACTGAAAGATAAAGTTTAAGTCCTGCAAAATCCTTAAGGATTTCAGTAAGAGCATCATTTCAGGCAAGCTAGTAGATTGAGAAATGCACATCATCAGGCATTGTTGTGTTGTAGCATTCTTCTGAGAATAATTAAGCATTATTATTACCTAATAATTGTATAATTTCATTAAGTTTTTCTTCTATAGGGAAAATTTTAGTACATTAACTACATACATAACTTACTATGTAACAAAAGGCACTCTATAACTATAAGACACTGTATCTTGTTCTAAATTTTAATCTTCTATAGAAATACTAATTATCAATATCATTATTACTACTTTGTTGCTAGTAGTCTTCCATGCCAGTTGTATCCCAAGGGGAAAAAAGAGTATAAAAAAATCTTGTTAGTATTAAAAACAATTGGTAGATTTTGTTCTTTCCATGAGCAAGACAGAAAGAAAACATTTTGTACTCTACTATAGCATGTGGCTGATTCTGCCAGAACCAGGACAAAATGAGCCAGTAGCATTTGGTAACTGTGCTTCTATCAGGCTAAATGACAAATTCCCTCGTGATAATCTTACCATTTTTTGGCCTTTTGGAGTGAATGTACACCTGCAAGATTTTTACTTCCTAAATATAGCATGGCTTTGCTTTTGAGAAATGGAGATTGAATAGACATAAAGGGCACTATGTGAAAGTATCATCTCATTGCTTCTGCAGAGGTTTTATAATATTTCTGCCTTACAGTTTCCAAGGAAACAGCAATTACTGGAATACAATAAAAGAGGAAAGTCCACATAGCGGTCTGACCATTAGAGCTGATGCTTGGTATTTTAATTAGCTCTCTTTCTCTTGTAATAAAATAGTTGAAAGGCAGACTATACACCTGAGTGTTATAATATTATGGGCAAAAGCTATCTTATTAGGAGATTTCTGATGTCACCTTCCTTTCTATGATAAAGAGGAGAGAAATCAGTGAAAGTCTATAAAGCTCATCCTGAACCTGGTTTCTCAGAATTCAATTTTTTTTGTTTTGCTAAAG
The DNA here is from genome assembly GCA_023553655.1 of Myrmecobius fasciatus. NCBI lineage: Eukaryota > Metazoa > Chordata > Mammalia > Dasyuromorphia > Myrmecobiidae > Myrmecobius > Myrmecobius fasciatus. The sequence continues at coordinate 15,368 of JAJPUD010003496.1, forward strand.
CAATTGGGGTTAAGTGACTGGACCAGGGTCACACAGCCAGGAAGTGTTAAGTGTTAGAACCAGATTCGAACTCAGGTCCTCATGACTCCAGAGCTGGTGCTCTACCCACTACACCAACTAGCTGCCCCAGGATTTAAATTTTAAAAATGCTTTGTGTATGATTTTTTGCATTATAAATCTTGTTACTTCCCAATAATTCCCTCCTTACTGAACCCTCCTTTTAACAAAGAAAAAGTTAAATAAAAACAAAGCACTCCATTGCTTTATCTGACATAAAACAAAGGCTAGGCTTGGTAAGAAATATGGTTTCTTTGGAGTGTCAGAATTCAAGGAGATATAGTTGAAGTAAGAGGTGAGGTGCCACAAGAACCTATGTGGAAGGGTACCAGATCCAGAGAAAAAAAATTAATGACATTTAGGGAATGTCATTAAAGCTACCGTCTGCTTACATCTGCTCTCTTGAATGTATGGCCTTTTATTCTTGTGCTATGTATCTATATACCTCTCTACTCTAATTACAGGTATATTCTATAAGGGGCAGTGAGGAAGTATCAATGTGACATCTAGCAAAAATTTAAACTTTGTAGGCCTAGTTTTCTTCATTTGTAAGCTGAGAAGACAGCTAAGTGGTACAGTGGATAAAGAGTCAGACCTGCAATGAGGAATACCAGAGTTCAAATCCCATCTTAGATACTTATTAGCTGTGTGACCACGGGGAAGTCACTTAACCCTAACTTACTTCAGTTTTTTCAGTATATTTATGGGGATAAGGAAGGAAATAATGAAATAGAACATTTGGGCAAATTCCTAGATAGTATAGAGGGGAAAGAAGGAAAAGTTTTGGAAGTTACATGGGAAGATAAAATAACAAATGATTAATCTTGAAGGTTCTCTTTCAGCATATCATAGCTTTTAAAAATGCTTCATATTTCCCACCATCATGGATTCAGTGAAACAATAACATGCAGAATCAGCTTTGGAGGCAACAAGATTCCTTCCTTTGATAACTTTATGGCCATGAATCTTCATTTGTACCCTAGACTGGGGCTTCTTAAACTTTTTTCATTCATGATCCTTTTTTGCCTGAGAAATTTTTCTATGACTCCAGGTATATAAGTATAAAAAATAGATATCTAAATCAAACAATTACTCATAATAAATCATAAAGAAATTCATTTTAAAACAATTCTTTGATATACATATAAATTTACTATTTATTAAAAGACAAAAGCAAATTTAGGTACAAATGAGATAAATATGCTTGCTTATTTTTACACAAAGAGAAAATGGCTTAATCAAGAGAGTCAACTGCCTTCAACCATCTGGACAAAGAAATCCATCTCTACTTATCCAGAATACTCTGGTTGATTTTATCCTTCACAGCTAGATTACCCTAAACTCTAAGGGAGAGATACAAGGGCCTTAATATTTCATGGCTGGAATTCATCTAGATTAGACTCTGTTTATACTCAAACAGAAATAAGGTCTCCTAGTTAGGTATGGTCAAGGACAAGATCATGGAGCATGTACCCTGAGGATTAGGTTAATCTCATCTATTTAGCTTGTCCTTTAGAGACTTGTTGACCTACAGGGGCTGATCCCTGAATAAAGAGCCTGGATCCTAATTAATAATGGATTGTTAATATTAAATAATCACTTCTCTCACTCCTACATCAGAGATGTCACACAAACTGTTAGTAGCCAGCATGCTGCCCACAACAATTCCCATATGGCCAGAACCAGATTAAAATGTAATTGAGAAATATTTATTAAAATAAATAAAAATACAATAAAACATAGATAATGTTAACACAGTTTTCTAGCCAACATGTGCTCACAGGGATCTTTATATATAGTTTAGTAGCTCCCATTGTTATTCGAGTTTGACACCATTGTTCCATATTTATTCCCCTTTCCATTCCCACTACAAATATCCTTATGCAAGTAATCTTTTTTAAACCTTCATTATTGTAATAGCTTCTTAACTGGTCTGCTCTTGTTTAATCTATAATCCATATTTCTAACCACTTTCATAGTAATTTTCTTTTCTTTATAAAATTTTTAAAAATTCATGGTATTTTATTTTTGAGTCTACATTCTCTTTCTCTTACCTCTCCCATCTCTCTCCCTGCCCCTCATTGAAAAAGCAAGAAAAACAAAATTAGTTAGAAATAACTAAGTTTATAGAAGTAAAACAAAATTCTGTGGCTATGTAAAAATAATCTTATTCTGCACTCTGAATCTATTACCCCTCAATCTTGAGGTAGGTAACATTTCACATAATCTTCCTAATGAGTCTTCTTAAGATTCTGCTACTAAAAAATTCCCACATTTCCTCAGTGATAACCACATAAATTAGAAAAATCTGTATTTAAAGTCCCTTGAGGTCTGGCTTCATTATATCTTTCTAGCCTTTTCTCATATGACTCTTTTTCACAAATCTGTGTTGCAATCAAATTGGATTGTTCTCCATTCCTTATTCTCATCTTGCCTTTTCCATGTTTATCCTTTTCTTTACATTGTGCTGTATGTTTGGAATATTCTTTCCCTCTTTTCCCTTTCTTTCCCTTTTTTCTCTTCCTCAAAATCCCAATCAGGGTGTAATATCCTCCATGAAGCCATCCCTGACTTCCCTGAAAGTGATCTGTACTGAAGTACTTTCCCCTGGGCCATCAAAGGAATCATTTGACACATTCTCAATCACTCAGACAACTTTCCACTGAAGCATAGGTATTTATTTACATTTCTTTCCTCCCTTTTAGAATGTAAGTTCTATTATTAAAAGGTCTATCTTTATATATTTGTTACAAACTAAAAATTCTAAGAGGTGTCTCTATAAATCTTGTACACAGCAATTGCATGTAGGTTAAATGAATAAATGAATGAAGGAATTTGGGAGAATATATCATGGTCTTTGGATCTCAGCATCTCTGCAAATTTCTTGGGAATGTTACATTGTATAAGTTAAAGGAAAAATATTTATAAGGTAATTTATGATTATTGGAATAAGACTTCAGGTAACAGCTCTTATACTATTTCACTTTAGTGCTATGTTGGAGAGTGTCCTCAAGCATGGCCTTAATTTTTCTTTACTATGTCAGCAGAAGGCAATTTCTGGAAAGTCCTACCAAGCTGCAGAAGTTTTGAATAGAGCTGAACAATGAGGATGCATGACTTCATTTAGAAAAGTCCTGAGAGGCTAACCATTGGAAGGCTGGTCTATAAGTGTTATATTTTTAGCCACAACAACTCATAAAAATGCAGAAGGGTTGTGAATTGCTGTGGCAAAAGAGAAGCATCCAAACCAGTGAAATTAGATATCCCTGATGTATTGAAACATCATTATTATAAAGATATGTAAGTCTGTAATGAGCTCATCATTGAAGAATATGATGTCTATTAAGTGAATAACATCACAAAATGTTCCTATTTCCCAGATTGTTTTTCCTCTTTCCTTTAAAAATCCAAACCAAAAGCGAACATCAATCTGCATAGAAATATTTATAACAGCTCTTTTTGTAAAGGAAAAAAACTAGAAATTGAGAAGATGCCCATGATGTGGGAAATGGCCAAAAAAGTTGTGGTATATGATTGTAGAAAGTTACTGTGCTATGAAAAACGATGAGCAGAAAAACATGGAAAAACTTATATGAATTGATGATGCAAAGTGAATTAGACAGAACCAGTTACAGAATTGATGTTACAAAAGCAGAGGTAGTAATCATGATCTCAGACAAAGTTAAAGCTAAAATAGATTTAAAGAAAGGAGAAAAATAGGGAAATTACATTGTATGTCAGCCATATTAACCAATATTGTTTTAGACTATTAAAAAAAAGTAGACAGTGTAAGCTTGGGATACTGCTGTGAGTGAGCAGAAAATGATAAGTTGGTGGATTTAAAAAATATAGAAAGATTTGAATTTATGAAGGAAGATATTATTTACCTTCAGAGAAACAGAGAACACTATGATCTTCCATAGATACAAATGCATGTGTGTATATAGGTATGATTATATATATATCTATGTGTATATATATATGTATGCATGTATACATATATAAAATTTGTGTATAGGCATGTATATGTATATGTGTGTTGCATATATCTACCTATGTTTAAGCATAGACTTCTTGGGGGATGGAGGAAAGGAAAAAAAAAGAGTAAAGTAAAAAAAAAAAAAAGCAGAGACCAAAAGAAAATCTACAAGGAAGCAATGAAAGATGGACAGCTATGAACATAATGTATAGTATATAGTATATAGGTTTTCTTGAAATATCAATTTAGTGATTAATATTTTGAATCCTCTTATGTTCTGCTGTGCACATGTCAATTTTTTCTTTTCCTATTATTTTGTATTCAAGTTTAATCTTTTTCAATGAATTAAAATAAATGTAACTGGGAAAAACAAATATTGTGAATATCAGATATTAGTAACACATTCTAAAATGTCATAGTGATAATTGCTTCCTACTGCATGATTACTGTTAAAAAAAAAAAGATAATTTATGTGACCAAGTACCAAAGGTGTTCACCATCTATTAATAGCTATTTGCCAAATTTGACCAAGTTGAATAAAATGATTTGGGTTTTTTGGTGGCATTAGTACATTTCTTGAAAACAAGTAATTCTACAAATAAAAGCAGATAGAAGCAGCTTGCTATGCTGCAAATTTGGAACAACAATGGGCCTGAATGATAGCAATAACATTTTTTCAGTCTTGTAGCCAATATATTTATTATATACATAAATTAAAAAAATATATGTATAATAAAATATAAAAATAGCATCCATAGATCATAAAAATAATTGAATCTCAACAATAATCCTTGCATAACTGGCTAAAATGCTTTACAAATATTATGTCATTTGATCCTCACAACAACCCTGGATGATAAATGATATTATTATGCACATTTTACCTATGAGAAAACTGAGGCAAGCCAGTGGTTAAGTGATTTGCCTAGGTTTACTCAGCTAGTAAATATCTAAGGTCACATTTGAATTCTGGTCTTCCTTATTATAGACCAGGTCTGTTTTTTTATTGCCTCATTTTGCCTCTAGAGATTTTTTCCTTAGTTCAAAACTGTATTTGTCTTTGTTGTTTTCATTCACCCATAATTCTGCCCTCTGGGAACAAGCATAACCAATGTAATTTTTCTATGTAATAACCTTTTATATATTTAAAGACAGCTCTCATTCCTTTTCCTCACTACCACCACTCCAAAAATCTTCTCTTACAAAAAAATACCTAACATATTTAACATATATTGGAATACCTGCCATTTAGGGAAGGGGTAAAGGGAAGGAGGGAAAAATTTGGAAGAGAAAGTTTTGCAAGGGTCAGTATTGAAAAATTACCTATGCATATGTATTGCAAATAAAAAGCTTTAATAAAAAAATTAAAAAAAGAAAAAATACCCCTAGTTTTAATATGTTCAAGCCAGGAGGTATTGTGTCTTTCTTCAGTCTCTAAATATCACCCAAACCTGGGAATATCTTTGATACTTAAAACCAGAATAGAGAACACATTCTCTCAAATGGTGGGTCACTGACAATGATCAGCCAGAAAAAAACATATCTGAATTCAAAATTCAGAAACAATCAGTTATAGTCCCAAGAGATTTTTTTTTATTTCACATAGCAAATCTTATCAGAGGCTTCAAGTGGGTTGGGTTCTCAAGGACTAACTATAACCTAATATTGATAAAGAAAAATACAACCAATTAAGTTAGATATTTTAAACTTATCCTGATATAAAGACCATTGATTAGAAATCACTTCACCATAATAAACCTAACAACCTTATAGTTTTTATAAATGATAGACAAATTGTTTTGGCTGTAACTTACTTTTAATTGCAAGCAAGTATGAAAATATCCAATTCCCTAAATTACAGTTGCAACTGGGAATTCTCACAATAAATTACCTTCCTTAGAAAATCTTCATCTCAACATTGGAAATACATGTTGGTCACATCTAGAAACTCACATAAAGTTATCAAGTATGAAACAACTATGTCTAACAAAACAGTTAACATTCATATAGCATTTGCTTTGTGCCAAGCATTTTTACATTCATGTGATCCTCCAGAACACTCCTGGAAAATGAGTTCACCAAGAACTGGTGTCTTGAGTTTGTCTTGGATCAGGAGAGTGGGGTTCTAGCTATTCCCAAACCCACTAAACATTTTTTTTTTTTTTTTTTGCTGAGGCAATTGGGGTTAAGTGACTTGCCCAGGGTCACACAGCTGTTACGTGTTTGAGACCAGATCCGAACTCAGGTCCTCCTGACTTCAGGGCTGGTGCTCTATCCACTGCGCCACCTAGCTGCCCCCATTAAACATTTTTACAAAAGGCTTGACTTCCTACTTGAAACAATTTTTTTTTCAACTGAAACATAGAAGGGAGGCTTACCAAAGACAGGCTGACTGGCTTCTTACCTCATGTTACATACTAGTCAGTGCCAGAGGCACCCAGACTCTCCCAGTTAGTGACTGGGCAAAACCTGCTGAGGGCTGGGATGGGTGGTATTTAGATCTTCCTTACGCCACACGTCTCCACACATGGAGTCCCTTGAATTGGCAAGGCACCAAAAATGTTGGGGGTACATGAAAGATGTTAGGTTACCCTGGAAATGGATCTCTGTGCTGTCTCTAAAAGATTTCAGGCTCAAACCATCTCCAAATCAAGCAAGAGTATTTATTTGGGAGAAGGGGTGACATATCCTGCTGGCCTCCTCCATAAGAGAGAGGGACTAACAAAAGGAATGGTACCTCAGAATTTACCAAGATGTTTCAGAAGGAATTACCCCACAGTTTAATTCTGTCCTGCAATCTCAAAAATGACTAATTTCCAGTATCCTTAATGATTAATCTCAAAACTTCTAGAATCTGCTAACATATTTTTAGCAGCTTTACAACTTTAATTATCTAGCTTTAATTCTGTAGCCTCAACTTGGCCATTGTTGGGACCACAGAAAGCTTTTCCTTTTTTTCCTCTAAGTTGTGAGTTAGTAATACTAATTTAGCTAACATACATAGATATTCTGCAGAAATACAGAAGCCAAATTTGTCTGTTTTCCTTTTTAAGAGGCAGTCTTTAGGGATAGGATAGAAATGGACTCAAATCTTTACCAGAAGCTGTAAAAAAAAAGTCAAAAGCTTCTATTCCTATAACAATTTGTCTCTCCTGGAAATGTCCTGGAGAAGTGAACAGTGGGAAATGTTCCCACAGGGAAATATTTCAGAAGCTCAAGTGTTCCCAAGGGGAAGCATGCTCAAACTGCAAGTTTTCCCAAGACCAGGCAACCCTAGTCAAAGGAAATATGCTTTGAGAGTGTAGCCCACAGAGTATAATAGAAGCTCACAATGACCCAACAAGCCTTCCTGAAGGCTTGAGATGTCTCAGCTATTGGAGAAGAACAAAAAGAAAAGGGGCTTACTTTAAAATGGAGGAAATAAAACCAGACTGTCCCCATACAGAACTGGAGAGAGAGAGTATTACCCCAAAAATGTATTGGGGTTATGGGCCAGTGTCTTGAAATATCTCAAAAGAACTTGTAGGTGGGGAGTGGAGCCAAGATGGAGAACTGCAGACAGCGTCCTCTGTGAGCGCCTGAGACCTTCCCTCAAACCCAAACTCCGCCTCTGAATTGGTTCTGGAGTGAGGGCACCACCAAACACTTGGACTACAACATACTTCTATCAAATATCTACTTTGAAAGAACTTCTGAAGTCAGTTTTAGATGGGCAGGGGATCGAGCAGCTCCCGGCGCTCAGACGCCAGTGCGCAGCTGGGGTGCAAGTCCGGGGCTGGGAAGGACCAGAAGTTTTTAGGCTGCCAGGAAGTCCCTGGGAGACGCTTAGGCCACTTTGCTCTGCTTGCTGGCAGGTGCTTTGGCAGACCTGCCTTTGATAAAGGGTGGATTGAGAGCAGCTGAAGGTGTGGTCCTAGTGCGGATCTAGTGAGATCAGCCCCAGACCGGAAGTCAACTAGGCAAATTGCCCCAGGGCAAATTGAAATCACTGCTGCTGCTGCTGCTGCAGAATTCCCTGCTGGTGACTGACACCTCTGCTGAAAATCATGAGCAAGAAATAGAGAGCTCTCACCATAGGCAGCTTTTACGGAGAGAAACTAGAGAAGTCCCCAGATCCTGAGATTCTGAAAACAATCCCAGATAAAGCCACAGGGGTGGACTTAAGCTGGTCTCCCTTTCAGAAGGCTTACCTGGAAGATTGCATAAAGAATCTCAAAAGAGAGCTAGAAGAAGATTGGGGAAATAAATTGAGAGCAGTGCAAGAAGGAAATATCGCCCTGCAACAGAGATGTGAAAAACTGGAAAATAAGTCTGGTGAATTGGAAAAAGACAACAATTCACTGAAAAACAAAATTAGTGAATTGGAAAAAGACAACAATTCACTGAAAAACAAAATTGGTGAATTGGAAAATGTTACCAAATCACAAGAAAATAAAAATAGTGAATTGGTAAAAGACAACAATTCACTGAAAAATAAAATTAGTGAATTGGAAAAAGACAACAATTCACTGAAAAATAAAATTGGCAAAATGGAAAAAGAATGCAATGAACCAAAAAATTCAATTGGCCAGTTACAAAAGGAGCTAAAAAAGATAGTTGAAGGAAATAATACCTTAAAAATTAAAATTGAACAAATTGAAATGAATGACTCAATAAGACTTCAAGAATCAGTCAAACAAAAACAAAAAAATGAAAAAAATAGAAGAAAATATGAAATATCTCCTAGGAAAAACAACTGACTTGGAAAACAGATCCAGGAGAGACAATCTAAGGATTATTGGACTCCCTGAAAGTCACAATGAAAAAAAGAACCTTGATGCTATCTTCCAGGAAATCATGAAAGAGAATTGCCTTGATGTTTTAGAATCAGAAGGCAAAGTTGGCATTGAAAGAATTCACTGATCACCTCCTGAAAGAGACCCCAAAATTAAAACCCCAAGGTATATTGTGGCCAAATTTCAGGACTATCGCACCAAGGAAAAGATATTACAAGCTGCTAGAAAAAAACAGTTCAAATAC
>JAJPUD010003496.1:29422-62912 GCA_023553655.1 Myrmecobius fasciatus
AAACTATATTTTACTAAAGGGTACCATAAACAATGAAGCGGTATCAATACTAAACATATATGCACCAAGTGGTATAGCATTCAAATTCCTAGAGGAGAAACTAGCAGAGATGCAAGGAGAAATAGACAGTACAACTATACCACTGGGGGATCTCAACCTTGCTCTCTCAGAATTAGATAAATCAAACCACAAAATAAATAAGAAAGAAGTTAGGGAGATAAACAAAATGTTAGAAAAGTTAGGTATGACAGATCTCTGGAGGAAATTGAATGATGATAGAAGGGAGTATACTTTTTTCTCAGGGGTTCATGGAACTTATACAAAAATTGATCATGTGTTAGGGCATAAAAACCTCAAAATCAAATGCAGAAAGACAGAAATATTAAATGTATCCTTTTCAGATCATGATGCAATAAAACTCACATGTAATATAAGGCCAGGAGAAAATAAACCAAAAGTTAATTGGAAATTAAATAATCTAAGCCTGAAGAATGAATGGGTGAAAGAGCAAATTATAAACACAATCGATAATTTCATCCAGGAGAACAACAATAATGAGACAACATACCAAAATTTGTGGGATACGGCCAAAGCGGTTATAAGGGGTAACTTTATATCTCTAGATGCTTATTTGCATAAAATAGAGAAAGAGAAGATCAATGAATTAGGATTACAATTAAAAAAACTAGAAAAAGAGCAAATTAACAACCCTCAATTAAATACCAAATTGGAAATTCTGAAAATAAAAGGGGAGATTAATAAAATTGAAAATAAGAAAACTATTGAATTAATAAATAAAACTAAGAGTTGGTTTTATGAAAAAAACAACAAAATAGATGTCTTTAGTTAATTTGATCAGAAAAAGGAAAGAGGAAAATCAAATTGTTAGTCTCAAAAATGATAAGGGAGAACTTTCCTCCAATGAAGAGGAAATTAGAGTAATAATTAGGAGTTTCTTTGCCCAACTTTATGCCAATAAATTTGATAATGTAAATGAAATGGAGGAATATCTACAAAAATATAGATTGCCCAGGTTAACAGAAGAGGAAATAAATTATTTAAATAGTCCCATTTTAGAAAAAGAAATAGAACAAACTATTAATCAACTCCCTAAGAAAAAATGTCCAGGGCCAGATGGTTTTTACATGTGAATTCTATGAAACATTCAAAGAATAATTAATTCCAATACTATACAAACTATTTGAGAAAATAGGGACAGAAGGTATACTACCAAATTCCTTCTATGAGACTGATATGGTGCTGATAGCTAAAGCAGGTAGGGTGAAAACAGAGAAAGAAAACTATAGACCCATTTCCCTAATGAATATTGATGTAAAAATTTTAAATAAGATTTTAGCAACAAGATTACAGAAAGTTATCTCCAGGATAATACATCTTGACCAAGTAGGATTTATACCAGGAATGCAGGGCTGGTTCAATAGCAGGAAAACTATCAGCATAATCAATTATATCAATAACCAAACTAACAAAAACCATATGATTATCTCCACAGATGCAGAAAAAGCATTTGATAAAATCCAACACCCATTCCTATTAAAAACACTAGAGAGTATAGGAATAAATGGGCTTTTCCTTAAAATGATTAGTAGCATCTACTTAAAACCATCAGCAAGCATCATATGTAATGGAGACAAACTAGAACCATTCCCAATAAGATCAGGAGTGAAACAAGGCTGCCCACTGTCACCATTACTATTTAATATTGTATTAGAAATGTTAGCTTTGGTAATAAGAGAAGAAAAAGAGATAAAAGGAATTAGAGTAGGTAATGAAGAAACCAAATTATCACTCTTTGCAGATGACATGATGGTATACTTAGAGAACCCTAGAGACTCAACTAAAAAACTACTAGAAACAATTCACAACTTTAGTAAAGTTGCAGGATTCAAAATAAATCCACATAAATCATCAGCATTCTTATATATTACCAACAAAGCTCAGCAGCAAGAGATAGAAAAAGAAATTCCATTCAGAATAACAGATGATAGCATAAAATATTTGGGAATCTATTTGCCAAGACAATGTCAGAAACTATATGAACTAAACTACAAAACACTTTCCACACAAATAAAATCAGACCTAGTCAATTGGAAAAACATTAAGTGCTCATGGGTAGGCTGAGTGAATATAATAAAAATGACAATACTACCCAAACTAATTTATTTAGTTAGCGCCATACCAATCAAACTCCCAAGAAATTATTTTACAGACCTAGAAAAAATAGTAGCAAAGTTCATTTGGAAGAACAAAAGGTCAAGAATTTCAAGGGAATTAATGAAAAAAAAAGACAGATGAAGGTGGCCTTGCTGTACCAGATCTAAAACTATATTATAAAGCAGTGGTCATCAAAACCATTTGGTACTGGCTGAGAAATAGAGCAGTTGATCAGTGGCATAGGCTAGGATATCAGGACAAGCTAGGTAATAATGTTAGCAATTTAGTGTTTGATAAACCCAAAGACCCCAGCTTTTGGGATAAGTACTCACTATTTGAAAAAAACTGCTGGGAAAATTGGAAACTAGTGTGGAAGAAATTAAGGCTGGACCCACACCTAACACCACACACCAAGATAAGATCTAAATGGGTTCATGATCTAGATATAAAGAGTGATATTATAACCAAATTAGAGGAACATAGGATAGTTTACCTCTCAGACTTGTGGAGATGGAATAAATTTATGTCCAAAGAAGATCTGGAACTCTTATTTGAACATCAGATAGATAATTTTGATTATATTAATTTAAAAAGTTTCTGTACAAACAAAACTAATGCAGACAAGATTATGAGGGAAGCATCAAATTGGGAAATCATCTTTACATTTAAGGGTTCTGATAAAGGTCTCATCTCTAAGATATATAGAGAATTGTCTCATATTTATAAGAATTCAAGCCACTCTTCAATAGATAAGTGGTCAAGGGATATGAACAGACAATTTTCAGATGATGAAATTAAAACCATCTCTAGTCATATGAAAAGTTCCTCCAAATCACTATTGATCAGAGAAATGCAAATTAAGACAACTCTGAGGTACCACTACACACCTGTCAGATTGGCTAAAATGACAAGAAAAGATAACGATGAATGTTGGAGGGGATGTGGGAGGGCTGGGACACTAATACATTGTTGGTGGAACTGTGAACGGATCCAGCCATTCTGGAGAGCAATTTGGAGCTATGCTCAAAAAGTTGTCAAACTGTGCATACCCTTTGACCCAGCAGTGTTTCTACTGGGCCTATATCCCAAAGAGATCTTAGAGGAAGGAAAGGGACCCACATGTGCAAGAATGTTTGCGGCAGCCCTTTTTGTAGTGGCTAGAAACTGGAAACTGAAGGGATGCCCATCAATTGGAGAGTGGCTGAATAAATTATGGTATATGAATGTTATGGAATATTATTGCTCTGTAAGAAATGACCAGCAGGACAATTTCAGAGAGGCCTGGAGGGACTTGCATGAACTGATGCTGAGTGAAACGAGCAGAACCAGGAGATCATCATATCCAGCAACAACAGTATTACATGATGATCAATTCTGATGGACATGGCTCTCTGCAACAAAGAATTGTCTCAAACCAGTTCCAATTGTTCACTGAAGAAAACCATATACACCCAGAAAGAGAGAAATGAAATATGGATCACAACGTAACATTTTCATGAACTTTATTGACATTTGCTTGCATTGTGTTGCCTTTCTCTGATTCTTTTTTTTTCTTGTAGATAGGATTTTTCTTGCATAACTTCTCAAGCATTTCAACATTATTAACATGTAGTGGACTTCCTGCCATCTAGGGGAGGGGAGGAGACGGGGTAAAATTTGTAATGGAAAGCTTTGTAAAGATCAGTGCTGGGGAACTACACATACATATGTTATACAAATAAAAAGCTTTAATTAAAAAAATAATCATATGAAAAGGTGCTCCAAATCACTATTGATCAGAGAAATGCAAATTAAGACAACTCTGAGGTATCACTACACACCTGTCAGATTGGCTAAAATGACAGGAAAAGATAAAGATGAATGTTGGAGGGGATGTGGAAAGACTGGGACACTGATGCATTGTTGGTGGAGCTGTGAACGAATCCAGCCATTCTGGAACGCAATTTGGAGGTATGCTCAAAAAGTTATCAAACTGTGCATACCCTTTGACCCAGCAGTGTTTCTATTGGGCTTATATCCCAAAGAAATCATAAGAGAAGGAAAGGGCCCCACATGTGCAAGAATGTTTGTGGCAGCTCTTTTTGTAGTGGCTAGAAACTGGAAACTGAATGGATGCCCATCAATTGGAGAGTGGCTGAATAAATTATGGTATATGAATGTTATGGAATATTATTGCTGTGTAAGAAACGACCAGCAGGACAATTTCAGAGAGTCCTGGAGAGACTTGCATGAACTAATGCTCAGTGAAGTGAGCAGAACCAGGAGATAATTATTCACGGCAACAACAATACTATATGAGGATCAGTTCTAATGGACATCACTCTCTTCAACAATGAAATGCTTCAAACCAGTTCCAATTGTTCGGTGAAGAGAGCCATATACACCTAGAGAGAGGGATGTGAAATGTGGACCACAACATAACATTTTCATGTTCTCTATTGAGGTTTGCTTGCATTGTATTTCATTTATCAGATTATTCTTTCTTGTAGACACGATTTCTCCTGCACAAAAAATGATGTAATAACTATACATATATTCGATTTCTTAAGTATTCTAACATAATTAACATGTAGTGGATATCCTGCCATCTAGGGGAGGGGTGGGGAGTAGGGGGGAAAATTTTTTAACAGAAAGCTTTGTAAGGGTTAATGTTTAGGAATTACCCATACATATGTTTTGCAAATAAAAAGTATTAATAAAAATTTTAAAAAAGAAAGTATCAAAAAAAAAGAACTTGTAGGCTTAGTCCTTCTTCAAACCAAGAGGAAAAGATTTTATTACATCCTAACAGTGGACAAAATCCACATGGCATAAATCCATAGCAATTAACAAGGAAAAGACAAGAGCTAAGTTCCCTAATGTAACTCACAATTAACCAGGAAGAAGACAGCATTAAGGAAAAAGATGCTATTAAGCCATGATAAGTTTCTAATGAACCCTCAACTCCATAAGATGGGCTAGATTCCTATAGGAGTCTTATCTAGGAATTACACCATTGGCTGGCTCCAAGGAGTTAGGGTCCCAATAGGGTTAGTTAGCTAATCCCTAATATTTATATAGTGTTAACTATATGTCAGATACTGTGCTGGGCACTTTAAAATCTTTATTTCATTTGCCCCTCACAACAACTTTGGAAGGTAGATGCTATTATTATCCCCATTTTAGAGATGAAAAAACAAAGGCAAACAGGGTTTCAATGCCTAGAACTAATTAGTGTCTGAGGCTGGATTGCAACTCAGGTCTTCCTGATTCTAGGCCCAATAATCTATTCCACTACACCCCATAGCTGTCTCTTTCCTAAAACCTGACTCTGCCATTGGCTAACTGTGTGATATTGAGTCTCATTATTTGAATCAATAAAATGTAGATAACAACACTTGAAGCAGCCAGCATTGTTGTAAGGATCAAATAAAATGATATTTATAGCTTTTAATTGTAAAATGCTATTAAATGTGTGATTATTGTTTTGTTTTTCACATTCATGTTCTAGAAGGGAGGTTTTTTTTTTAATAGTAATATAGCTCTTGTTTTTGTGGTTAGGAAGGAGAATTTGTTCTATTGAATCATTGTTTTTTTTTTTTCTGAACATAAACTGGCATTGAAAACTGACCTTTACGCCATCAGGAAGGTTTCATAAATTCCACTTTGCATAAAGGCAAAGAAAGCCCTATATTTTCAACCTACAAAAGCTAAAGAAAACAAAAATATTAATAATATGTATTCACTAGCAGTATCTTTTTGAAGGTACAATTTGTTGATCTGCTTAGCACTGGGAAAAGTCAACTAGTGAATGCAGGTTATTTCAAGGCTAACAGCATTTCTTTTTCCCCTTGCAGCTGTAAATGTTAAATTTTTTCATAATCCATCAAGTTCCTGAAGCCCACCCATAGCTCCATATGGGATCCATTTGGCAGCTATGTGGTTTTCAATGCCAATTGTAATAGGAATTTTGTAATCACCTAGACTCTGGAATTCGTTGTTTCTTGGCTGCTTTCTTGTGTGATTTTTTTCCCCATCTTATAACTACAATGCAACTCTGTCCATTGAGAAATGACTAGGAAATGGATGTCAGTGATTTATTTGGTGCAAAGAGTTGTGCAACACTGTGTTTCTCTGAGACAATGGGAAGGGGATCCTAGACTACAAATGTCAAATTAAAAATTCAGATTTTTCTTTGTTAACAAAGCCCCACACGGCTTATTAAAAGGTAGAAATGTATACTATTATCTCTCAAACTCCTTAGAAGGCTATAGAAAGAAGTGGATAAATTCATTCATCCAAACAATCATTGAATATTTATTAAGTGCCTAATAAGCTCAACATACTTTTCTGTCTCCCACAGAGATACAAACATAAGACTGCTTTGACCTCAAGGATATTATGTTCTATTGAAGAGATAGCATGGAAATATCTAAATATATGTCCAATATATGGATAATAGAACCAAGGTCATGGTTCCAGAAAGAGTACTTACTATTTTTTGACTGTTGTGACATAGGTATCATTCATGACTACTTATTCTCTCCAGTATCCATATCAGTTGCCAACACCTGTCATTTCTTTTCTTTTCTTTTTTCTTTCTTTCTTTTTTTTCTTTTTTTTTTTTGCTGAGGCAATTGAGGTTAAGTGACTTGTCCAGCATCACAAGGCTAAGGAATGTTAAGTGTCTGAGGTCAGATTTGAACTCAGGTCCTCCTGATTTCAGGGCTGGTGCTCTATTCACTGTGCCACCTCGCTGCCCCAACTCCTGTCATTTCTACTGTCATCACAACTCTTAAATATGCCTTCTCCCTTTCTTTAATACTGTCACCTATCTGGTATAAGTTCTTGTCACCTCATTCCTTGACTATTTCCATAATGTTTTGATTGGTCTCCCTTCCTGGCATCTACTCATTTTAGGGCATTCTAACTCAGCTGTTGAATTAATCTTACTAAAGCACAAGATTATCTCCATATTCCTCCCACCTCCCTCAATTAATCCTAATTGTTGCATATTACCTAGAAATTAAATACAAACTCCCTTCTTTGGCTTCTCCTCAAGACCCTTCCTACTTTTCCATCTCCTTACACTTTATTCATTTTCCATATATACTCTATGATCTTGCTGTCCCTCAGATCTAGAGAGAACTCTAGATTTAAGTTTGTCTCTTGGTTTTCCTATCTTCCTTCAAATCCCAGAAAAATTCCACTTTCTATAATTTTCCCAATCCCCCTTATTGTTAGTACCTTCTTCTATTATCTCCAATTCATCCTGTATATATCCTGTTTATATATAATTTTGTACATGTTTTCTCCCACATTTAAAGTGTGAGTCATTTGAGAGCAGAGATTAATTTTTTGTCTTTCTTTGTTCCTCTATACTAGGTGCTGGTGCATAATAAGCATTTAGATGCTTAACAATTTGAATTGTAAAGTATTATGTAAATATATTTTGTTATTATTAACAAGCCAAGGTGGTACACTTTTCATAATTCCTTTCCTCCTGCACTTTATGAGTATGTATGTGCATTCACCCAGTGAAAACTAGTTTGTGGCTGTTCATATGACAGATGGGCACAGAGAAGCTATATTTTTTTCTTCTTGTAGATATGGCTCTTTGCCAACTCTGCAGGATTTTTTTTAGCTGAAATTTGACAAAAAAAAAAATCTCCAGTCACTGGGGAAGCATTGCTGAAATCTAGATGACCATAGCAGATAAAAAAGTACTTTGTGCCTCCTTCAGTTGCTTATGTATCTTAACTGCTCAGTCTTATAGTGCAAATGAATTTGTTGACTATTGCCAATGTGTCAAAATGTGCTGATTCCTTCTGTTCAATATCCCATGCAGTCATAGCTGGACTTCTGAATAAACACAAAGAATACATAAAATATGTTTTCAAGGAGTGTTGAGAAAACTCCTTGCATCAAAAAGTATCTGCTCTCCAAAATCTGAAACCATTTAATTCATGTCAAATTTTGCATCCTGAGTCCAAATAGCAGGTCTTGGCCTTACCACTTGTCTGATCTTGGACAATTCACAGCCTCCTTGGGCCTCAATTTTCTCATACACAAAATGAGAATATTGTATTACATGACTATGCAGATTGGTCTAAATCCTTGAGCTTTTGATATCTTATGGCCCTAAAATCTCAGAACAGTCTCAGCAAATGCCTGGTCTTTATTTCCTGGAATATTCATTTCATAATCTCTGTGAAATAATTTTATTTTAAAAAATGTCAATGGCTCTACCTCAAAATATTAAGTATCCCAAGAGCTTGATAAAATTCATTTTTAGATTTCCTTTGCAAAATTAGCAGAAGTATGTAGATGGAGCCCACAGCAGGTGAAGTTCATGGACTCTTTCTCAAAATGTTTTAAAAATGCATACACACAATAGGTAGGATTCTCAAGAAAACTAATTATGTTGAAATACTAAAACAACTACAACCACCACCACCACCACTACCACCACCACTATTACTACTACTACTACTATTAATACTACTACTACTATTGTTACTACTACTACTACTTATTACTACTACTGCTACTACTACTACTACTGCTACTACTACTACTACTATTACTACTATTACTCTTACTACTACTACTTCTACTACTGCTACTGTTACTACTACAATAAGTTTATAGGTTCTTGGTTAAGAACCTCTGGGTTAAATGATCTCTTTGGTCTCTCCCAACTCTAAATCTTCCAACCCTACAATCTTTGCTTAAGGTTTTCAATATTTGTTGTCTGCTTAACTTTAAGGCTTTCTATTCCCTTAATTGAGATATTCTGCTCTATTCAGGCTACTCTATCCTCACTGAATACTCTGCTTGAATTTTCCCTGTAAAAACCAACTGATTTTAAATCTTATGCTTCCTCAAGCACAGTAGCCCATCTTCTGTATCTATACTTTTGTACATATTGTCCCCATACTTGGAATGTACTCCATGCTTACTTATGAGTTTTAGAATTCTTAGCTTCTTTTAGAGCTCAATCCAAGCATCAATTTCTTCATGAGATTTTTTTCTGATCTTCCTAGCTGCTAGTGTCAACCCCTGAAATGATCTTGAATTTACACACACCCCCACACCCCCACGCCCCCCCATATATATATATGTATGTATATATGTATATAGTGCATGTGTGTGTGTGTGTGTGTGTGTGTGTGTGCATGTTGTTTATCCCATAAAATGTAAGCTTCTTGAGGGCAGGAACTGTTTAAAAATTTTTCTTTTGAAAACCCAGGTCCCTAATACAGTGTCTAGCATATTTGTTGTTTGGTCATTTTTCAGTTGTGAACAATTCTTCATGACCACATCTGGGTTTTTTTTTTTTCTGAGGCAATTGGGGTTAAGTGACTTGCCCAGGGTCACACAGCTAGGGAATGTTAAGTGTCTGAGACCAGATTTGAACTCAGGTCCTCCTGACTTCAGGGCTGGTGCTCTAACCACTGTGCCACCTAGCTGCCCCTGGGGTTTTCTTAACAGACATATTGGAGTGGTTTGTCATTTCCTTCTCCAACTCATTTTACAGATGAGAAACTGAAGCAAACAGGGTTAGATGACTTGCTTCATATCACGTAATTAATAAATTTCTGAGATCATATTTGAACTAAGGAAGGTGAGTCTTCCTAACTTCAGGCCTGGCACTCTATCCAGTACACTACAAAACTCATTCTCTCTATAATAATAACTAATATTTAAATAGCTGGTTTTTATTTTCATTCTTTTTTTAAAATCTGAGTAGGATTTTCTGTATAGATGGCACAGGGGACCACTGAATCTGGAGTCAAGAAGAACTGAGTTCAAGTTCCATCTTCAACATTTACTATGAATTTGGGCAATTTACTTAAGCTCTCTGATTCAAGATTCTGCAGCTATAAAATGAATATAATAATAACACCTACATCTTGGGATTGTGGTGAAGATAAAATGCAATAATTTTTGAAAAACACTTACTACAGTTCTTGGCATAGAGTAGGTATGATATAATAACATTAATTATATCCTAGCAACAGCTTTGTGACCTACTTTCTGTTAGACTGTGTTGCTTTTGTTCCTTAGGTTGTCTATGCAACCTCTTTTTAAAGTAGTATATTTTGCTTCCATAGTAAGCGTATTTCTTTTCATGTAATTGGTTTCTTTAGCTTTTCTTTTAGATTGCTTTATATTTCTGTGTATTTATATTCTTAATCTATTATTCTCTCTTTTGTTTCTTTGGTTAGGTTTGCCATTGCAGATTCCAGTTTTTCTAATTTGTCCCTTATTTTTGTTGCATGGGAAATAAATTGTGCTCTCATAATTCTCACTTCTTTTTTGAACCACTCAAGTATGGTGTGTTATAATTCCATGTTCTCATCAAATTCTGCAGGGTCTTCTGTCTCTTCAAATATTAGATAATTTTCCTTTGTTTTGCAATACTTATTCACTGAAGCCTGAACTTCTTCACAGGATCTGGAAATTTTATTTCCTTTCAGTGTTACTATTTTTCTCATTTATCCATTTATGTTCAAGGTGATCCAGTTTACTTCTTCCTGAAATCTTTGATAATTTCAGTCTCCCCCTCCCTTATTTTCTTTATTGCTTACTCTCACCCTCAATTGTGGTTTCCTTAGGGATTAGTTCTTAAATCTTCTCAATCTTCTCCCATGCTCTGCAACATACAGTTCACTAACCTAGGTATCTGCTACAAGTGACTTCTGGGTGTTTAGAACTGGTTCTAGCTGAATACAGTCCAGCTGGAAGAGTCCGTCAGGCTTAAGGAAATGTTGCAAAGGTCTCCTCTTCATATTTCATATAATATTGACAATCAAATTTGGGGGGAGGGTCTCTCTCTCTCAGTTATTACTGCCAAGCTTCTTATAAGTCTTCTCTTTAATAGACTGATCACTCACCTGGAAGATGATCATCTACCTGAGAACTAGTGTGATTTCAGAAAGTGCTAAAGAACAATTGATATGCTTGACAAATCCAGGAAAAATGCCAGGAACAGAATGGAGGCCTATATACACTGTTTGTTAATCTGACTAAGGCCTTTGATACTATCAGTTATGAGGGCTTATGGAAAATTGTGTCCAAATTTAGTTGCTTGGAGAAATTATTAGTATTGTCAATTTCATAACAGCTTGCATGAATTCTGCATAACAGATGATATTCTTGCACTTTCCCAGTCACCATGGAATGAAGCAAAGTCGTGTGCTTGATCCCATGGTTTTTAGCATAATGCTTATAAAGTCAATTATTGCACTATTGGTAAATTATTTTTAACTTGAAAAGGCTACAAGCCAAGACTAAAGTAGAGGGGAAATTGGTGCATTATTTTTGTTTGTTTGCAGAAGAGTCTACACTCAGTGCAGCCTCAGAAGTTGAGATGCAACAAAGAATGGATTAATTCTCTGCTAATTTTGGCCTAACAATTAAGACCAAGAAAACACAGGTTCTCCATTAGGCAGCACCACACTATCCACATATAGAACCATCAGTTATAGCAAAGGAAGAAATTTTGAATACAGTGGATAAATTCACTTACCATAGCAGTATTTATTCCAGAGATGTACAATATTTGATGAAGTTGATTCATGCATTGCCAGAGCTTATTCATGTTTGGGAGTCTCCAAAGGAAAGTATGGAGAGAAGAGGTTTTAGACTTCCTCTCAAACTAAAGGTCTACAGAGTTGTGCTGACCTCATTGTTGTTCCCTGTGAAGAAACCTGAAAAGAATAACAGTGCCATGCCAAGAAACTGAATTGCTTCTATCTGTGTTTGGAAGACTCTGAAGAACACCTGGCAAGATAAGATACTGGACCTTGAGGTCCTTTATCCAGCTAATTGCCAAGTGTTCAAACTCTACTGCAGAGAGCACAATTTCAGTGGGCTGCCCACATTATTTAAATGTCAAATATATATTTACCTAAAAGACTATTCTATGGAGAACTCACAGAAGATAAACATTCACATGAAGGTCAGAAGAAGTGATACAAGGACATTCTCAAGGTCTCTTTAAAGAACTTTGGAATCTATTGCATAACATGAGAGATACTGGCAAAGGACTGCCCAGTATCATATGCTCACATTAAATACGGTGCTGTGCTCTGTGAGCAAAGCAGAATAGCAGTAGTTTTAAAGAAATATTTAGAGACAATTCCACTCCAAATGTCCACATGGACTATTTGTGTGCCCAACCTGTAATAGATCATTCTGAGCTCATATAGTCTGATCAGTCAGTGTCCTTGATTTCAAATAATGTTATCATTTTGGTCCTCATCGAGAATGAATGACAACCAACATAATATCCTCTACTAATGTCTCATTCTGATCCTTCAATAGAAGGATTTTGCCTCAGCATTTTGCTTCAGCATTTTGCCTCAGAACCAGAGCTTTGTAGCTCTGGTGTTATAGGGTTGTCCACTCCAGCTGTTGCTGATTTTATGGGATTGTTGACCCAGTTCTGATTCTGCTTTTGCTGCTGGGCTGTCTTTTCTGGAAATGGCAGTTTAAAGGTTTGCAGCATTGATGCTATGAGGTTATCTGAATGACTGTCAAGGCTAGGGCAAATTTCTGCAACCTGGTTAGGTTCTATATAGCATTGAAAAGAGAGAGGGAGGATGGGAATATGGAGATGGGTTTTGTTATAAACCTATATTGTGTCCTTGAGTCTTTTAGTACAGCTTTACTCTTGGTAGTATGGGAGTTAAATAAGAGATATTGATTGAGCTTAGAGTCAGTGAACATCAGTTCATGGATTTATTTTATTTAAGCATACTTTGGGATTCTAGGTATCTTAAGCCATGAAAACAACTGAAGTTGCTTGATTTTTGGTGCATAATTTCAGTTTTAGAGAGGTTTGAGAGGTCACAGAAAACAGAAAAAGTGTCTAGTTCTCTATCTTATAGCTGACATGACCCAGAATTTGGTGCTATTTCTTAAACGTCATCTAATCCATTCTTTCTTTTTTTTTTTTGCTTTTTTTGCTGAGGCAATTGGGGTTAAGTGACTTGCCCAGGGTCACACAGCTAGGGAATGTTAAGTGTCTGAGACCAGATTTGAACTCAGGTCCTCCTGACTTCAGGGCTGGTGCTCTAACCACTGTGCCACCTAGCTGCCCCAATCCATTCTTTTTTTAAAAAATTCATTAGTGGGCCCAGTTTATTATCCATTCACAATTTTTCTAAAGTATATGTTATGATGAACAATTTCTATGGGATATCCATCCAACTGAATGTCAAAATCTGGTTAATAGACAATCTTCATTTATCTATTCATTCATCAATTTTTTTTTGTTTATTTTTAGTGGTAGATTGTTAAATGGAACTTTTAAAAGGAATTTTTGGTCTCATTTAGAAGGCACTATGAAAAAGAAAAAATCTTAGTAAATCTGAATCAGAATGTATAAAAATCAATGATATTTAAGAATGTTTAGTGGTACACATTGTTTTTATATCACAATCATTTCTAGATATTTTAACTCCCTTTTCTAACAAAGAAAAACAATTAAGTGAAATTCACTGACGCACACGGACACTGACAATTAAATAAAATTCACAGTGACCTCTTCTGGTAATGCAGGCAACATTCCATGACTATAGGTTCTTATTTTTCTACTAAAAAGAAAAGGTTGTTTTCCTATTTCTTCTTTAGGGTCAAGATTAGTTATTACAATTACTCAGGATCCAGTTTCATTTATATTATTATAATCATTGTGTATGTTCTCCTGGTATTACTTATTTCATCCTTCATCAGTTCCTATAAGTTTTCCCATGTTACTAGAATCCTGCATAGTCATTGTTTCTTATAATACAATAATATTCCATCACAGTCACATAATAATATGTTTGGCCATTCTAATTGGTGGCCACTAACTTTGTTTCTAGGATTTTTTTTTACTTAAAAGTGCTATTATGAATATATCTGTGCATATTTATGCAGATATTTATGCCTTTGTGAGTGTATGAAGAGGCCAGGTAATGAACATGGTTAGCTTTTGAAGTAGTAAGACTTGGGTTCTTGTGTTCATGCTTACCTCTGACACATACTGGCTGTGTAATTGCAAGTAAGGCAACCAACTTCTTTGTTATTTAGATAAGTCTCTAAGATTTTACGTTGCAGAGATGGAATTTGTATGCATTTTTAGAGGAAATTACTCATCAGAAGTATACCAACTCAAATCTAGTCAACACATATATCTTGTGCCTTTCATCTCTAGTCACAGTTGTAAATTTTTTTTTTCATAATAACAATAACAATAACTAGCATTTATATAGAACTTTAAGGTTTACAACTTGTTTTGTATTGCTATTACTATTCACATTTTCCAAACTTAAAGAAATTAAAAGCTTGCCATGTATCACATAATTAGTAAATGTTTGAGGGAAGATTCAAACTCAGATCTTCCTGACCCCAAGTCCTATGTTTCATCCACTGTATTGTCTTCTTTTTGAATCAAAACAATCTTTTAAAAAAATCATTTGAACTTAAATGTAAAAGACATAAAAAATTTCCATTTATACAACAAAACAGAGATTCAATATGAAATCTTTAATCAACATTTCAGTTTACTTTTTTTTTTTTTTTTTGCTGCGGCAATTGGGGTTAAGTGACTTGTCCAGGGTCACATAGCTAGGAAGTGTTAAGTATCTAAGACGAGATTTGAACTCAGGTCCTTCTGACTTCAGGCTCTATTTGCTGCACCACCTAGCTGCTCCCCCAGTTTACTTAAAAAAAAAGAACTATGCAATATATATGCTACATATAATTTTCAAAGCAATCCTGCTTTTTTGTGCTTCCTTCTACATTTTCTTTTGTTCTTTATGGCACACTTTTTTTTTCTCTTTGCCTCCTCATCCTGCACTAGAGAAAGCTACTATTAGACCAGATATATATATATGTACACATATATATGCATGCATGCGTGTGTGTGTTGTGTATGTGTGTGTGTGTGAGAGAGAGAGACAGAGACAGAGAGAGAGACAAGAGAGACAGAGACACAGAGAGACAGAGACAGAGACATACTGAACAGCTTGATGATACAAAGGATAGCACTGGTTCTGTAGGCAGAAGGATGTGAGTCCAAATTCAGCCTCAGAAACTTTATTAACTATGTTCTTCTGGGGCAAGTCACTTAATTCCAATTGTCTCAGGGGGAAAAACCCACCAATACCCACTGCCACCAAAAAAACCCCAACAAACCATGCTATATGCAAGTATTTTTATCAATTCTTTCTTTAGAGGTGGATAACATTTCTCTCCATAGGTCCTTTTGAGTATTTATAATACTCCAAATAACTCTGTTGTTCTTGGGACGATATTGCTTTACTATATACAATGTTTTCTTAGTTCTGCTCATTTTACTTTTCACTATTTGCTCCAGGTCTTTCAATGTTTTTCTAAAATAAAGAAGTTATTGTTTTTCAGTCATGTCTGACCCATTGTGACCCCATTTGGAGTTTTCTTGGCAAAGAAACTAGAGTGACTTGTTATTATCTTCCTCAGTTCATTTTACAGATGAGAAAGCTGAGGCAAACAGGGTTAAGTGACTTGCCCTGGTCACACAGCTAGTAAGTACCTGATGCTAGATTTGAACTCAGGAAGATGAGTTTTCCTGATTCCCAGGATGGTACTCTGTCCACTGTACTATCTAGCTAACCTCAAATCGACTCAATATAATTAATACACTGACATATTATCATATAACCAACTAATTTAGACACAAGATCAAATAGAAGAAAATAATTATACAAAAATGTTTATTTCAGCATCTGAGTAAAGTGTAAAGAAACTTCTATTGTCAGGGCTTCTATTATGGCACCATAAAATTATCATGACACATTTCACTAGGTATGTCATAGATCTTTTATCTCTGGTCTATGTAGCCACAGAAACATTGTAAATTGACTACTAACCTGGAGGTAAAGGAAAAAAAAAAGTTTGGTTGCATACTGAATTATTGAAAGGAATACTCACACCATTTACAGTATCAAAAGTTAATCTTTTCAAGAATAGTGAGCTAACCTTTTGGGGATTTAATATAGTACACCCACTGGCTCAATATGGCATACCTATTGTATTAGCTAAGCTATTGGGATGGTATATGTTTCTATTTATAAGCTATCTATACTGTAACTAAACAGTTTAATTAATAAGTGAAAAATAAAAAAAAATATTGGGACAGATATAGCATTCTGTACAGCTTTCTCAATAATAACCCACAAAAAAGAGTCTATTCCTCAGCCAAAATCTAAGACATAGTTGCTAGGCATGGCTGGGTGGAGTCATTGTACTGCAACAGAGAACAGCACTTAAGCTTTTATAATTCAATAAGCATCCTCTCCTTAACACGAAGTGCCTCCTTTCTGCCAACTTCTAAAAATTAAATAAATTCTTACTAAGACACAAAGGTAGTCTTGCCAAGAAGGATTACTTGGAATGAAGGGGAAAAAAAAAGAAAACAGATTTCAAGTCCTTTAGCCCATCTAAATTTCCTGACTGTGATAAAATACACATTTATATGGAGCTCAAAGAGACCTTAAGTGTGAAAATAATTTTGTCCTTAATTTACGCTACATTTAAATGTTCAAGTTAAAATAAGGCATAAGGCATCTCTTTCTGTTATCTTGCTTAATGGATATGAGCAATAATCTAATTATTACCTTCCACATTGGATGCTTGAATGACAATCTTGTTCAAAATCAGTTACAACTATTTTGTAGCAGCTGAAAAAGTGACTAGGAATAGTCATTTAA
Organism: Myrmecobius fasciatus; assembly: GCA_023553655.1. Taxonomy (NCBI): domain Eukaryota; kingdom Metazoa; phylum Chordata; class Mammalia; order Dasyuromorphia; family Myrmecobiidae; genus Myrmecobius; species Myrmecobius fasciatus. The sequence goes on from JAJPUD010003496.1 coordinate 46,321, forward strand.
TACCACAATTAAAACTATAGGGACAGGGACCACTAATTACTTTTCTCTCAAGAGATGGTAAGCCTGATTTGTTGTTGGTCTTCTAGAATCATGTCTCTTAAGTATTTTAAAGTTTTTCTTTACAATATTATGATCATTGTATAAGTTTCTTTATTTTATTAAGTTTACTTATTTCACTTCATAAATTTTCCCAGGTATATCTTTCTAATATTTCATTTTATTCATTCAAAAAGGTTATATATTTGAATCACTCTTATATTTCTTGGATATCAAATCTTTATCAGAGAAATTATCTGAAAAGATTTTCCCTCAATTAATTGTTTACTTTCTGAGTTTAGCTACACTGATTTTGCCTGTGTGAAAACTTCTTAATTTTATATAGTCAACACTGTGCATTTTAATCTCCTAGAATCTTATCTATTGGTTTATTTCATCAACTTCCCCTGTGCATAATTGTGAAAAATATATCATCACATTTTTAAAAATTTGTTTATGTTTATGTGACATTTTGTTCAAATATTTATTTGGAGATTATTGTGTTGTTTGATGTAATATGTTTGTCTAAAACTAATTTCTTGTGGACTTCCCCATCCTCCCCCAGTTTTCCCAGTAGGTTTTGTGGAATAATAAGTCCTTTTGCAAGTATTTAGTGACTTTATTTTTTTTATTAAATACTAAGTAATATTTATGGCAGCAACAACAACAATAATAGCATTTGTAAAGTATCTACTATATTCCAGGCACTGTGTTAAGTGCTTTACAAATAATGTAGATGATATTATCCCCACTGTATAGTTTAGAAAATTAGGAAATTCAGACAAATAGAGGTTAATTGACCTCTCATTATTATTACATTATGTTATTTGTATAGTACATGACAGTATTAAATTATATTATAGTCAAAGAAATAATCATTATGACTATTTGGTAATAGTTTAAAAATAGAAAAATTGATCAGTGGGACAGATTAGGAACATAGACTCAAAAGCAAAAAAACAAAAACAAAAACAAAAATCCCCCCAAAAAACAAGGCATCTAGAAGGCAAAGTAGATAGAATGCTGAGCCTGAACTCTAGAAGATGTGAGTTCAAATCTGATCTCAGCTATATACTAGTTATATGACCCTGCCATGTACTGCTAGCCCCCTTTCCCCCATTATTTCCTTGGAGATTCTTGATTCTGGTTCCTTCAGATGAAGCTAATTAATATTTTTCACTAGGCAAGCAAAGCAGCACTTTGTTAGTTTGGTGTGACACTGAATAACCAAGTTGATTTTAAAAGTATTAACATTTTTAGCATTATGGAAATAGCCAAACATGAGGAATTAACTTCTCTCCAATTGTTTTGGTTTATCTCGGTTTCTATAAAGAGAGTTTTATACTCATATTCATATAGTTTCTGTATGTGTCTTGGTAGATGGATTCTCAAATATTTTATATGTTACGTAGTTATTTTCAAAAGAATTTTCTTTCTTTTTTATTGAGTTTTTTGTAATATGCAGAAAGACTAATCATTTATATGAGTTCATTCTATATTCTGCTACTTTGCTAAAATACATTTCAATAAAATTTTCTTTGAATGTCAAATTCTTTAAGTAGACATCATCTTACTTGCAAAAGTGATCATTTTGATTTCTTTTTGCCTTTGTGTAGTCTTTTAATTTTTTTTTATTTCTGTAGATAGCATTCCTAGTATTATATGATGTTCAAATAAAGTCGTGAGTAGCAGAGGTAGCATTCAAACCCAAGTCTTTTGATATTCCCAAATCAGTAAACTTTCCTTTATATATTACTTTGACAAATGTACAGATCAAAATTGAAAATTTTTTGACTATTTGTTGAATGGATATATAGTTATTGATCTTAAATGGGAGAAACATCTTGATATTTGGTTGCATTTTTCATTTTTCATCCAGACAATTACATTACATACAATTGTAAGCTTGACCACTGCTGAACTATTCACAGGGAATTACAAGAAAAAGAAAGAGCATCATAAATTGTCTATGTTATCTTTCTTATATGAAGTTAGCACTCAGTTTTGCTGCCATCCAATTATTACATCTTAAGCAGCACAGTTGTTTTGAAAATCTGATTAGCATGTGAGATCTTCCTGACCACAAGAATGCCTCAGGGACATGACATTCTTATCCATCAAAATAGAATCAACACAGCAAACACGTAGCTATGTAATACTAAACTTACTAAACACCAACTTACTAAAATTAGTATCTTTACTAGTCTATGTTCAGTAATAATTAAGTAACCATAGGTCTCTTCACCTTATTAAGTCTTAATTGTTCCTTGGAAGACAAAGTTTTGTCATTTTTCCAGCCTAAGATGATATTTCTAGTCTGTTTTTCTCTTAGTATTGATTTAATGGATAAAAGTATGCAAATTTCATCTGCAGAGTTCAGCTATTTGTTAAAGGAGAATGTTTTGTATTTATTTAAGGTTTCCTTAAAAAAATTAAAAATCAAGAAATCTTATGATAGGATGATTTCATAAAGATATGGATAGACCTACATGAACTGAAGTGAGTAGAACCAAGAGAACATGGTACACAGTGGCAACAAAATTATGTGATGATCAACTCTGATGAACTTGGTTCTTTTCAGCAATGAGGTGATTCAGGCCAATTCCAGTGGATTGGTGATAGAGAGCCATCTCCATCCAGAAAAAGAGCTGTGGGGACTGAATGTGGATCACAATATAGTATTTGTACCTTTGTTTTGAAGTCAATAAACTTGACTCCAGTTCTTTTTGAATTAAGCTTTATTTTATTTTCAAATGAAGATCCCTATTCTCCCTTCTCCTACCCTCTTTCCTGGAAGAAAACAAGAAAAAAATCACATATAACATGACCAATACTTGACAAAATTTAGAAGTGTTTTATTACAGACATTAGTGTGACATAGGAATAGAGAAGTGGATGACAAGTTTTGTTTTGTTTGTTTGTTTTTTTTAAATTTCTCAGTGTTCTGGGCAACTCTATAAGTTGCAGAGCTGCCTTGGTAGAAGGAGTTTCTTCAATGGAAATTCTCTGCAACAATGAAGGCTCAGTCCCATGGTCTACCTTGTTATCAACTCCTGCATTCTCTGCCTCAGATTATTAAAGTCATGAAGAAGCAGCATTTTAAAAAAAGTGTTAGAAGTAGTAAATGAGGATTCATTTGAAAACATGGCATGTTATAGGGGAGAAAAAGTACATCAACAAATCACTTAAAAATACAAAGTAAAGAAATACAAAAGTGAACACAATAGGAATAAATTCTCACTAACATTGTTAAATATATAGTGCATATATTTTTTGAAAAAACACACCATGTAATAGTTTTTTTAATACACTCTTCTTTTTTATTCTTTGTTGTACATTAAAATGTTTGTTGGTGATTAAATTCACAGTAAAAAAATAGAAATAAAATAAAAGACACATTGTACTCAAACTAATGCCATTTTTTTTCTTTTGATGCAATTATTAAACTAATATAGGTCAGGGAACTGTAAAAGACAACAAGGCATTTGATAGAATCTTTTCTGGTACCTTTGGATACAAGACAGATGAACTCAACATTCACTAAACTGACCGGACTCAAAGAGCATTGGTTCTCAATAATTTCTGTTTTACTAACATTTTTCAACAGCAACAAAATATGTTGTTATCTCTCAAATTAGTTTAATATACTATTCAATATTATTTTATATTTACTCATTAAGTGCCTACAATAATTAATATGATCATATTTAACCTCAAAAGCTCTTACAATTATGTATTACAAAAATATAAAAATTTATTCTACCTATAATTATGACAATTCTAAATGTAAATAAAATTCCAAGATACATTATGAAATAATTATTAATATTTGATATAGGATATTCTGTAATAATTAAAAGAAATAATAAAACAAGACCTTATATTCTTACCATTATATTCACATGAAGTCAGGAATACTCAAGATTTCTTTGAAGAACTTTGAAATTGATTATGAAACATGTGAGACACTGGCAGAGGACTATCCACATCATGTGCCTGCATCAATGGAGGTACTGAGCTCTATGAACTAAACAGAATTGCAGTAGCTCAAAAGAAACATGAGATAGGGAAATTTATAGACATCTCCACTACAAATATTTATATGAACTATTTGTGTTTAGCTTGTGGTAGAGCATTCTGATTTCATATTGCTCTGATCAGCCACAGCTAGATACACCATACCTTGACTCCAACATAGTGATGCCATTTTGGTCCTCTGAGAATGATTAATAACAACTAACCGTGTGTGTGTGTGTGTGTGTGTGTGTGTGTGTGTGTGTGTGTCTATCTATATTAATATACATATTAGATACAGATAGATATACACCTATGCATACATATACACATACAGACATTAGGGGGAACCAACTATGTTCCTTGGCAACTTATTCAACTTTTGGTTAGGGTTTCTCCTTAAATCCATTTGAAATACACTTTGTTGTCACTTTAATTCTCAGATATTGTGAAATATAGGTTGCCTAGGCCAAAGCTCAAACTACCACTACCTGCCCCCTTCAGTATTTCCATTCTTAAATCTGGAATCTATGGTCTATTGCTAATAGACTATACTTTGTTTTAGACCTATGCCTTCTCCTCACAAAATACTTCTATATCTATCCATCTATCTATAATATTTTTTATATTTGTGCATGTTGCATCCACTCTCCATGGTAGCAATTAATGCATGCTCCTGGAGGGAAATTAAAATGCTGAATACAGAACAATACTCTATGATTGTTCTCTTTGCTGTCCCAGATTATATCTTCTATAATTACCATATACTATGCTCAGGTTAGCAAATTAATAAATACCCTCTCTATCGATCTGAATAAATTGACTTTTCGTAGATACTGTAAGAGAAGACACAGTATAGCAAATTTTCAATCAGGAAAACCTGGCTTCAAATCCTGCCTCTGGCACATAATGGTTCTGTGACCCTGAGCAAGTAACTCAATCTCTCAGTGTCCCCAGACAACTCTCTAAAATTGTAAATTGCCTGCATTTGTAGAAAAAGTTCCTCATTGGGAGCTCCTTATATCAATGAAATCACAGGGCTAGTAAAAAATACTATACATAATTTTCCTCTAAATATAGAACTACTTGATTGATACAGGAATCATAATTCTTTTCTATGGATGATAGAGAATCTAAGCCAATTTAGATGGTGTAGCAGGTAGAATATGAGACAAAAAAGAAGAAAGATAAATGTTCCCTCTCTTGTGGATCTGTTTCCTGATTTGGTAAATTGACTTTCTGGTTGTGCTGAGGGAACTGTATTATATCAATATCCTCCATTTATGATGTTTCTGTTTATTAGAGCAATTTTTTACATTGTGTTCACTTTATATAGATACATTTTATTCTGACAAACCATCAGAAAAAAACATGTCTTCTTTTCATTCATCTTCATGGACATAGTATATTTTATTGTACTTGTTCTTGTCTATGATTAGCAACTTCAGCTCTATAAATTTGTTTCCTCTATGTCAATTGAGAAGTGAGAATAGTGGCAACATTTCTTAGGAATCCAAGGAATTTTTGCATTCATCCTCAGTTTCTTGTCCTTGCTATTTTTTATACATTAAAAAATTCTGAGCTTGCTGAAGAGTTGCTTATGAATGTATATGGATCTTTTCAAGCAGCTCCCCATTTTTCCTTTTCACTGGAAGCATTTCTGCTTGTATTTCAGAATGTCATTCTTTTATTTTTATTTTGAATTTGAGAAATATGAAATAAACTGGGTAAAATAAAATGGGTAGTTCTATATATATATATATATATACATAGTATAACAGAGAGAAATGTTTGTATGTGAAACTATTTCTACTATTTAAAGATTACATTTATTTCACTTATATAATAAATTCAACATGTAGCTTTCAAAGCTGCCTTAAATGACTCTTTCCTTCCCTTCCCTTCCCTTTCCTTTCTTCCTTTCTTTTTTTTCAATCAAGAACAATATTTATTAAGCTTTTAATATAATGCTTAGCATTATCTAGTTATCAAGTATTTCCCCTCATTACCTTTTCACTCACATGAAAGAAGAAAGAGAGAAAGAAATAAGGAAAGGAGAAAAAGAAAAAAAAAAACATCTCCCGTAACACATAAGCACAGTCAAGCAAAACAGATTCCCACATTGCCCACATTCAAAAGTGTGTTTTTTGAGTCTGCATATTAGTCCATTGTCTCTCTGATATAAGCTGTGCAGGATTTTTTTCCTCCAAAGTTATAAATATTTTATTACCCCCTCCCCCCCAGAATTCTTCCTTTTTGGTCCTTTGGAATCACTTAGCTAATCAGAGTTCTTGAATCTTTTAGAATTTTTTAAATGTCAGATTTTCTATTCAACTCTTGTCTTTGTGTTAAGAATTCTGTAAAGTCCTTTATTTCATTAGATATCCATCCCCCGCCCCCCAAAGGTTTAATACTATGCTTATCAGAATAGGTATTCTTGGTTGTAATCCTTCTAGAACATCATATTCCAAGCCCTTAATTTTTTTTTTAATATGGAAGCTAAGTCTTGCATGTTTTTGACTGTTACTCCAATGATAATTGTTTCTTTCTAGATGTTTGAAGTATTTTCTCCTTTACCTGGGAACTCTAGAATTGGCTATAATATTCCCAGGAATTTTTAATTAGGGATCTCTTTCAGGAGAAAATTGGTGGATTCCTTCAATTTCTATTTTACCCTGTTAGGATATCAGGACAGAATTTCATTTATGATTACTTGAAATATGATATCTAGGCTATTTTTTTTGTTTATGGCTTTTAGGTAGTCCAAAAGTTTTAAATTATATTTCTTTGACCTATTTCCCAGGTTAGTTCTTTGTCCAGTGAAATATTTCATATTTTCTTCTATTTATTTTCATTCTTTTGACTTTGTTTTATGGTTGCTTGATATATTTTGAAATCATTAGCTTCCCCTTGCCAATTTTCATTTTTAAGGAATTCTTTTAAGTGAATTTTTGTCTTCTTTTACTGTTTATCCAATTCTGCTTTTCAAGTTATTTTCTTCTTGAGTATTTTTGTTCCTTTTTTTTAACCAAGTTGATTCTCTTTTCATATTTTCTTGTGAAATGCACATTTTTTCTTTTTTTTAAAACAACTTCTGTCTCTGTTATTTGAAATCCTTTTGATAGATCTTTCAGAAATATTTCTTGTGCTTACATCCAATTCATCATTTTTTCCTTTGAGGCTTTGCTTGTAGCTATTTTGATACCTTCAAATTTTTTTATGATATTGTATAAATTGTTCTTCCTGTTCTTCTCATTTCATTCTATATTTCTTAACCTGGGGAAGCTTGTATGAATAGAATTTCATTCTTGACAGTTTTCTTTCAATCTTGGGCCAACTTTACCTTTCAAAATATTAGTGCGCTGGATCCTACCTAAACTTTTTTTCTGAGCACTTTGAAATCTATTCTTTTAAAATATGGGATTCCTGTATATGAACACAATTACAAAGCACTTTCCACACAAACAAAGTCATACCTAATCAAATGGAAGAATATCAAGTGCTCATGGGTAGGCTGAACTAATATAATAAAAATTACAATTCTAGCTTATTTAATTTACTTATTCAGTATCATACCAATCAAACTCCCAAGAAATTATTTTACAGAGCTAGAAAATAATAACAAAGTTTATCTGGAAGAACAAAAGGTCAAAAATTTTAAGGAAATTAATGGAAAAATGCAAATAAAGGTGGCCTAGCTAAACCAGATCTAAAACTATATTATAAAGCAGTGGTCATCAAAACCACTTAGTACTGGCTAAGAAATAGGCTATAGGGTTACTGTTACATTATTCATGTCTTTTCTCTCTTTACTGTAATAATATCTATGATGCAATGGTTTTTGTCTCTAAGGTTTCTTTCATTTCTACTTCAGCTACCAGTTTATCCTTGTTAATGAGAATTAGGTTCAGAATAGCAATATACATAATTACTTCCTCTACTTTTTGAAGATTGAAATAATCATTACTACAAGTCAAACATTTCTAAATCACTCATCTTTTGGCATAGAGCGGCTACCAAGAAATATTCCTTGCAATGCTAAATTATCCTGCTCTATGCCAGGTTCATCATCTGTTTTTCAGATTTTTACCTAATTCTTCCTTCTGCTGAAATAGTCTATACTATACCTTTGACACATAAGGTTTTTTCTTTATACCTGAATTGTCCTTTACCCAAGTCATTTTTACCATGTTTTTTTTTCCTCTTGGCTTCCTGGCAAAAAATTTGGAACCATTTAGGACTATCCAAAATTAAAGTTTGATATGATAGTACACACCTGTTATGCCTACTACAGAGACACAAAATGAAAGTAGATAACTCCTACAGAACGGTAGGAATTCTGACTATAATAAGTCAATTTGTTTAGGTGTCTATACTAAATCTGATACCAATATGGTAAGCCTTGGTGGGGGCAGAGGGACAAACAAAAGGGATGGGGGCACCAATGTGTCTGTAGGGAAATAGGTTAGATTAGAAATAGCCCAGGTTAAAAATTGAGAAGAAAGAAAGATTCAGTCTTCAAAAACATAAAAATGAGACAAATGAAAACAACAAAACCAATTACATTAAGTATTAGCTCTTAGAAGGCGGTATACTAACATTGCCAAGTTATTATTGACTTTTCATAATTCAGCCTTGGATTAATGCTCAGTCTTTGGTTTTGAAGTTCATACAATTAGTAATTAATGGACATTTTCCAAAACATTGAAATTGGTTTTCTCTGCTATAAAGTCATCCTATGTAACTTGAAGTGGAATATTACTCAATGCTTGGTTATGCTGTTCAATTTCAATTTTATTCATGTCTTAGCTCACTAATATCAACTAACTGAAGTCTTCTCCATTTTCTTCAAGACCCTCACATTCTATAATATGTATAATAATATAATATATATATAATATAATGATATATAATATAATAATATAATTTTTCCTAGTTGATAACATCACTTATTAACTTACTAGAGCAGGGATTATTTCTTCTCCTTTTTATCTCAGTGTCCTAGAATACTACTTGGCAAATAATAGGCACTTAATAAATGCTCATTAATTGATTTCTGCCTCTAAATAGTTTACACTTTCTTTCCTCCTATTTTAGAGAATATGTAGACCTCTTCCTTTTCAAGTGTGACTCAAATACCACATCTTTTTCTTAATTTGGCCTACTTTTTCCTCTTCCTAATTAAGACTTTTATATTCTAGCCACAATCAATTTTGTCCAATAAAAAACCTCTGCTTAAGAAAAAAATGATCTACTTGTTGTTTCCCAAATTTATAATGAGGTTTTTTTTTAACCTCTTTGTTCAAAGCTTTCCTAACTACTTGACATGCAACCTCCCTTTCTATCCAACTGTTTAAATTTGGTCTGTACCTCAAAGACCTGATCAAATTCCTTCTCCTCTAAAAACATTTCTCTGACTGTTCCTACAAGAAATGATATTTTTCTCTTCTGAATTCCCATAAGAACGTATTGTCACTTATACCTTAACCTATACTTCAGACTTCTTTCCCTCTTCTTATATGGCTACCTTCCCACCTTGGAGAAATCCCAGTCCTGGGGGACCATTCTTGTGATTCTAACTTCTTTTTTCCGAATTCTATTTCAAGAAGGATTCAAGGTCTGCTTCAACTCACTCAAGATTCAATCTACTCTGGAATTCTTTTCCTTTGCCAGCTCTTTACTCTATACTCTCTCTCTCTCTTCTCCATTTTCTAGGTCCCTTTTATGTATCATATTACCTTATTAGGATGTAATTTCCTTTAGGATAGCCAGTATCTTGGGTTTTTTTTTTTGGGGGGTATACCTTTAGTGCTTAGCACAATGTCTAACATATCATATGTACTTAATAAAAGTGCTGTCTCTAATATTTGATAATGAGCAAATCTACCTTTACTATTAGTTCTCCTTACATGTAAGTATGTCTTATTTCTCTAGATAAAGTTCTCTGAAGGTAGAGATTATGTTTCAGAGCCCAAACTATGAATTTTTATGCCAAGAGCAAGTTTAGTTGGTAGGGTGGAGAGGCAGGAGTGGTGGAGGGCAAACTAACAACAGCTACTATTTTTCTAGGAGAGGAGATGATTCCTTTCCCAGAAAACTTGGCTCTTTTTCTGTAAGAAATTAAGAGAGAGGGAAAAGGTAGGACTTGGAGAAATGGTCCTTCTTTAAAGGGGCAACAGGATAGTGGGGTAATTATCATTAGAGTGGTCATTTGATCTCACAGACCAGTGGAAAGCAGTGTAATTAGGCACAAGGATAAATGTCATCAAATGGAGGAAGTAAGATTCCCTAGGTGTCAGTACTCTGATCCAAAGTTTGAGTCCTTCACTAAATTCTTTACCCTTCACTAATTACAATTTTACTATTTTCATACTTCTTAATATCTCACTGAACACCTCACAGTTCCTTGAATGAGAAGGATCATAGTATATGGGTAAGGAGGATGGAATTGGAGTGGAGAGATCAGGATTGAAGACCTGACATTTACTAACTGTAACCATGGCAAAGTCATTTAACTTTTCTGAACCTTAGTTTCCTCATCTGTCAGATGATGGTCCTTGTAGTATATGTCCTATCATATTATAAAAGAAATTAAATGAGATATTATATAAAAGCACTTCATAAATTTCAAAGTACTAAATGTTTCTATTATTATTATGAGAAGTAGTGTGGAATAATGGGTAGAACCAACCTTGGAATCATAAAGATTTGTATTTAAGTCCTCCTTCTGTGATGCTGGGCAAGACATTTAACCTTTCATTCAACTTTCTAAAACTATACTATAGAATGAGTGCCAATTTTTAGTGGTAGAAGTTTCTCAACAGAGGTATCTTAAAATGATGAAATTAGTAGTCCAGTACAAGAAAAAAAGTGCTTGATAAATGCTTATTCATTGATTTTTTGATAGATTAATATTTGTGAGACACATTTAGATTTGCAGAGCCTTGTATTGATTACTTTAAGAGCCAGAGTAAGGTCATACAATTTATTTCAGTTGTTCTACAGATGCTGAATAACCCTAAATGGTTGTCCATGTTTAAAGCAGGGCAGATACTTAAGTGTATGTGTATGTGTGTATGTATGTATGTATATATCTATCTATATAAAATTTATACGTACATGTAGGATTATATACATACATATATACCCATAGTTCATTGCATATATATTTATACATAAAAATTATGTTTGTTAATTACTAATAAAATGGATTTACAAACAAAAGACAATAGGCACTATTCTCACTTCTTAAATTGGCATAGAAAAATCAAACTCACAAATCTAAAGTGATTAAACAGTCAAGGTCAAGTGCTGGACTGAAATATACTTGTAGGTGTATGAAGATGAATGATTAGAAGATCGTTTCTTTGGAGTGGTCCAGTTCTGTGTCAAACCAACCATGAATTATTGTTGCTAGACTGAATCTATAAAAGGTGAATATTGTAGGTAAAAAACTTAACTAATAAGAGGAAATGCCATATTGTATATATAATGGTGCACATTGGTTTAGTGTAATTCATTCATCACCTATACATAGTTTACAAAAATTAGGAAATAATCATAAGTAAGAGAACATTTATCTTTCCTTTTTTCTCTCATACTACATTTGGTGTGTCATCCAAGTTGGCTTAGGTTCTCTATCATCTATAGAAAAGCATAGTGATTCTTGTATGAGTCAACCTAGGTATTCTAGATTTAATGAGAGAAAATTTATTTATAGTTTTTTTTTTACTAGCCCTGTGATTTCATCAGCATAATGAGCTCCCTAAGTTCTTACCAATACAGATGGACATCTCTGCAATTTTTAATTTTAGAGTTGTTTGGGAGCACTAAGAAATTAAGTGATTTATTCAAGAACACAGTCATTATGTGTCAGAAGTGGGATTTGTAATAGGATTTTCTTGTCTCTGAGATCTTTCTATCCACCATGCCATATTGTCTTTCACAGTAAAGTTTAAAGGTTAAGACATTCATAAAGATAAGAAGTTCATTTAATTATTTTATATTGCAATCTGAGAATAGCCCATAACAATTGTAGGAGATACAATCAAGGATAGTAGGAAAAAATATTTATCAAGCATTGGTGATCACAAAATCTCTCTGTATATTATTCTGATTTTCTTGGCATAGAAACTCTTTTTCTTTTTCTGAGGAATTTGGAGTTAAGTCACTTGCCCAGGGTCACACAGCTAGGAAGTGTAAAGTGTCTGAGATCATATTTGAAATCAGGTTCTCCTGACTTCAGAAGCAGTGCTCAAACCCCTGCACCACCTAGCTGCCCCAGCATAGAAACTCTTAATCTCTCAAAATTATACTAATTGAGCCTCATTAGTTCTCCATGCTTCAGTTTGCCAGATATGAAATTAGAAAAGAATGAAAATCTGAAATGTGTGATTCCTAACATGATGCAAAAGACACTCAATCAGGAAAGATGGTTTCTGGAAATCTCATACATAATACCTATGAAAATGTAGAAACAGTATCCTGGGGAAAATAAAGTATACTTGTGAAGATCTCCATTATTATTTTCAGTTATGCATAAGGCAGATTTGTCATCAATAATAAAAAAAGTCCCCATATACACTAAAATATTCATAGTTGCACTTTTTGTGATAGGAAAGAATTAGAAACAAAGAGGATGCCCATCTATTGGGGAATACCTAATCAAGTTGTGGTAAATGAATGCAATGGAATATTACTGTGCTATAATAAATGCTGAGTTTTTTCTCTTCTTTTTTTTTCTTTTTAGAAATGATATTTATTATAAGAATTGATTCTCAGTAAAGAGGAGGGAGGAAGAGAGGAAAAATAGGTGAAACTCTAAAAGGATAGAAGGAACTAAGAAAAAAAGGAAGAAAAGACGAAATGAAATATTTCTTAAGAGGTTACTATATGCCAGGCACTATTCTAATGTCCTAATATTCTAATATACAAATATAATAAAAAAGACAATTTATGTCCTTATGGAACTTTTATCTTATTGGAGGACAAGAACCCACAAAAGGGCATTGAAAAGCAAGGGTGGAATTAAATAGGGAAAAGAAGGTACTTTATATACATCGTTTTGAAATCCAAAAAGTCAGGAACAGAGAATGAGATCAATAATGGAAGCTGCCTTATTAAGGATCAACTTTCCATTTGCCCTGAAGTTGAACTTTTCTTTTTCTGCTGTCTCCCTAGAATGTAAACTCCTTAAGAGCAGAACTGTTTTGATTTCTATTTGTATCACCAGTGCTTAGTATAGTGCTTTATTCATATTAAACATTTAATAAAATGCTTTCCCTTCATTCATTCCAAGGGAAGAGAACATGCCATTTAAACACTTTGCATCTCACCCTGATCTTTGCTCAGTGTTCTGCACACAAGCTCTTAATAATTTTATCAAATGACTGAATAGATGGATGAATGCACAATAGTTCTGACAGTTGAAAACCTGCAGTTCAGGAATCTTTTCTGCCAAAATGCAAATTGTACTCAACTTCATATCTTTTTTGGTAAATAACTTATAAAAGAAGCAATGTGCTAGAGGGGGCAAAGAAAGTGGGCCTGATATCAGGAGGGAGATGGAGTTCAGATCCCACTTCTGACACTAATTTCATTTATTTTATTTTTTTTTTGGAGGGGGAGCAAGTGTTACTAGACTAGTAAATTAAAGAAATGCTATATAGATAATATTAAGAGAAACCCCGTTATAATAGACAATATTTTGAACCTGGAAACATCAAGATCTTGATTTTAATCCTCTTGCTAGTACTTACTGTGTGTCTTTGAGCAAATTGGTGAACCACCTCTGATTTTATTTCCTCATCAGTAAAATTGGGTTAAATTAGCTTTGTAGGATTTAATATCCCAGACTTGTTGTGAGGGTCAAATGAAACTCTGTATAAAAAAACTTTTAAAAACTTAAAAATTCTTATTGGAATAGCCTGTCTTTCCAGTCTTCTTGAATTTCTTTTTTTTTAATTAAAGGTTTTTTTATTTTTAAAACATATGTGTGGACAATTCTTCAACATTAGCTGTAGCAAAACCCTGTGTTCCAATTTTCCCCTTTCTCCCACACCCTCCCCTAGATGGCAAGTAGTCAAATATATATTAAACACGATAGAAATATGTTAAATCCAATATATGTATACATATTTATACAATTATTGTGCCCCACAAGAAAAAAAGAGAAGCAAAACAAAATGCAAGCAAACAACAAAAAGAGTGAAAATGCTATGTTGTGAACCACACTCAATTCCCACAATCATGTCTCTGGGTATAGATGTCTCTCTTCATCACTGAACAATTGGAACTGGTTTGAATCATCTCATTGTTGAAGAGAGCCATGCCCATCAAATTGATCATTGTATAGTTTCTTGCCACTACAAAAAGGGTTGCCACAAACATTTTTGCACATATGGATCCCTTTCCCTCCTTTAAGATATCTTTAGGATATAAGCCCAGTAGAGACACTGCGGGATCAAAGGGTATGCACAGTTTGATAACTTCTTGAGCATAGTTCCAAATTGCTCTCTAGAATGGTTGAATCCATTCACAGTTCCACCAACAATGTATTAGTGTCCCACTTTTCCCACATCTCCAACATTTGTCATTATCTTTTCCTGTCATCTTAGCAAATCTGAGAAGTGTGTAGTGGTTAAACCTCTTTTTTCACAACAGTCTATTCTATTTAGTGACACTGACCAACTGGTTATTCCATGAGAAAGACCATCTTTCAGCTCTGATATTTTATTTTAATTTCCTCCATGTCTTCAATGCTCTCCCTCCTCCACTCTAACTACTGACCTGAGCTTTAAGTTCCAGCTGAAATCCTATTTTCTACAAGAATCCCTCCCCAATCCTTCCTTATTCTAATACCTTCTTTCATTAATCATCTATCTTGTCTATAGCTTGTTTTATACATACTTGTTTGTATATTGTTTCTCCATTACATTCTAAGCTCCTGGAGGACAGGAATTATTTTTGCCTCCTTTTCTTAATACCCAGCATTTATTATAATACCTGACCATCACATGAGCTTAATAAATGTTGATTGAAGTGTCAGAGAGAATATCCTAATTAAAGTGAAAATTATTTTTTAATTTAAAAGACCACTTCCTTTCTTTCCACTTTAGTGCTCAGGCACCAGACATTTTTATATGTGGGTTTTTATATATGATAGCAGGTTTTTGACTTAAGATGCTATGATGGATTGCAAACATTTAAGTAATAGGTATATCTGTGAGGATGGATCATTATTTGAATTAGGCTAATGATTTAATCATCCAAGATCTTATTGTGCTTTTCACTTATCCAATCTTATGTATTTTGCTGAGGTCTCTCTCCATCTGAGGACTTGCATTTCTTGACCAATAAACAAAACCAAATTACAAAAAATATACTCCTTTTACTTCTTTGATTTCTTCCCTCCTACTGAGCTACAAAATAGAACAAAGGAATGAGTATTCTGCATGACTGTGTCTTGACTAATGGGAAGCTGGCACACTCTGCTTATTAAACAACCCTCTAGTGGACTGGAAAATAAAAACATGTTTAAATGTTCTGCAATGAAACTGAGAGAACAGAATAAGTACAGTTACATCAGGTCAATATTTCTCAAGACCTCTAGGGCTTGTTAACAAGGACTCAGGTGCTAATCACACAATTAAGTGTTGCTGAAATGACTCAGGAGCCACAGTGAAATCTATATTTGACTGCTTAACATCTGCTGTTCATTAGCTCACTGGTTCTATCCATTCCGCTAAGTTGTGCTCTGCATTCCACAGCAATTGTCTAATGAGCAGTAAAGATACACTTTAAATGCAGATTTCCAAAAGAAAAATTTCAGAACCATATGTTACTTTTCTTAACTTAATCTTTCTCCACATAATATAATAAAGGGGTTTTTCCTTCCTTCCTCTACCCTAAAAATGCAATTTGTCACCAAGTTTTAGGAAAGGAGGCCTTATTCATTAATCAAAATGTTTTCTTGGTTTTAGAATGAAAGAATAGGTAAATTTGGAGGTAATTTAGTTGTCCAAGATCTTGTTATTTGCCTTGATTCTGATACCAGACACTTATATGTCTGTAGCCTGAGTAACCTTTATTACAATTCATATACACTATGGAGAATACAAACCCAGGATTTAAAGCTATAAATGGTGTTATTATACATCTTCATGGTAGAAACTTAGGAGGATTTCTTTTTACCATTTAATATTGTTTATGTCATCTGATTTCCTAGAAACTAAACTTTTGTTTTGTTTTGTTTTGCTAGTTTCCGTGTGTTGTTCTGGAAATTCATTTGAAATGAAAAATTCCAAAATATTTTCTCTTAATATTTAGATCATGAAATAAATATTTAAAAATGAAATGTGGAAAGTTGACATTAGTACTGTTATTCTAAAGTTCTCTCCTCCTCATTACTCACTACTCACTCACTATTCAGAATTTTGCCAGTTTATAATTTATCCACCCATTCACCCATCCATCCTGCACCTATCTATCTATCTATCTATCTATCTATCTATCTATCTATCTATCTATCTATCTATCTATCT